>JAZDUH010000414.1:1342500-1652500 GCA_036419115.1 Scarus forsteni
AAAAGTCTTGATGTGTGTGTGTTGTTCTCCAGGCCTTAAACCATGCTTGAGGGGTACAGCCCTATGACCCAGGCCCTGCTGGGGACTCTGTTCACCTGGGGTCTCACAGCTGCTGGAGCAGCCCTCGTGTTTGTCTTCTCCAGTCGACAGGTAATGTGTGAAACCAAAAGTTACAGCCACACTGACTAAGCATGATAAATTTGTTTCAGACAGAATGCCAATAAACCACTCTCACATTATGAAACATCTGACACACAGGTATGAGAGTAGCACAACAAAGAAAGCTCATTATTTGGTATGTGCTGAAGGCTGTGCTGTATTAAAGTGATATTCCGGGATTGAACAAGTTGGGTCCTATCACAAGGGTTAGGGCAGAAATTACCTCTACAGCAGTGTTTCTGTGGAGAAGAAACCCAGGGCGCTAGGACCTAACTCCCTCTTCCTGCTTCGGATCTGCTCGTCTGCTGATTCCGCTGTAGTCAGACGGGGCCATATTTTACTTGACCAAAAACACAAATAAACGGACTCCCACCGAAAAAGTCTGATATCGGTCTGCTTTCACGCTTTATTTGGAGAATTTTCAGTGCGTTACTTTCACACAAAAACACCGCTAAATAAGGCTCTTCAGCCACAGCTCTGGCTGTGCAGCGGAGGCCGTTTCACGGCGCTATGCGAACTAGAGCCTTATTTAGCGGTGTTTTTGTGTGAAAGTAACGCACTGAAAATTCTCTAAATAAAGCGTGGCCTATTTTTAACAAAATAAAAGTTTGTTAAAACACAAAGTGATCGCCAGCGTAAGAAAAAGACATGCATGACTCAAACTACCAACATGGGCCAATTAAACATCGTGGAATAGCTCGACCTGAACATAGATCTCCTGATTGGTAAATGTCGACATATGCATAAAGGATACCACAGACAGAAATTTTCAAATTTGTTTTTTCAATTATTGTTTGTGACATTCTTTATCCAACATGCTGAGTAAATTAGAGACAGAGTCGATGAAACCCATGAGAAAATACTTTGATGGAGCTGTTTTACTGAGAGGGTTAATGCCTGGAAGATGTTAATTACCTCTGCCAGGAGGCTATGTTTTAGGGAGAGTTTGTCTGTTCGTGAACAAAATAACTCAAAAAGTAATGGATGGATTTTGATGAAATTTTCAGGAAATGTTCAGCATGGGAAAAGGAAGAACTGATTCAATTTTGGTGTTGATCCGGATCACCGTCTGGATCTGCCATGACAAAAAATGTGATTTTCATGAATAACTACTGAACTAAAATAGATATCATTATGAATCCAATTGCTAATGGTATGTTTTCATGGTCAAGGAATCCAAATATTTACATGAAACAAAGGTAGGACTAATATTTATGGTGAAAATCACAATATGGGAGAAGACTGTGGTGCTGGCGGAGGTCTGCGCTCTCTGAGTGCTTTTCTAGTTATTTTATGTTTTGGCAAGATACTGACTCAAGATACAAGATTCTGCTGCTAAGCCAGCCGCTTCTCAGTTTTCTGTGGTTACATCAGCTGTTCCTGCATTTGAGGTGCTTATGTGTTCTTTATATCTTACTTTTTACAACAAAAGTGTGAATGTAGGAGTCTTGCCTTAACGTTGGATCCGAGATGCCTCTGTTTCAGTGAATGAACCAAAATGGAAATAATAATCAATATAAAGTTAAGTTTCATGAGGTACCAATGAAAGAAAAGTATTTGAGTCACTGAGGTCTGAGTATGGTAGTATTTCATGTACCTAGAAAGCAGATTACCTGAACAGTACACTCTAAAAGTACCTAATGCTACTTGTTTACAGTGCTGAGAAAAAGTATTTGCGCCTTTTTCAATTCCTGATTTACATTTGACACACTTCTATATTTCAGAATTATGTAATTGCCCGCTGAACCTAATAACTGGTTGTGCAACTGTTGGTAGCAATAACTTAAATCAAGCGTTTATGATAACTGTCTGAGTCTTTTGCATCACTGTGGAGGAATTTTGTGTCACTCTTCTTTGCAGGATTGTTTTTCCCGGTGCTTATTTTTTGTTAGCAGTGGTTTTCACCTTGGAACTCTTCCCATGGATGCCTTTTTGCCCAGTGTCCTTTTCATGGCTGAATCATGAACAGTGACCTTAACTGAGACCAGTACGGCCTGCAGTTCTTTGAATGTCTCTGGGTTTTTTGTGACCTCCTGGTTGTGTTGTGGTTGCACTCTGGGAGTAATTTGGGTTGGTCGTCCACTCCTGAGAAAGTTCACGACTGTTCTCAGTTTTCTTTAGCTCTGGATAATGGCTCTGACTGTGGTTTGCTGGAGTCCCAAAGCCTTGAAAAAAGCTTTGTAATCTTTTCTAGACAATCACTTTGTTTCTTATGTGTTCTTGAAAGTCTTTGGATCGTGGCATGATGCATTTGTAGCCTGCTTCACTTTGTCTGACAGGTTCATCTATTTCATGATTCAACAAATTTGGCAGTAACCAGGCCTGGGTGTGGCCAGAACTGTGGCTAATTAAAAATAACTCATGATATAAAAAAGTTTATTTGTTCAACAGGTTGCAGGTAATGACATTAAATTGCTGCTCCAAAACAAAAGAACAAAACCATTAGACATGAAGGAGTGTAGATGGTGCCACACAGTACCCAACTTCACTCTGGCACCTTTCAAATGTACACCCATCTGAAATAGTCCAGGCATTATCAGGACACTTCATTTCTCCACTTAGGCAAGTAAAGGGATCACACATGAACAGGTCATTTTTCAAAATAACACAGTCGTCTCCTTCTCTCACCTGAAGTGTGGCACCAGGAGCAGTCATTTCCAAGAATATCTACAACTTAAATAATCAATTTTAAAGGGACTGTGAGGAATTTCTAAGTAATTACAAAAAAGTCTCACTTTTAGATATATGCCTGATTGAAATACACACTTTAAGATGAGTTTTATAGCATCAAAATAGGTTATCTATAAATGCTATTCCTTAGCCTTCCGGTCGGGTCGGACAGGGCTGGACTGGCCTGGATACTCAACTTCCAGAACAAGACAATTAAAACTAGAGCAAATTTATATTATTCTGACACGTCTTAGAGCACCGGGCTGTAAGTAGCGAGATATAGCCAGCTACAAAACTACGATACTAAGTTTTCCAAAAATTGCTTGTTGTCACACATCAAAAACTACCGCTACGTAACTAGAAAGAGATACATTACCTCGTCACTTTGCATCCTGTAAGTTGTTGAGAAAAGACGTTTTAAAGCAATGCAGAGTTCTGAGGAAGATCCAAGCTGCATTCATCAGCATCACAACAAATGCATGCTTTGGCTTGGGTCGCGTCTTTTGGTGCGTTCCAGTTGTAGTCAGAAGTAGGAATTTCCGATTTCCGAGTAGGAAACTGCAACTGGAACGCCCCCTGAAGTCAAAATTTCCTACTGGGAACTCGGTGAAACCTCGCCACCCCTGAGTTGACAATCGAAGATGGATGCCCCCAGTGTGAACAGTTATTTAGTTCCTGTAATAATCAATTTATTTGCACTTCTGACTGGGGTATGTCGCTCTAGATCATATGTATACATAGTATTGTTAGACTTATATTTACAAAAATGCTGCCATAGTGATAATCACATTCTTCATGTGATATTTGTGAACAACAACGCAGGGCGTGCTAACAACAGCTAACAATAGCCTGGTAGATTGGCATGTTTTTTTCAGACTTCAACTGGAACGCCGATAAGTCTGAGATGATGTCACTCTCAGTTCCGAGGTTACTGGAACGCAGCATTACGACAGTCGCCGCGCATGCTCATGGGTAGTAGAGTCTTTATGTTGCCGGCAGTGGTGTAAAAAGTCCTTGAAACCCATACTTGAGTAAAAGTAAAGATACCTTATATAAAATATACTCAACTAAAAGTGAAAGTCACTCATTAAAAAATCACTTAAGTAAAAGTCGTAAAGTAGTGCCTATTAAATGTACTTAAGTATTAAAAGTAAAAGTACAAACAAAGAGAACAGGTACAAATAGTTGTTGCTCTCCCAAGCTTTATTAAGTTTAACTCTTCCTCCCTCCTTCAGCTCCCTTCACCTCTTACTCCCTCTCTCCATTCCTCCCTTACGTAAAGTCCACAAACTTGCGGTTCATCTATAGCAGAAGTTGAATTTCAAAATTGCTTGAGTTCAGTCGTGCTCTTTGCTGAGCTGAATACAAATCCTGCAATGCCAAACAGTCGTTCACAGGCTGCAGAAGCAGGCAGAGGTGTGTTCAGCTAGCACTAACAGTCCGGTGTATGCTTCAAAATAAAATGTGAAAATAAGTATAATTTATATTCACATTTTATTATGTAGCGAGTAACTAAGTTGACAATTTAAATGTAACGAAGTAAAAGTATCATTTTTTAATTTTTAATGTAGTGAAGTAAAAGTAAAAGTTGCAAAAAACATATAAACTCAAGTAAAGTATAGATACTCCCAAAACATACTTAAGTACTGTAACTAAGTACTATTACTTCGTTCCTTTACACCACTGGTTGCCGGACACAGATTCTCCTCATAGCACCTTTCAGTCATATAAAGTGGTGCGTTCCACTTGTTCTGGGAAGTCGGGATTTCCTAGTTCAGAGTGGGAAAATTCATCTGGAATGCCCTCTGAGGTCGGAATTTCCTACAAGGAAGTCAGGGGATCCTCACCAACCTCGAGTTGACAATTAAAGATGGCTGCCCCCAGTGTGAACAGTTATTAAGCTCCTGTAATATCACATTGATGAGCACTACTGACTAGTGTCCGTTGCACTAAATTATTTGTATGCTTTAGTGTTATTTACATTCTTGTTGTGGTATGTGTGAATTAGAACTCAGTGAGTGCTAACAACAGCTAACACAATGGCTAACAATAGCCTTGTTAGATCTGCATGTTTTTTTTTTTCTGACTTAGTAACTGGAACTCGAAGATCACGTTATTCCCACTTCCCAGTTCCAGTGTAATTGGCATGCCATAATACTTCAACCACCAGTCTTATTCACCCCAAACTCTGCTCAGATTACATCAATATTAGGTCTTTAAAAAATATCCAGAAAAAATCCATAGTTTGCTAACACTACATCCTTACCAACAATAAAATGGTAACAGGTCCTGTCATTTGCTTCTGATGCTGACTTCTGGACTCATACCTACCTGAACATTTATTTAACGTCCAAAAATGTAAATGTGAGAGAAAAATTCTGCCACAAAATCCCTCACTGCTTTCATGGGCTGCCAGTGTTGTTTTTTGACAATGCATCGACAACAAATCTCTCCAGATTAAACAAATTACTCCTAACAGCCATAACTATCAACAAGAAAATCAACAAGAAAATCGTCCTGAACCAGTAGAGAAATGTACTTTTTCCAACTCTGCAATAGAAATGTCTCCATCTGTTCACTTGTCATTCATTTTCTACAAATCTGAAGTCACCCAACTCACTTCCACACACCAACCTCTCCTCTGTCTGCCTGAGGACCAATCCTAGCTTACTCAAGCATGCATGTGCACATAAAGTTGATCCTACATCCACCTTTAAATCTCTAAATGACACTGACATAGACCCAAACCCTGAAAACATAACAGCAAAATAATCTATTGGCAATAACTCAAGCTACCAGAGTGACATTTTATCAACTTCCTTTCTTACTTTTATGTTTTTGTATTATTTGCAAGTATGAGCATTGTTTCTTTGTTTTTAATCAGTATTGTTATTCATTATTTTAAACGTGTATTTCTCTATTTTAAGCCATAATTAACTCCACTTCTTCCATCATACAACACATCAAAATTATGAATCACACTAAAACACACTTCTGCATGCTTCACAAAGCCAAATGAATCTTAGCATTTCCCCAATCCCATTCACTTTCAAATGTGTTTGCCCTTGTCTGCTTCCAAAGCACAAATACACATATAAACACACACATACACACACACATAGTCGAACATACAAACCTTTAACACCCATATATCTCCCATATTATTGTATTTTTCCTGCATGTCTCTGTTTAGCCTTCTTTTCTCTTCTTTCATTTATGTATTTATTTATTTTTGTTCTTGTTTTTCTTTGTTCGTTTGTAATTGTCCTAATTCTAGGACACCACGTGGTGTTTCTTATAATTTTTTTCGTTGTTTCTATACTTTACTTCATCACTTAAATAAAGAATATCAAAAATGGCTTGGATTAGGAATTGTATAGAATAGAGGTGACTTTGTTTATTACATTTGATGGATTCAGGGAAGCAGTTGTGAAATCCTGCTTTGCTTTTTAAATATGCTTTATTTTTGATGTGAGGTCAAGAGTTAAGCTGAACCATCCTTTCCCTGATCTGATCTTTACAGAAGCGAATCTTGGATGGAAGTTTAGGCTTTGCAGCAGGGGTGAGTAAGCTCAAACTTATTTTTTTTTACTAAATTACTGTTTTCCAAGAATGCACTGGTTTTATATATTCTGTTTTTTTGTCACATCTGAAGCTTTCACAGTCCCACAGATTTCATTCATTTCCTACAAATAAAAGAGAAATTCTCAATATAAATAATAACAAAATATTCCACGATTGTAATTGCTGTTTTAATGAGCAATTTTGTGGAAAGTACAAATCTTGAGATATGGTGTTGGTATAACTTTTATATGAATGTGAAAAAATACATCATTGTACCTATTATTCTTTATTAATATGTTTTGGGCCCAAAATATTTTTAACCATTGTTGAAAAAATACAGAATGGGCCTACCATGCGATAGATTGATAGAAATGAAATTCTGAAAATACAAAATGAACTGAATATATGGAACGAAACTTGATTTTTTTTTAATTGTGTCAACTGCAGCTGTTTGTACAATCATGCCTGTTGTTACTGATTTATGCAAAATTGCAGAAGAAAGGCATCCTCAAAAAGACCAAAGCTCATTTTTAAAGAAAGTCAAGAAAATATCCTAAAATATATACAATGAATGTTTCATAGAGTACACTTGTTTTTTTTATTCCCAACAAGAGGCCACTCAGACTTTTTAAGCCAAAATTTAGAACATCAGATTTGGCTAGTTTTTATAATGTAGTAAGAGAGCTATGTAAAAGAAAACTATGTATATTCAGTTATTTCCCTATCTTTCTCTTTCTTTCTGTTTTACATTTCTTAGGTCATGCTGGCTGCTTCTTATTGGTCATTGCTCGCCCCAGCAATAGACATGGCAGAGGACTCTGGGAAGTACGGGTCATTCGCTTTTATTCCAGTGGCTGCGGGATTCACTCTTGGTGCTGCATTTGTCTACTTTGCTGATTTGGCTATGCCCTATCTGGTAAGAACTTACTCATCGATTACTCATAAAAAATAGAGTTTGTTAAAGGCCACAAGGTGAGAATGTTTAAATTAAGAGTAATAATGTTAAAATGTGTGCAAAACTTCTGCAAACTGAGCACCATGTGTGAGTGAAACAGTATTTAACGTACTTTCACTTTCTGTGCCAAGGATGCTTTCAGGATAAAAACATTGCATGAAAATGGGGGCTGTCCTGTTATGAAGTTAAAACTCTTAAACTTTAAAAAGACACAAAGTGTTTATGTACAATTTACATTTTAGCCCCCTACTGTATTTACAGCTATGGATCCCTTCAGAATCTTACAGGGTGCTGATATATGTAGTTCTGTTCAAAGTGCATGTACGCAAAAGCACCACAACCAGGATCCATTTTCATTACACCTCAGGACATTTACATTTATTCTGTAAGGATGCCACATTTGCATTAGTACAGGCTCAAATACAATTGTGGTTGCCTGTTCGGGGCCGTTTACATGGCACCGAAAACGGTCAAATCCGATACGTTTTCATTGCGTTTTGGCCTTGTGTCTACATGTAAACTTGTTGAAAACAGAAACTTTTGAAAACGGGCTCCAGGGTGGAAAGTTTCCAAAACGCTCTCCATGCAGCCCCGTGTAAACCCACATCGGAGCGTTTCAGGGTGAAACGCCGCCGTCACCGCATGCGCAGTACTTTTTCACATGAAGGCTGCGCGCGCATACTAGGAACAACAACAGCTTCGGCCGTCCGCCGAGTAATGTGTGAGCATCTTACCGTGCTCGGTTTGTTATCCAGTCAAAATGATCCAGACAGATTTGTTGTCCAAACTGATTGGTTGTCCAGAAAAGAAACTCCTGCGTCTCTGTGCGTCTATTCACCATTGTTGTTTGTGAAAAGTTTTTCTTCTTCGTTCGTGTGGTGTAGCAGCGCTGCCTCTCTGCAGACCTACACCGGCATCTACTGAACCGGCATGCACACTACAGCTGATTAACTCGTCTTCGAGCGTCGTCGTCTGAACGCAGAAGAATTCTAAAATGCAAAGGAAAAATATTTGCGTCTTTAAGTCAGGAGTATCCATGTGAACGTAGCCTTAGAAAGCATGAGAAAGCAGGCGCATACATGCAAAGGCTGACACACACTCAGCAGAGTGGAGCAAATTATCCCCCTTATTTTGTCTCCATGATATATGATGGGGGCAAAGTTTCATAAATGGGAGCTTGTAACAGCAGCGTGACTGGGTTTTATGTTTGCTGTCAGATGGTTTGAATTGTCTATAGAAAGAGAGGATTGGAGAAGGTTTACCCTGTTCATGTGTGAAAGAGGGGGGGTGGAGTTTTTATTGGCTGCTCAATCATAACTCTTAAGAAAACAAGCTTGTTTGGCCCCATAGTGTCCCCATCCTCTGTTAATTTGGTCTCTGTCTTGCAGTCATGGTTGGTTTTCATGCCTTCCCAGACATCATACCATCTCATATTAACTCAGCATTCACAGCTGTGCCTTTGAGTCTTTCTCCCCTTTTAGACTGTCCAAAAAACACGTTTAAACCCGGTCACAATCATCTCCTGACGGTAGTTTAAAAAAGTCTAATCAGCATTTCAACCCTGGTCAAATGACCCTGCAATCAACCCGGGTTTTTATCAGCTCTCCTCCGCATCATAATTTGTGCCCGTTCCCTCCATCTGTAACCTACGAGACTCTCAAATTCCATCCACCTTTGTGTCACCAGTGCTCGAATGTCCTTCAGTCTGTGCTGAGTTTGTACATTTTAAAACAGTTGACCATCGTGTCCATGACTTCCATGGACTTTGTGAGTGTCGTGTAAATGGGTATGAATTGGTGTGAATGTGTAAGTTATTACTGATGGACAACTGACACTGAAACTCCAACCATCAGGCCTCATCCACACAAGGTCAAAATGCATAACAGTTTCAAAAACAATCGTCATAAAGTCGAAGGCGTCTCAGAAAATGTGTTTGTCTACATAAATGCACTCAATATGCATGAAAATGCTGTAAAAGACATGCCAGACCTCTAGGGGCGCTGTAACGATATGACGGAAACAAGCAGAAACAGATGAAAAAACAGTGGGCATGCACACTTTCGGCAAAAGCTGTAAACAGAGATTGTGATAAAGTGATCATAAAGTGCTGTAATGTGTCCTTGATAATTGTTTGTTCAACTCGGTGGTAATTGAGAAGAAGGAGATTTTGCTGTAACAGGGATAGTAGGGTCACTAGCTTCATCAGCGCATATGCTACATCTTACGCCGCCATTCTTGTTGTCACCGAGTGTGGCGCATGCGTGTCAATGAAGATATGAAACTATGACTTAAGCGTATCTGAAATCTTGCGGAGAGCCAGTAAGAACGGAGCTGTGTATACGGCATTTCAAAATCTTTCCACCCTGGAACCTGGATCAAAAATGATCGTTTACAGACCCCCAAAACGCCGTCTTCGTATGGATGATACGCAGAATCTGCAAAAATTGTATGTGTTTAGACCTTGGTTTGTCTTCGTGTGGATGGGGCCTCAGTGAGTGAGTGTGAGAGTGAATGGGTGGGAATGGTTAAGTGTGACCTGCGATGTAAAGCTGCTTTGAGTAGTCAAAGACTAGAACAGCTATTTAAGCTCAAGTCTGTTTACCATATACAATAGTACATGAAGGCAGACAAGCATTAACAGGGCTACTGTCCCCTGCTGAGTCTGGGAGCACCCATCTCACCAGTGTAGTACCACCATGGAGACAGAGCAAGTGGTTGGTGTCAACGTCTTCTCCACCCATTTTGTCTCAGCAGTGTTCACAGTGGAGGTGAAACAGTACAGGGGTGTGAGTTTTACCACCTGAAGAGTCAGTGTGAATGGGGTATGAGATAAGGTTTTTCACTGTAGAAAACATTCTTCAGCCCGTCATAGACAACCATCGAACAGACGCTGTAGTTCTCTCTTATATGCAAAAGTGCGTCCAGTGCTAGCAGTAAACTTTTGTGTAAACCTTGCGAGCTGTTTGAATGTAATCAAAGAAGTTGTGCTTCCCTGATCCCAGCAGGTAGCTGATGTGAAATGAACCTGCATGATTCATGCAGCCAATAGCGGATCTCTGCCTCATTTATTTACTGCATGGTTACAGGGTCCATGTTCCATGCTGGATATCACATGACATAAGGCATGCTGTGTGTGTCTGTGTGTGTGTGTGTGTGTGCAGAGTCAGAGACGGGGCTGTTTCTACTAATCTGGCTGCTGTTTGGCTTTCCCATGAATGAATAATCATCTTCGTTTGAAATGTCACCTTCCAAATCCAGTTGGCCTGAGCCAATAAACGTCAAAAGGCCTTGGAGGCTGCTGATATGTGCGTGCGGGTGTACCTCTTGCATATTGAGCAAGGTCCTGCATTGCTGGGATTGGCTGGTTCAGCCATATTGTTGCTATAACACATCTTTTGTTTACCTAAATAATCTTTCACCTTGCAAAACAGTAAAATCCTCTTATGTTTCCACAATTCACAGTAGATTGGAATTAGACACACAGTTGAAGTCACTTAAATGATTCTTGAATTAGTGTCTGCTTTTGATTTAAACTCCGATTTAAGCATTATGAGGTTTGTACAAAGTTTTTTTGCCACTTGCAAGAAGCACTTAAACCTGTTTGATTAACCCTTTAAGACATTAGATTGGTCATCAAGTGTAATATTGTATAGTGTTCATTATCAGTTTTTGTGTGAATAAACATGAAATTTGATTCTAATTACTTGCTTTAAAGACTTCAACTCATTTTCTTCCGTATTTTGCTTCTCATTTGGCAAGAGGAATCACATCCATATATCACTATCTCCTAGCTGCATTTCTCTTAGCAGTGCTTTGACATTTGATAAAGTTATTAACAGGACTGGCCTGATGACATCATACATGTCAACAGGAGCTATGCTGTACTGCACACAAATCCATATCAGCTTTGACACAGGCTTTGTTTGGGGTTAATGAAAAAATGATACCACTACACACAAGTGTAATCACTCATTAATTAAGGAGCTGGAGGTCAGGAGAGTGGGACATCAATTATCAGGCAGGATGTTAGGCTACATGAACACATTCATACATGCACTCATCCATACAAACACACACCATGGACACAGTATTGAGGTTTTTTTTTTACATTTTGTTCTCAGAGAAGAGCACAACTGCTATGTCTTCTGTGCCCAAAGTTATTTTCTTTGCATATAAAGAATTTCAATCAGATGGAAAGCAAAGACACGCCAAGTGCACGACCTGCAACTCTTCGATAAGCTAAAAGAGGGCACAACATCAAACTTTATCCTTCACCTGAGGACACATGAGGCCAAGTAAGTGAAACTTGGAAACGTTTGCCAGGTAGCTAGCATTCCTGCCATAGGTCAATAAGGCAGGAACATTAGCCCGACCTGTGGTCAATATGAAGCTAGCAAAGCTAGCATTAGTAAAGAGGGTGTACATGTGTTGTTTGTGTGGGAAGATAAGGTTTCTCTCTTCAAGATAAAAATCTGAGTGCTTTTTGGGTGGACTGGGGAACAATGGTGAGGGACTCGATCCGTCATAACCTGTGACTCGACTCGACTTGACTTGCCCACAACAGAAAAAACTTGTGACTTGCTTGTGACTTGGATCAAATGACTCGAGACTCTCTGGGACTTGAATCGGAAGGACTTGGGCAGTTGTCTGCAGGATACGCAGCAATGGGGAAGCTTCCCTTTCCTCCCAAAGTCGACCACCGTCTCCTTGGTTTTGGCCACATTTAACATCAGCTGATTTCTCTCCTTCCACAGAGCTGTCCACCAGCGCTCTGTACTCCTCTTCCTGTCCCTTTATCATACGTCCCACCACTGCAGAGTCATCAGAAAACTTCTGCAGATGACACTGAGTTGTACTGAAAGTCAGAGGTGAACATGGTGTAAAGGACAGCACTGTCCCTGTGGAGCTCCTGTACTATTTTCCACCAGTTCAGACTGGGCACTGCCCAGTCAAACAAACTGACCTGTTTGTGATGGTAGTCAGTGATCCAGGAGGTGATGAACGAGTCAACGCTCATGCTTGATGTGATGGTTTATTTATTTTTCCTTCAGTTTTAAACACACCCTCTGTTTGTTGACTTTGATACTGACTGTAGGAGCCAGATTGTTCAGTTTTTGTTTGTTATGGGTGTTGTTCTTGTTGTGCCTGTAGGTGACAGTGTGTAGGTTTGTGGTTTCTGTCTTTATAGTCAGGTGGGTTAATCAGCACAGGTGCAAACACTTGGGAAGTTAGACAGTTTTTGACCATGCCATGAAGTACAGCCTCGAAGGTCAAGTATTGTTTCATGTTATTGTGTCTTAAATAATTCAGCACTGCTGTGGGGCTGTGTGGCAGTGCCTGTGCTGGGAATCTTGTTAAATTTGAGGTAGGGATGTAATGGTTACCGGTTAAATGGTAAAGTGTGGCAAAATTTCCCATGGTTAGTATTACTGTGTCCCGTTTAAATTACCAGAGTTTTTTCCCCTTGAAATGGACAAAGTCTGAAGTCTGGTCTAACTTTGGACTGACAAGGATGCTGATGGAAATCTGACTGAGGAGAGTCACCCTGTCTAAAACACAAAGCTGCAGAGAAAGAAAAAGATGTGTATGATTAAAACTGCTATAGCTCCTCGAAATGAGCTGACTGAGCTGGAGAAAGAGAGAAGAGAAGAGAGAAGAGAGAAGAGAGAAGAGAGTAGCAAGTATCTTCTCTCTTCAAAGAGAGAAGATTCAGTGAGCCATACCTGAGTGAATTATAGGCGGTTTATCAGTGTTTTCTGTGAAACTAATGTAGAAATGTTGTAAATAATAGCATTAGTATCATTCTGGAGTGTGTTCTCGATGCTCTTTGGCACCATATTTAGAAATTGATCTTCTTTCCATCATAGTTCGAGTTTGGAATAATTGGATATTTGGAAATACTGAAGGACGAAATGTAGAGATCTGCCAGGGAGAGGAGAGACCAGAGGAGAGTCATGGAAAGGGGGTATAACTGCTTCAGGGACTACTGTCAGTAAAAAAAAAAAAATCTCTAATTTGAGGGTAGTGTGGATTCTGCTTAATATCAGCAGATTTTTTAGATTGATGTTCAAGAATCTGTCATAAAGTTGAAGTTACGCAGGAGCTGGATATTTCAGCAAGACAACAACCCAAAACACTGCTCAGAATCTACACAGAGGGTCATGCAGAGGAACAAATACAATGTCCTGGAATGTTCAGTCCAGTCCCCAGACCTGAATATCAGTGTTAAACACCTTCATACAGAACCCAAACGCTCATCGGAGGCTTTTGAAAGTGCCAGGGTGCCCAGATTTGTGCAACTGTCTAAATTTGCTTTGATGCATATTGCACATTTCCTGTTAATCCAGTAAATCTCATTTCTCTACTGAAATATCACTGTGTTCATCAGTTACTTGATATCTCAAAATGAAATTGCTGATCCAAACACCCAATGATTTATAAAGGAAAATAATGGAAAATGTCAGGGGTGTTCAAACTTTTGCATAGGACTGTAACTTAAAGCATTAACATGTTGTAGCTCTCTGTATGTGCAGCTCAGCTTCCTGTACACTGTGCATGCTTTAAACAAGTGGCTCCATCTGCTGGCCAGATGTGCTAATGATATAAATCAACATTTGTTCTTATCATTACAGTGAGTTCACAAACAATGAAAACAATGCACATAGAAATGGGATTGTGGATGACACACATATAGAGACAGATCATCAAGAATTTAAGCAGTGAAATATATCAAGTAATTTGCTGGTTACAAATATGTCATCAAATTATTTCATTTGTTTTAAAGCCACCGATTGAATTGCAGGACTCAATGTCACTGAGTCATGACAGTGTAATGGAAAGGCACAGGAGAATGTCTCATCAAAAACTTTCTTGTGGACTTTCATGATACTTCATGGTCCGCTCGCGCTACTCCTCCACAACAGTCCGGGGTCGCTCCACCCATGTTTTTGTGGCTGTGCTGACCTCTGAACTGAAACTGCTCTCTGGAGAGCTGTTCTTCTCTTTGCCTCCGCGTCCTCCTTTCGATGAGCTCCTCATCTTTAAACTCTGGCTCGAAACTGTAAGGACACCCATCATATTCAAAGTTCTCCTCCACAACATCTTCATCCGATAGATATTCGTCCATTTTGCACAAAACTGGAAGAAGAAAGTTGTTGAGTAGCCGGCAGTCGCCGCTGAAACAATGAGCCGTACTGCGCATGCGCGGCAGCCGTAAAGAAAGTGTTCAGGTCAGAGGTCAGCACAGTCACAAAAAGATGGGTGGAGCAACACCGGATTGTCGTGGAGGAGTAGCGCGAGCAGACCATGATGAAATATTGGTGTAACTAATGAGATTTTGGATGATTAATGCAGTTTTAGGAGCGGTGCTGTACATGCCCCGTGTGCTACCATTATACGGATGTCCGCCGCTCGATTTTGGATCTAAATATCTCCTGAAGCACTGTTTGGATCAGGAAAGCCTTCTGGGTGAGTATATTGTTCTACTTCATTCTACAAACAATGTGAAAGCTGTAGAAACCAAACTTATCCTTTAATAAGGTGTTGGCAACTAGTTTGAGACGTTGATCATGGGATACAATTTTGAGTGTAACTTGAAATCTTTGGCTTAAAAGATCTGCTACTCCAGAATTCTACAGTGATGATATTGCACATGCTTATTGAGTTTTTAAGATTTTATACAGAGATTCCAGTTGTTTTATCTCCATACCACCAGCTTGTCCCCAACATATGATCATGACAATGGGGAAAGAGTCAGAGAATGCATGACAGTCCAGTATAAGACAGTGAAGTCCCTTGTGTTTTTCTGCTTTAATTTGAAACTTGGCCTTTTAACACGAGCTCAGAGTTAATTTTCTGTAAGGAATGACAGAGGAGACTGTGATGGCTCATCTCTACTTTCAGGTAAAACTTAGGAGCAAACTGCAGGACCAAACTTTTTGGGAGTGTTGGTGCTTGGAGATGATTAGAGGAGTGTGCTTTATAAATCTGATTCTTAAAGGAGCTGATAGAATATTAGGGTGATTCATGTCATTTGCTGCCATAATCCAGTTGTCTTAATTCTTCAGTCAGGTACAGTCTGCTTGTTCTAATGTGGATCATTTACTTCTCTGACATTGCAAAGATTCACCTAAATGTGGCCTACAGTCTGCAGTTGGCCTGTAGGCCATTGCACTTTACTGATCTTTCTTATGTGGTATTAAGTTTGTTAACTCAAATAGTGCAATAGAGTGACACAGCAGGTAGTGCACGTGCCTCACAGCAAGAAGGTTCCTGGTTTGATTCCTGGGTAGGACAGGGGCCTTTCTGTGTGGTTTGCATGTTCTTCCCGTGCATGCGTGGGTTTTCTCCAGGCACTCTGGCTTCCACCCACAGACCAAAAACATGCTCATTAGGCTTATTGGTGACTCTAAATTGCCCTTAGGTATATGTGTGAGTGTAAATGATTGTTTGTCTCTCTATGTTGCCCTGTGATCGACTGGCGACTGGTTCAGGGTGTACCCCCCGACCCTGAAAGGGATAAGGGGTATAGAAAATGAATGATTGAATCTTTTCCATACAAACTGTCCATCAATATCCCATATATTCACAAAATTTACAATGTACCACTGATATAAATCAAGACTAGAAATTGTTTTTCTTGTTTTACATCTTTTTCTTACACAAATATACTCCCACCTTGAAAGGAACGGGCCTCTTTTAAATAAATAGGGGCTTTGATCCCTGGACACAAAATATTTATTTTTAAATATATTGGTATTTGGGGTATAGAAAATGAATGAATGAATGAATGAAATGCAGTGCATTATAGAAAACTGCTTCCTAAATTAGTCTACTAAAAGTACAAGGTAATCATATGCAACCAGGTAGCAAAAAGAAAACAATACTTACTTTTACACTTTGCAACAAGATAGAAAATATGTATTGAAAGTTATAGTAGTAATGATAGTTATGATTATTATTATTTATTATTATTATCATCAGCTAACTTACTCATTAAATAAACTTGTCCAAACATGACAAAACAATGGCAGCTTTTTAAATCAAGCATTTTTCTGCTCCTCTGTGTATGAACTGAAGTCTGACTTGGCCTGTCTCTGTCTCTTTGCATCATGAACAGGGTGTAGGTGCCGATCCTCACAGTGCCTTGGCTCTGCCGCCAGAATCCAAGCTGTCCAAAGAAAAGTCAGAGGGGCCCCAAAACTGGGACATTGATGAGATGGCATACAGGATAGGTAGAGCTCCACTTCTCTCAGGCAAGCCTCCCATCATATACCACACCAAAACCCTTAGAGCATGTACAGCTGTAGTTCCCTTTTTGTGACCATTTATCAGACTTTCAGACCTCACTCTGTAAGTCTGTAAATGAAACGCAACAGTAAACTACAATTTTTCACTTAGTGCTTCACCAACGGCCTTTTCTGACTGTCCTGATTTTTCACTCCTCTCTGTATCTGTATCACTTGTCCAATAATGATACATGTTTTTCTCCCTTTGAATGCTATTTCACCAAAATGACTGTCTTTCTGTGGTGGTGGTGGTGAGTGTGTGAGTGTGTGGTTCTTGGGTGGGGGGGCTGGAAGCATCATGCAGTGTTTTAAAAAAAGAGTTTGTGTCTAATTATGAAATACAGTAGTGTTTACATGTTTGCCATCAGTGCCCCAAGATCAGCTCATGACAGGAATTTAACTGCACAGACCAGAGGTGTTTTTATTACCATTCACTCAAAAAGATTCAGAATAGGTCAAATTACTGATGATTTAAGGACAGACAGAAATTTACTTTTTAAATGGGATGTAAAATCTGCAAAAATGAAAGATTTTCTTTATTCTTACCAAGATTTAAAAAAAAAAGCACAATCTTGATTGATGATTCTTCTGAAGCAAAACACACCAGATTAATAAATGAAAATATTTTATTGTTTCTCCTTAATTTGAACATTTAGTCCTCAGAAATTTTCTTCTTTTTTAACTCAAATTCAACAATAACTAGAAAAGCACTCATAGAGCGCAGACCTCTGCCAGCACCACAGTCATTAGCCATATTGTGATTTTTACCATAAATATTAGTCCTATTTCATCAAAATATTTGGATTCCTTGGCCATGGGAACATACCAATAGCACTTGGTTTCATAATGATATCTATTTTAGTTCAGTTGTTATTCACAGAAATCACATTTTCTGCCATGGTAGCCAGACGCTGATCCAGATCAACACTAAAATCAGATCAGTTCTTCCTTTTCCCATGCTGAACATTTCCTGAAAATTTCATCAAAGTCCGTCCATTACTTTTTGAGTTATTTTGTTCACAGACAGACAGACAAACAGACTCTCCCGAAAACATAACCTAGTTGGCGGAGGTAATAATAATAAATGTGTTGCCTTGAAAAAATGTGTAATCTAAATTAATAGATACAAAATCAAAATAATCAACCTGCCTTTGTTGTATTTAACTGCTTAAACAGGCATTTAAACTTTAAAAATCAGGAACATTCAAAATAGTTTATCTGCTTCTCTTAACCAGAGCAACTGATGTTTTAGCCATTTATCCAGATTTTCCTGGCTGCAGGTTACCAGCTGTTTTCATTTTAGGTTATTGCTCCCCCGGAAAAAATAGTTGTAGCATTCACATACAATTCTATTTACAGGCTTAACTCAGTACTTAGAAGCTGGAAATGAATTATTGCATTTTTTCACGTACCCCCTGCAATGTTCTCGAATACCCCTTTGAGTACATGTGCCCATGGTTGGGAATCACTGGTGTAAGTGATCAGTATACTCAGATGTAATGATAGCAGTTTTCTTCATCGTCCGTAAATAAGAAGCAGAGATTCTAAAACCATAATGAAACAGTGATATATATTATGCACTCAGTCTGATAGGTGCCTGTCTGGGGTAACATTAGTGATCATTTAACATGAGGATCATATTTGTTCGAACAAACTTTCCCCATTTACTGTTTTTCATGACTGATAAACTGTCTAATCTAAGTTTTCAAACTGTATTCACTAAACTTCTGACTGTTGAGGCAAATCAAACACAGACAGAATGAAAACACTAATAAAGGCAGGAAGAGTTTTTTTAATATATATTTTATTTTGAAGTTTTTCACATAAAACAAAAAATCAAAGACAATTGCAATGTTAGTGAGAGTGTTGTCAATAAGTTTCAAAAGGAAAATAAACCACTATCATAATCATTACAATGAAATAAATAAAATAGAAACAAGAATAAAAATGATAATAATTATGATAATAATAATAAATTAAAGTAAATACATAAATAAAGTGAAGTAAGCAATTGTGTTGTAGGGGCACCAGTCGTATAGAGAGCATTAGCATTATATATGTATCAAATGTAATACAGGGCAAAGAAGGTTTTCCATGTAGGCAGGTTATAGGCTCAAGTCACTTCAGTCCTTCAGTCTCTTCCAAGCAGGCAAGTAATGGATCCCAAATAGCAGAGAATTTTATGAATTAGTGGGTCCGCAAGTACCTGAGTCTTTCCATTTGTAGAACAAAAATCATGTCATTCATCTATCTCTGAAAGGGAGGGGGGTTGGTGACTTCCATTCCCTCAAAATCAGTTTCTTGGCAACAACCATTCCCAACATTAAAGATTGTTGTACAGCTTTGGGAAGTCACAGAGTGAACTGAGAGCGACCAAAGATGGCAAGTGAAGCTTCCAGTTTAATGGTTGTTCTGTAAGCCCTGGAGAACCAGTTAAATATCTCTGTCCAGAATCTAGTGAGTAAAGAGCAGAACCAAAAAATATGAGACAATGTGCCCTCGGCTGCTCTGCATCTGTCGCACATTGGTGAGACAGAGGGATAGATCTTATGTCAACATGATTTGGAGTAGTAAAGCCGGTGGACAACTTTAAACTGAATTAGTTGGTGTTTACTGTTGAGAGAACAGGATTGTATGCTGGTCAAACTCTTATCCCAGAGAACATCAGACAGTTCAATATCCGGTTCCTCTCTCCAAGAATCCATAATCTTAACAGTAGAGGCTGTAGTACAGCTGTCAAACAAGCTTACAAGCTTAGAAACAAGATGCCTGGAGTCAGGGGGGTTCTTTAAATTATCAAAGAAATTGTGCCTCCCTGGGAGGGTTTCAGAATTGCTGATTTTGGACTGGACACAGTGTCTAATTTGCAAATATTGAAAAAAATGTGACTGAGACAGCTCAAATTTTTCTTTTAGTGCTCCAAACGTTGCAAATTTCCCACTTATATACAAGTCTTCGATAGAGATTAAACCCTTCTTCCTCCAGATGTGAAAAGTCTTATCTGTCCATGGGGGCAAGAAAGAATGATTAAGGGGCCGTTTACATGACGCCGAAAACGATCGATTCCGCAAACATTTCGTTGCGCTTTGGCCTTCCGTTTAGATGACACCATGTTGCGTTTCCAGTGAAAACGGAAACTTTTGACACCGCTCCCCAGAGCGGAAAGATTTGATCCCGCTCCTCTATCCGGCCTCGTGTAAACACAGAGCAGAGCGTTTCAGGGGGAAACGCTGACGTCACCGCATGCGCAGTACTCTTTCAGATGGAGGCTGTGCGCGCATACCAGGAACAACAGCAGCTTCCTCCGTCCGCCGGGTAACGTGTGAGCGTCTTACCGTGCTCGGTTTGTTATCCAGAAAAAACTATCCAGACAGATTTGTTGTCCGAACTGATTTGTTGTCCAAAAAAGAAACTCCTGCTTCTCTGTGTGTCTGTTCGCCATTGTTGTTTGTAGAACAGGATTGTATGCTGGTCAAACTCTTATCCCCAGAGAACATCAGACAGTTCAATATCGGTTCCTCTTTCTCCAAGAATCCCATAATCTTAACAGTAGGGCTGTGAGTACAGCTGTCAAACAAGCTTACAAGCTTAGAAACAAGATGCTTACCTGGAGTCAGGGGGGCTCTTTAAATTGTCAAAGAAGGTGTGCCTCCCTGGGAGAGGGTTTCAGAATTACTGATTTTGGACTGGACACAGGTGTCTAATTTGCAAATATTGAAAAAAATGTGAGCTGAGACAGCTCAAATTTTTTCTTTTTAGTGCTCCCAAAGCGCTGGGTAAATTTCTAATTTATATACAAGTCTTCGATAGAGATTAAACCCTTCTTCCTCCAGATGTGAAAAGTCTTATCTGTTCATGGGGGCAAGAAAGAATGATTAAAACAAATTGGAGTATGCACTGAGTTATCCAGCAATTTCAGAACACTTCTAACCTGGTTCAGTATCCTGACTGAATTTTTTACTGCAAAACTCAGGCTTTTCAAGGACCCGGGCTTATCTAACTCGGAGAATAAAAGCAGGAAGAGTTTAAAACAGAAAACACTATGATCAGTGACCAATCCAAAAAAAGTTTATTTATAAAGTGTGAGTAAGAAATGTGCTGTAAGTAAAGTTTATCCTTATACATAATGATACTACTGTAAAACTACATTTAATCATATATTTATGAGGAGTGAACAAAAACTTTTGCCCTCAACAGAAACACATATTGAAGGCACAGCGTCATCAGCACTAATGTAGAAGTCTTTTTGTTTTTTTTATTTTTGTTTCCGTTGAAACAAAGATCCACAACAACAGCCACAGTAATTTACAGCATAAGGGATTTTTCATTCATCAGCACCATGACGCCCTGTGCAATAAGGTCGTCTACATCAATGTTCTGACTGTAGAGCTCCGGTGTGCCTAATCCAGGCGGGGAGAGACTCAACAGCATGATTTTGCTAAATCTAAGTAACTCTATTGGTCTAAACTGAACTGGTTTTTCTGAGCATTCATCAACTTTCCCGGCTTCTGTTGAGTGATCTTTTGAAAGAAGAAACAAACAATTAAATTTTTTAAGTTTGAACATTAAATGTCCTTCTTTGTAGTTTAATTGATTGAAAATAAGCTGAAAATTATATGCAAATTATTGTGTTCATTTTTCATTTACACTGGATCACCCAACATAACTGGAATTTGGGTTTGTATATATACTGTGTGTATGTGTGTTTATCTTGCATATACACACTAGAGCTGGGCAAAAAATTGATTAAATCGATTTATTTGATTTATTTTCTACAGAAGATTTTAAAAAATTAAAAATCGAGATTTTTTTCTTGTCTTAGTCCAATTGTAAGTAGTTGCAATTTTTGAAAAAAATTACAATTTTTCATGATGGTCGGCCTTGTGGGGTTTGCACAAGCACTTTTATAGGCTTGTATTTGTTATTTAAGTAGATTAAATATTGATCAGATAGTTTCATGCTAATACTGTAAAAATACCTCAGCCTTTTCATGTTTATATAGACAAACCTGCCTACGTTTATACTACATAATCAACCTTTTATGACCCAGACTTTGACTTTAAGAGGGAAACATTTAGACATTTTGTCTAAATGTTTCCCTCTAAATGTAAATTTGTTTAATTTTTGTGTCACTGGGAATTTTGTTTCTTTTCGGGAGGGAAAAATCTATTAAAATTGTAGATCGAGTGTTGTGGAAGAAAATCTGGGATTTTATTTTTAGGCCATATCGCCCAGCCCTAACACACACATACATAAATATGCATATGTATCTTATATATATATATGTATATATATTTCTTAGAGGTCAAGTTAGACTTTATCCAAAGTCTAAATATGTAGTATTTTGAAGACTTTTGTCCATTCAAATGTATTTTAAGAAGTTATCAAGCGCTTTGAGCCATACTTTTCTTAATCTTTCTCCTCCAGCAGCACACGATCGATGATTCAGGTTAAACTTCTGAAGCCAAATGCAGCTATAAAATTGAGTCATTGACAACTGTGTGTACTTAATTACAGCGTGAAAAAAAGACTATCCAATGTTTAAACAAAGCTTCCTCCTTGTGTGGCAAAAATGAGGCTGTTAACATTTTTTTGTTGTTAATATAACTTTACTTTTAATGAAATTTGTAAGCACAGACATATGCTGAGAGTATTAATCTTTCATCAAAAGTCACCTTAGTTTTTTGTATCTGAGTAGCCCTAACCATAATTTTTTAAAAAAGGTCCCTAAAATTAAAGCTGTGTCCTCTACAGTGTAGATAATAATATATTTCCCTTTGACACTTTGATATTAATTTAGTTCTTCAGTGTTTCTTCGCTGTCGGCTTACTCTGTCCTCTTTCACACTTTTATCATCTTGAAGTGATTTTCTTAAAATCTACCTTTGAATCTTTTTGGATGATTATTGGTTTGTGTCTTCTTTCCCCTTGAGAGTTTCCAGGGCCTCTCTGTGAAGCAGCAGTCTTTTGTTAAAGCAGTAAAGAAAAATCTCATGTTTGTCCATCAGGAGTGTGGTATATGAATGTGGATGGTGTGCATTGCCTTTATTTTTCTTTTCCCTTGTTAATATACCACAGACAGGGTGTTACCCATGTGATAAAAACATTTGTAAGACTTTTACATTTTAAACACTATGCTTAATCTTTCTGTGACAGAATTTATGTTTAAAAAATACAGCCTTCAGTTTTTGTCAGCTGGGATTGGTCTGGGAAAAAAATAAAATATTTTTGTAGGCTTTATAGTGTTTTATTTATTTATGTGTTTTGCTATAATTTTGCACTCCAAATAGGAAAAGTTGGTTTCTTACAACCCACTATTGCTGTGAATCAGTTTATTTCATCAGTTATTTTGATTCTACATCAGCAAATTTGTGGCATTAAATAGGTGTTTTAACCCTGAGCTTATGCTTTAACCAATGTAGAAATGATCAATTATATTCACCTTACTAAACGGTGTCTATAGGAGGGTAGTTGGAAAATAGGCAAAGCTGCTTGCTGATGTTGACATGTTATTACGGCGGCCCTCAAGTGCAAACCACAACGGTAAAGAACTAAACAGGGAATTATAAAACATCACAGCAAATAACTAAATGTGAAGGGCAAAGAACTAAACACAAAAACATTAAGCTAGGTACTTGTGGGCACATCAGTCATTGCTGATTGGACGAGTGTGTTTATGAAGAGAGAGAAGGAGGACTTGATTGGAAGTAGCCGCTGTTCAACCTTTTGTGCAGGAAGTGATTTTGCCTTTAGTGTCTTTGGCTTGGGATAGAAACGTCACAACCATAACAGCCAAAAGCTCTAAAACAGAGAAGTTCTGCTCTTCGTGACCACAAACAAACAAGAAAACTCACAGAGGGAACCAAAGAGTCGAGGTGCACTTTGCGATGACAAATATCAGACCTAAATGGACATATGTGTTCATTTAAGGTGCTAATCTGTGATGTTTTGGTCCCTTGTCTGCTCATCAGGAGGATCATTTTTTAGAATATTTTTTAAAGGTGTAGTGTTCAGAAGTTCGCAGCATTTTGCAAAACAGAAATGGTGAATATAGTATATAATGTTTCTATTTGTAAAGTCCATCAAAATTGGTGCAATCATCCCCTCTTAACTTTTTTTTATTAAGTTAAAAAGCTTTTGTATCTATGTACCCTGGGTCTCCTTTCTGTGGAGGCTGACATAACGATCCGCCATGCTTTTTAAGAGTGGGTTTGGGGACAAAAAGAGCGAAACACAATTTTATTTGATTTTGTTAGCTTGTGTTACTAAAAGTTTACAAAACATATAAAAATCACCCTAAACTGATCTATAATCTATCAAAAATAATAGTTACAAATATGAATGAAAAACCCTCACCTGGTAACTGTGTTAAATGATGCCCTGTTCGTGATCCTTTTTGGTCTTCACAGGCTCTTGTCGCTTAGTGATGTGATGTTTTAGAAATGGATGGGCTCATTCCAAAATCTGAACACTAGATGTCACTAAAATGCCAGTTTCTACACACTGCACCTTTAAATCCCTGTGGATTTACTGTAAAAGCCTTTCTGTGGCCTCAGCTCAATCTGAGAGATGACAACCTACCAGGAGAAGCCCACCCACCTGAGATAATTTTATGGAGATGAAATTAAAATTAATCAATGGATCACATCAATACAAGTTCACGAAATGGGCAGCACCACTAATATTTAGGTATGTATTGATAACACGACGTTAACCGCTCGTCAGCCGCTTCCGTCTGATCAGGACGACAGGCATCATATCATGTCATATCATATGTCATATCATATCATATCATATATACTCACCTATGGAGAAAGCACACATATTGAATTTTCTTGTTTGCTGTCAGAGTTTCAATGACCAGATTTCTGTATAAACACGGAATGTCGGAAAACTTGTCAATGCCGAGGAAGTGTTCTGTTCGATAAGACCAAATCACTTGTGCATGACTGGGTTCTTCAGAACCTGAAAGGAAAATGGCTCTGTTGATTGGAAAGGTGGCAAAGCTATGCTATAGAAGTGCATTGCAGTTGGGCCATTAATTGTTAAGACAATCTAAAGACTTCATGCATTTTGTTTATAACATAGTTTTAATTTATTTGGTAGTTATTTATGTCTTCTCCATAGAGAGTGACTGCAGATTAATACCAGACTCCTCAGTGCAGTTAAAGCTGAGGCACAAGTAGGCTCAGAAACAGAGCGCTTGGTGGCATGACTGCATGAAGAACTCAGGACGTCAGTGTTGAGAAAACTTTAAATGATCTTATTGAAGAAAAAGATAATCTTAATTTAGTGACTGGGACACTAAAATGTGGGGTTCACTGATAATTTAAGCCTTGTTAATTTAAAATTTAGTCTTAAATATTGACATAGTGACGATGGTGACTGGAGGTCTAATATTTTAGGCTTTTATCTTTATTTCCTTTTATTAAATAAAACTCATTTAGGCAGTATCATTTAGTTTGAGATTGTTTGATTTCAATACAGACTTGTTAACATTAATTTTGAATGCATTTTAATCATTAAGGTGGTTAATATCAGTAACAGTGTATTAGTTTGAGTCAAAATTATGAACTAGTTTGACTCTTTAAGCAGAAAGCATGAATTAAAATGAGAGGGAATAATATTTTAAATTTAAAACTGTTCATCACATAGATTTTGCAAGGTTAAAATGTTTTAAACCATTTAATGATTAAGAAACTCTATTGTTACATTTGCTTGGTTCATACTTTCATTTTACAATTAATTTAAAATAGGCGTAAATAAGGAAATTTATTTGAATCTATTTATTTACAGGCTGATTTGTTGCCTATTTTCTTTGAGGTTATCAACCTGCAACTGCCAGCGTTGCCTCAACCAAATTGTGATCAATAAAAGGAGTAACAATGAAGAAAGCTGAGTTGTGTCCAGCGCTCCCTGTTGGGCTCCAGGTCCCAAGCAAGTAGGGATGGTCAATGATGCCTGGAAAAAGTGAAAATTAACTCCACATTAAAAATCATCATAGGAAACACTGCAGTGCTCCCCACTAACAGGTGGGGTCACCTAAACAAAACACTTCATTGCATGGTTTTCATTGGACATATAAATAGCTGGAAAATGTAACTCTAGGTGTCTCAGGATTGATATGGATGTGCCATTCAGGTGTATTCTTGTCTGTAAATCAGCCGTCCACTGCCTGAAGGGCACTGACAGCTTCGTCTGGTTGGAGGCCCCACCACCAATCAGGAGGTCGAGGGTTCAAGCCCAGCTCTGGCTGTCAAATGTCAGTGTGTCCTTGGTAAGACACTTCGCTTCAAAATGTAAATCAGTATGAAATAGCATCGATGTGTTACGTGATACTGATGGATGATTTATATAGAAACTCATCGTTGACTGAATGTCAGAGTGAATGGGTGTAAATAGATGTAATTGGGTGTAAATAGGTGGGTGTGACCTGCAGTGTATAAGTGATCTGAGTGATTCCCTTATTAAGTCCTGCAAAATTTCCATGTGGGCAAATGTTGGCATGTAGATTTTCAGTGTCAACAATGTCAAACACACGTCACAGTATAGATAACTGCTTCTGCAAGCTGCTGGTGTTTCAATTCACTTAAGGTTGTGCACTTACTTAAGGTTAGACGCCTTTGTAAATATTAAGCCAGTTCTGACGCATCTGAACCCTGTCAGTGGAAGGACTTGATTAGTTAAAAGATTCATGATGTCAAAGCTTTGATGGAGCTGTTAACAATTCTCAACTGGAATTGGTCTTTGATTCCCATCCCTACTCAAGTCCATTAACTTTCATCATCACTATGTGGTAGTTTCACAGGTCCTTTTGTAAAACTGTGTTATGTCCTTCCTAGCTAAGTGATGCTGTTTCAAAAGTGATCAAAAATTATATTGATTCCCTGGGGTGCTGGTTTGGTGGAGTGGTTAGCAACCAGGCACCCCATGTACAAACTTCTGCTGGTCCAGGTTCGAATACCGCCTGTGACCAGTTTGCAGAGTGTCTTCCCCCACTCTCTCTCCCCCTTTCAAAAGCCCATCCACTGTCTCTCTCCTATCTTTAAAGGCACAAAATGCCCAAAGAAATACATTTTACAAAAAAATAAATTAAAAAAATGATAACGATTCCCACATTCCAACAAATATTTATTTATTTATTTATTTATTCATTTGTTCCTACATGAAAGCTGACAACAAAATCCATACACAGTTGCACATTACACCCGAAAACAAACACATTCATGATAGGAAAGGAGCAGCAAGAAGAGAAATGTCTCTTATATTTGTCTGCCCCTACTTGAATAATTTTTTTAAGAAAGAACAGATGGTCTGACATCACATACAGTTGATTTTCAACAGCCTACATTAACCTGTCATTGATTTTAACAACAAAAACAAATAAGTACAATAAAATAAAGAACCCAAAACATACAAATGTAAATCTCAAGACATGCATAACATCCAATTTAATTTTCTAGTGTGTATTGACTCATTTTTTTGCATTTGTACATTTTTTTTAATTGATGAGTCTCTGCACAACCTTTTAAGTCCTTGGAAATTCCATATTTTGACACCTACAACTGAAGTACACATTTGCTTTAAAGTAGTTCGAGCGACTTGGTGCTTAAAATAAAATTTTCTTCTAGGATTTTGATCTTCTGAAGTAAACACAAACAGCTTTTGAAGGTTTTCTGGTAAAGCTCTGTTTCTGGCTTTAAACATAATTAGTAATGTCTGGAGTTCTATTATCTCTGAAAGCTTCAATAACCCTGATTTAATAAATAAACTATTGGTGTGTTCTCTCAATTTGACTTTGTGAATGATTCTGATCGCTCTTTTCTGCAATAAAAACAATGGCTTTATGTTACTCACATATGTATTACCCCACACTTCTGCAGAATAACTCAGATAAGGCAGTATTTTTTTCAAAATAAAAATATTCTTTGACAATTGTCTTTTAACATATGATACATGCGATTCCCATGTCATATTTTCATCCATTATAATTCCCAGAAACCTAAACTCAGATACCTGTTCAATATCGCTTTGTTTAGGTGTTTTTTACGGCCCCAGCACAGAGACCTCTGTGTGAGGACCTGTTTGTAATTCTTTCTGGTCTGATAGATTTGCTAATTTTTTTAGGATATGAATTAGGGCTGTTGCTTAGGTACCTGTATGGACAATAACCAACTGCATTAAAAGTTAAAGTAGTCATATTGTGCTAAAAATAGGCACAGGGTAAAGCTAAGTGCGTGATTACCTAAATCATTACAGCCCCACCCTGTGTGTAGGGCTGTGTGTGACAATAAATGGAAGGATCTTGCTACAGCTGCTCCATAAATTTCAGTGTCTCAAAGAAGCACAAAATCTTGTTAACATCTTGATGAAACACATTGAAAGTCATAGCCTTGCACTAAATCACCCCAAAAATTGTGCAAAACATTCTACCATGTTTACATTTAAAGCTAATGGACCTGTGCTGGGCTGTTTTGTGACTCTAGAAGCCCAAAAAAGTACTTAATAATATTTTTTAGATACATAGAATGTATGAAATCTGCACTTTTATTGCAAATTGTAAACTTGTGCCAAAAAATATGTCATGATAACTTACAAAATATTCAGTCACAGTTTTATAGTTTATCCTTCTAAGGGAAAATCATGCACATTTTTAATGGAGATGACTAAGTTTGTGTCTCCCTGGTTGAAATGAGCCCCCATAGTAACATACTGTGCAGTGTTACTAACATTGTGTCTCCACTTTTTGGAATAGAGTTGCTAAAGTAACTTATCAAATCACCTAACATGTTTGGTTTGGATCAAATGAATTGGTTTGCTTCCTGTAAAGTGAATTTGAATCAAGGTGTTGTGAAAGCGCACACAAACTTTGGTGTGGACCAAATAAAAGAACTCTGGTTCAACTAAAAACAGTGGACCTTGGTTCTCTTACAAGTGAACTTGAATTTGATTTGAGAAAGCCCATGCCAAATCACCAAACAAGGGAACCAAACCAGAATGCTGTGTGTTGTGGCTTGAATGTGGCTGAATATCACCTCAGTGGACAGGCTTACATAGTGTTAATAGATAGTGTCGAGCTAAGTGTGGCTAACATTAGCGGTACTTGCACTGGCACCCTCTGGTTCTTTTAACAGACTAAGATATTTGAGTCTGTGCTAAATATGGTTCCACGTTGCTCCTGTGTCCTGTGGATGTCTGTGTAGTTTCTCAGTCATCTTGGTACTGGTTCAGTTTCTTAAAGAGTCTCTTCTCGCAAAGGCTTTTTAAGTTTAAGTTCTAAAGGTGCGTTCACACAGAATGTGACCTGGACGATCACTTTCCATTTAAAGTCGATGTACAAATGTGATGGAGCAGGGTTAACCCTTCAGCGATGTGGGTGACTTGGTCATGGTCACCTGGTGACTCTGGATGCACGACAAGGTTGTGTCCCTCGGTCTCCAGTGTTGGAGAAATTGAATTTTTGGCAATGTCGTGTGTGGCTGTGCTGCAACAGCCAATCAGCGTTGTGTGGGTGTGTGACGACACCATGACAGACAGTTTACTCCAGACAGAATGACAATCTATGTCTGTGTGGGAAACATTAGTCAGTGAGAACATGAGTTCTGCCTAGACGGACTGCAGAGAACTCATAGACGCTGCTGCAGGGCATCAGCTGCAGTGTTTTGTGGTTGGTTTGTGAGTGAAAAGGATACAGCTGGAATAATGTCAGCTTCTACATCCTATTATATGATTTGATATGATTGCGGTGAAACTTGAGCGGATGTGACGTCACTGAGCGACGGTGACGGAAAAGAGGTATTTATGGAAAGGCGATGCGTTCTCGGCAGGTGTGAACGCACCTTAAAAGTTGAATAGTAATATGCAAATAATCTGGTTGGTGACATGAATCATTGGGAGGGCTGTGGACATGACATCCCTCTTCAGACCAATTCCTCTAGTTGGTACAGTTAGTACAGAATGCTTTGATTCTGAAGTTCTAAGGGGCTGGTCACACTCAGAATCATATCATCTGGAAGATCTTTTGTAATTCTCTCTGATAAGAGACAGAGCTGTAGCTTCTGTCCTGAGCAGCACCCACAGCAGCCACCACCTCGAGTCTGAAACTGCCACAACTCCCATTGCAATTTAGTCGTCAGTATTACAGTTGTGTTAGTATTGCATAATATTAAGTACACATTATCAGGAAAAGCCTGTCTTAATTCTACTGTACATATTGTCAAGTATTTACTCATCATCATGAACACAGTAGTGATTTCTTTCATTGGCACACAAAAATCATTAGTTATTAATAAGTGAATACGTGACTCATCATATGCAAAGATCTATCAGATAGTTCATACATTATTTATACAGTTATGACTAGATCATTTTACATTGGTAAAGTATTTACTTGAGGATTAGAATACAGTATTTATCATCAACAGAGCACAAACAACTGTTAATGAATAAAAATGTAAACAAAGCACTACTTTATAAATGTGGGCTTATGCATGCTTGTCTGATGCTTTACTAGAACATCAATAAAGCATCTATAGCCTCATAAGTAAACGAATCCTCAATATTGATAATGCATTGTTGTTTCAGCACTTTAAATGCATGAAGAAAGCATTTTTTAATCAATAGCAATATATTTTTTTTAATCAATATTAGAATTTTATGAATATGCAAAAAAAGTGTTAACTTATGCTGCAGGACTGCTTCAAATTTCTTGACATATTCTCAGTTAATATGAATTTGCTAATGTTCACCCTTCTTCCTTGGCTGATTTGTATGTTGTTTTTTCTTTCCCATATAAGGTATGTTCCTTATCTGTCTGTTGATAGAATTGTCTTATCCTCTTTAACTCTCTTTTGTGCAGATTGCAATGTAATTGTTTCGTGTTAACTGTGATAAGTGGATTTATGAATAAAACATCATGGTTCATATTTAATTTTTTGCATTATTTACAATTTGTGAAAGTGTTTGAACACATAACTCTTAGTACTTCATCTCCAGAATTCCGATCTGCTTTCATAGTTAAATTAATTAACTGGATCAAACAAATCAACATGAATTCACTTTCATAACTTCCTACACACAGATAAAATAGAGAATGGAGAAGTGTTCCAGAGGAAGAAGGGACCTCATCTGGGAAACTCGGATGAAGAGGAAACAGGAAGTAGACAGCCTGAATTTCTGGGACAAAAACAAAGCAGCTGGAGAAGAATTCTTCTCCTTATACTTGCCATCACCATTCACAACATTCCAGGTGAGATAAAGCAAATATCATACTAAAGTGGGACTTTGCTGGTTTACTTACTTTGCTGTTAATTATTGAAATGACATGGCTTTTGGGTATTAATGGGCTTAGTATTCTTTTGGCCATTTTCGGATATCTGATATTTCCCCTTGCTTAAACAGAATTATCTCCAACAGTGTTTTTCTCAGATTTTTATTTCATGGGTGAAGTTTTGAATCAATTAATTTGCTCATCACCTGTTAAAAATGAATGACTCACTGCTGTTCATTAAACACAACACCCATACATGTGCTGAAAACTGTGTCAATTCGTTGTCTGTGAAGCTTCTGCTAGTAAATTAAGTATTCATTGTCCCTAGTATTTAAATAAGTTAACGGTAATAACATTTTAATTTATGTAGAATTTGAGCAATCTTATCTCATGATCTGGATCTATCTTCCGCATCATGGTGTGTATCACACTGAACATGTAGCACAAAAGGCTATGGAGAGTTGTCTCAGGAGATTAGAAAGAAAATTATAGACAAGCATGTCAAAGTTAAAGGCTATAAGACCATCTCCAAGCGGCTTCATGTTCCTGTGACTACAGCTTCACATATTATTCAGAAGTTTAAGGTCCACAGCACTGTAGCCAACCTCCCTGGATGTGGCCGCAAGAGGAAAATTGATGACAAATTGAAGAGATGGACAATACGAATGGAAACCATCGGTCAAGGTTTGAGCCAAAGTGGATTTAATGGTGGGCAGGGTTAGGTACTGTTGAAAGCAAATCATAAAAAAGTGAGACTGAAACTTGCCAAAATGCATATTGACAAGCCACAAAGCTTCTGTGAGAATGTCCTTTGGACAGATGAGACAAAACTGGAGCTTTTTGACAAGTCACATCAGCTCTATGTTCACAGAAGAAAAAATGAAGCATACAAAGAAAAGAACACTGTACCTACTGTGATACATGGAAGAGGCTCAGTTATGTTCTTGAGCTGCTTTGGTGGGATCACTGCTGGGTAACTGGGAGAGAACATGGAAATCCTCCACAGACATGCTGGTTAGCTTGTGGTCGTCATGGTTACTCAGTGATACTCAGCAAAATATACTCTCCTCAGAGGTTTACCGGGAAACCTTGGTAGGGATTTTCTTTGACAAGGTTTCTGTCACATACAGTATAAGTGTTAAATGATATATCTGTGTCAGTGTAGTTGATAGAGGTGTTGATACTAACACATCACTATTCTAATGTATCAATCCTACAGTAGTACCCTGACAGTATGATTATTTGATCTGAAAATAACTGATGCAGTTAGAACCCTGAAGATTTAGCTTTCTGGTGATGTATCACATGACCTACCTCTGTGCAGTTCTCCTTATAATAAATGTTAATGGTACTAACATGAATCTCAGTAATTGTTTTCATCAGTATGATGCAAACCATAGAGCTAAAAACATAAAATATATATAACACTTTAAAACTAAGAGCTGACTTCTCCATTGACTTTTGGTGTGAGGAAAAAAAAACAGATTTACACCTTCAAAGAAATGAAAGACAAACATTTGCTCTCATCCGGTCTGTTGTTTTTCTTCACAGAGGGTTTGGCTGTTGGGGTTGGATTTGGAGCGATTGGAAAGACTCAATCTGCTACTTTTGAAAGTGCCAGGTAAGATGAGTCTCAGTGTCGGTACACATACATGTATTTTAAGAGGGATGGGATGTTTCTAAAAAAAAAAGTCTTTGAGATGTAAACAGCAGGTTTCATAATAGATTTGTTTATAGATCCTTCATTTCAAATGCCTTTAGTTGGTTTAGTGGTTTCCCTGCTATTGGCAAACATAATTCACAAAATAGGATGAACAGTAGACTCACAACAGCCATTTTAAGACGGACATAAAACTGTGATTTATGTTATGAACCATGTTTGGTTGCACATTGTTTTTGCTTTGTGTTTTTGTAGTGTTCAGTGTTCTTTAAGTTTAAAAAATATCTTTTAATAAACAAGGAAATGGATCATTTAATCATGAAGACTTGTTTTGTTTTGGCCCTAGTATATCACTATTCAGAGTAGGATGGAGATTTTATATTGGTGTTACATTTACACCTTGAAGTGTAATGAATATATGCTAGTTATTACAAAAAAAGATATGTTTCTTTTTCTATTTAAAGTGCTTTCTCTTTTAATCTCAAGAGTACAGTTTTAAAGTTCCAGTGTGCATCCAGTTATGACTTGTAAATAGCCAGGTTTACATGGAGCCTTATATTCTGATTAGAATCAGGTTAGAAGCCCAAACCGAATACAAATGCTCCATATAAACACCTCAATCAGAATAAACAGGCCAAATCAGAATGGAATTTCATTTGGTTGCACAGAGGTAGTATATCTCTTTTCCCAAACCGATTAAAAGTAAAATCCTGTCATGTAAACGGTTAAATGGAAAGTTGTCAGGCTGGGTTCTGTCTGCACGTGCTCAGTCTGGACGTAAACGAGCAGTGACGTTTACTCACTTGGAAACATGGCAGCTTCCAAACAGAGCACACAGCACTGGTCTGCATCGGACAGTTTGTTTTTAATACAAACTCTCAAAGAACTAAACATTATTGCTCGTTTAGACAGTAGGGAAACAAGAAATACTGAACTATTTAAAAAAGTCCACGAAAACTCAGTGAAGCCGGGATAGACCAAAACGTCCAACAAATAAGGAACCGCTGGAAAAATCTGAAGGCTGGCTACTATAAGGCTAAACAGCACAACTTCAAATAATTCAATAAAACACCTACTTAGCACCATCTTTGATAAATCATGTGATGTTTAAATTGATCTGCGCTCATCACGTGTCTATAAAACAGCTGTTCCGATTAAATGTTGTGGCACATGTAAACACCAGATTGGGATAGATCACATCACATGTAAACAGTTCACCTGAGATCTTTAATCAGAATGAGAAAAGGTCTGCATGTAAACCTGGCTAATCTTGAAATTTCCATATTCAGTCAGTAAATGGTAAATGGACTTGAGTTGGTCAACCTATAAAAGCCCTTGGCCTCTGTCGACAGTTGGAGACCTTAAGTCTTGGTAGCTTCGAGATAGTTGAAATTCTGCAGTCTGGAAATCTGGAGTCTATTTCGATTCATGTTAAACAGCCATCTATTTAAGGGGACCGTCACACGGCTGTGGTCTGGAGCACCTGCATGAAATCCACACACGCACAGGGAGAACATGAAAACTCTAACAGACAGACCCTGCCTGACTTGGGAGTCCAACCAGCATCCTGTCAATTTGAAGCACCAGCACTACCTTTTGGGCCTCGTGCAGCCCAGGAATGAAAAAATAAGAATTAAAATAATTTACGGCTGCCCAGACCAAATATGTGTACTTGTGTTTTTTCTCTCCAGATGGTTACTGGAGGTTTGGTTAGCAGCTTTAACAGGTACAAACATGGATAGAGAGACTGTTCAAACATTTATATTAACAACTCTAGTGATTGTAAAGTTAAATTAATTAGATAGTAAAATAAAATAGAAGATTCAAAGAAGTGATTGGTTCAGAGTGAGTTAGTTTGCATCTGTTGCTCTGTCAAAACAAATATCAACCCAAGTATAGACAGCAACCATTACAGAGGTACTTAAAGTGAACGTTAAGTGCACCAGTGCATAACTGACTTCATTTTTAAGTCTGTTTTACATATCTTTCAACAATTACTGGATGGTTTATGAATTTCATGAGCATCCCTCCCCCTTAATTATGGGGCATTAAACTTGTGCAATCTTCGTGTTTCAATGTTGTACGAGCTCTATCACAAAATCTGTACTACTGTATGCACCCCTCTCATGTTGATATTGGGGTTCATGGCTGTAAGAAAGTATGTTCATTTTTTTTATTTTTTTTTGCCCTTTCAGAAATTTGGCCATTGGTATTGGAATCCAGAATTTCCCAGAAGGCCTAGCTGTGAGCCTGCCACTTCGCGGTTCAGGAGTCTCGACATGGACAGCCTTCTGGTAAAAACAAAAGTAGAAAGAACATGTCTGTGTGAGAAAACTCTGTCAAAGAGGCTAATTTAAATACCAAACCTCTCCCCATTTCTCCACAGGTATGGTCAGCTAAGTGGCATGGTGGAGCCAGTTGCTGGGTTGCTTGGTGCGGCTGCTGTTGTCATGGCTGAGCCTCTGTTGCCGTACGCTTTGGCATTTGCTGCAGGAGCAATGGTTTACGTGGTAGTGGACGACATCATACCTGAAGCTCAAGTCAGGTTAGAAGTATATTACAAATTAATGTAGATGTGCATTTATGTTGGAATATTTTGTTTTTAAGTATGACAGTACTTTTGAAGATCTGTGTTTTAATGATTTCTTAATTTTCTTTGCTCTGACTTTGCATCAACAGTGGAAATGGGAAGCTGGCATCCTTCACCTCCATCTTGGGCTTCGTGGTGATGATGTCTCTGGATGTTGGTCTGGGGTGATTTCACCATCACTGCTGCCACCATGTTCACACACCCGTGACCCATGAACTCATTACAGTGCTCCTGATTTAATTTTAAAATGGGACCATAAACAGGACTTTCATCATGGAGCTCCACTAATCAGTCTTTTTGTACCTGAAAATCAGAAATGATGACAGAGAAAAAGAGCTATGCAACAAGTTGTAATGATTTCTTCTTTTATTTAATGTCTTGTGCTCAGTGGAGCAGCAGTCGAGAAGGATTTAGTTTATTTAATGGCAGTTTTTTAATTTTCCAATTTTGTGTTTCATTTACTTTTTGCTGTAAAAACTAAATGTTTTTATTTTGATTTGGTGAGATGTAGAACAGCCAGTGAATGATAACTTTAACTGTCCTCTGATGTTTGTGCACAGTTGAGTGTTGCGTCCTTAAACAGAATTACAAATCATTTCAAAAAAATGTTTTTTCTAAGTGACAAAAATTTGATCACCTGTATGTATATTGTTTACAAATTCAAAACTGATGAGTCTATACTCGACATGAAAGTGCCTTTTGTTCTTGCATTCTCCAGACATCAAGAGTCCAGATTATGTTTAAAGCAGAAATTAATGTCAAAGAATGCAATAAACAACCAATTAATGTATACAAAAGATATACCTTCTGTGACCCTTACATTTTCTTGGGATACCTGATCATGGTATGACAACAGTCTTTATACTGATACTTAATTGTTCAGACTTTTGGGGAACAAATTATAAAAAAGATATATAAGGTTAATTCATACTGCTGTTTCAAGGTGTAATATTTAAGCCCTGGTGATGTTTCACTTCCACATAGAGACAGCATGGATGATCAAATAATAACAAATAATAAATATCATGGGGCATTGTTGCGACACTTTTATGTAAAGACCCTGCAAATTGGACTTAAGATTAGCCAGAGGACAGGTCTGTCCACTTCACTATTGTGCCGTTTTGGCCTTTAGGGACCATAATTTAGCAAAATTTGGCATGCTGGCTCCTTATTAACACAGAAACAAGTCTAATTTCCATCCATTAATGGGGTTGTTTTGTTACGTCAGGTGACGTCTTCTTAGAACGTGACATTTATAGTCCGACTGTGGTCTTTTGTGGATGTCTGTTAATCACTTTTAGACATCTTTTTTACAACTGTTTCCAGAGGGTAGAGGACACGTTTCCTACAGGTTAATTTTCCAGAAGTTTGGATCAGCAGCAGGAAATGGATTACACTGTTAATTTGTGTTTATCGCCTGCTGCTCAGGAAATGATCCTTTCCAAAAACACCATTTGATTGTCTAATTGGAGATGAATTCGATACAATTCCTGTTCCACCAGCTACCGGGCCAAACTTCTTCAGCAAACAACATTCTTTAGCAACTAGAACACATCTTTAGTCAAAACACAGACGCTGGGCTCTCAAAGTGTGCTGTGGAGAGCCTGATAAAGCCCGGTCATTCCCAGTGATGTCTGCCTCCTTATGAAAGTGAAGGGATCAGTGATACTATGAATCTGAGGGAGACAAAGCCCCCCATCCCTACTGAATCTGTGCAAGACCACATCTGTTTCTCTGCTGGTGTTTGCTCCCTGCATTGTAGTTGTTCTTGAATGCCAGTGGAAAGCAGCGGCCAGAGGCACTGTTGGCTTCTGTGCTGTGTAGTTCTTAGACCGCATCCAGTTCAACATTCATCCTACCACCTTTAAATCTGTTCATAACCTCGCCCCTCCCTACCCTTCCACACCTCCTAGTCCGTCACTCTCCCAACTGCTGCCTTTGCTCCTCTGAAGCCGACCTCCTCTCACTATATGTGTATATATATATATATATATATGTGTGTGTATAACTACATACATCTACACACACACACCTATATATGTGTATATATATACAGTCATGGAAAAAATTATTAGACCAACCTTGTTTTCTTCAATTTCTTGTTCATTCTAATATCTGGTACCACTAAACGTATAATACAATGAACACAACAAAAAATGCAGCTGGTCACATAATACTTTATGTCCTATTTGACATTCTTAAGCTTAATTGATTCCCAGGGTATATAAGAGGCCATTTCATGTCACAAGCAGCACTGCACATGCAAAGGCCTAGAGTGGTTTCCTGCTTACATTCAAGCCGTAGCACAACTCAGAAGTTGTCAGCTCTCACATAATGCCTAAAACAAAAGAATTATGTGAAGCCACAAAGGCAGCTATCTTGGCACTGCTGGAAATTGGCATGAGTGAGAGACAGGTAGCGAAAAAACTGAAGATCTCCAAGACAGCCGTTCATTACAACAACAAAAAAACAAGCTGAACATGGCACTACCAAATTGCTACCTGGCGTGGCAGGAAAGCGTCTTTCTACCCCACGAGATGAACGTGCACTCATCCGTTCCTGTGTCAGGAATCGTCGTCAGACCTCCAGGGACCTTAAAAATGAGTGGGCACTGTCGAGAAATGTGACTTGTTCAGCAAGGACAGTTCGAAACCGACTTGTTGAAGCTGGTTTGAAGTCACACAGAGCACGCAAGAAGCCCTTCATCAATGAAAGGCAGAGGAAGGCCCGGTTACTCTTTGCTCGAGACCACAAGGATTGGACTGTTGATGATTGGGCTAAGGTTCTCTTCAGTGATGAATCCAATTTTGAATTGATGCCCACTCCAGCCAACTTACTGGTTAGGAGGAAGCCTGGAGAAGCTTACAACCCAGACTGTCTTACCCCTACAGTAAAACATGGGGGTGGATCAGTCATGATCTGGGGTTGTTTCAGTCTGAGTGGAACAGGGCAAATGCAATTGTGTGAAGGCCGAATGAACCAGGTCATGTACAGGACTACCCTTGAAAACAGTCTTCTTCCATCAGCTGGAAAACTCTCTCCTGCCTCGAATGACTGGATTTTCCAACAAGACAATGCCCCTTGCCACACGGCAAGGTCAGTTAAAGCCTGGATGGAGAACCACAACATTCGCACCATGCCTTGGCCTGCTCAATCACCAGATCTTAATCCAATTGAAAACCTGTGGAAAATCATCAAACTCAAAATGGAGAACCACAAGCCCAAAAACAAAGAAAATTTGTTTGAATTTGTCCAACAGGAATGGGCTGCTGTGACAGCAGAACAATGTCAGAAGCTGGTGGAGAGCATGCCAAGACGCATGGCTGCAGTCATCAAAAACAATGGTTATGCAATCAAGTATTAACTCTTGTGTGTATCATGTGTTTAAAGCAAACAGAAAAGAATAAAAGTAGTGTTTTTGGCGGTACAATGCCATAGCTATTGATGTAAGAATTTAAGTAATTTTGGTTATTATCAAGAAAACCATGGAAAATGAATAGTTCTTAGTTCTTAAATTAAACTCTCATGAGCTATTTTTGTTGTTATCATTATAATTGTCCAAACAAATGTACCTTTAGTTGAGCCAGGCATTAAAATTAACAAGAAATTGAAGAAAACAAGGGTGGTCTAATAATTTTTTCCATGACTGCATATATATATATATATATATATATATATATATATATATATATACACACACACACGTAGTTTATTCCCTAACTATTTGATGTCCACGCTTTTATTCAAGTCCTTGATAAAATTAGTAATAAAAATGAAGTTATGTGCCTATGTAATGAAGTCTTCATTAAGTGTAATAATGTAAAGATGTAATGTAAAGAATTGTAACCCCAAATACTGGAGAAGCTAACCCAAAGGCAAAATTATGACCAGGAGACAGAATTATTATCATTAACAGCACAAACTTTATGTTGTTAGGATCTTCCTTAACAGAACCAACAAAAGTTATGAAAATTAAAAGCACATAACAGACCAATGAAAGCACAAGTAAAGTTACATCACACAGTGTCTCCAGATTAGCTGAGTAAGGCAGTGATTCTCAACTGGTGGGTTAGGACCCAAAACTGGGTTGTGCCCCTGGGTCTCGAGCCTAAGCCTGGGCAAAAAAGTCCTGTGCTTTTATTTTGAAGGGTATTTCTTCTGCAGTGGGTGCCGTCTTTTCACACTGCTTCACAACAGATGATGATGATACCCTGTAAAGCCAGTGAACACACAGTTCAATCAAAGGGTGTTTGTTATATATTCAATAAGTAGCTACTCAGCTTAAAATACATATTTATTATTATTTTAAATATTTTTTAAATGCTTCTCAGTTGTTGGACTTTTATTTCTTGTTTGTCCATTTAAGCTCTATGGAGTCTGTTAAAAAGGCTGAAGTTACTCAAGTGTTTTGTGACAGCCTCATGATCGATGGCTAATTTAGTGCTACTGATAGAATATTATTACTTCAAACTTTGTGTCCCTAAGATGCACTTTTTGTATCAATTCAATTGCTGCTAACTGAGTGTAAAAGGAATATTTTCCTCTCCAGCATCGCCACCTGCAGGTCATTTTGGTTTGTTAATAAACTTTGTTTTTGCTGTCATACTGATATTCTGAACATCACATGTTCAAAGTGCAGCGTGTTTTTACTAAATGAATTTGAGAAGTTGAAAAGTTCTCTTGATTTGGGTCGCAGCTTGACATTAGGGGTGATAGTGGGTCCTGAAGCCGGACCAGTTGAGAACCACTGCACTAAGGGATGTTGATGGGAACGATCCTGTGCTGCAGGAAGTTAATGAGACTTGTTGGCATGTCCAGCTGATCAATACAGTGGATCTTTCCGATCTCTCTGAGGTATCTTCTGACAGCAAGTCGGCACAGTGAAGTCAAGGCCTTTGGGTTTCCTGCAGACACAGAAGACAGCGGGTCATGAAATATAACACATAAATTACTAAAATCCTGACTGCAACATTTCTGTGTTTTTATAAGCCAAAGGTTGCCCCTTTTACATAGACACTAAAAGTCCATGACAGAGGTAAATACAATAACTGGTCTTTTTTATTACTTAAAAAAAAATGCCACAGAACTTAAAAGTACATTAAAACTGCTTCCGTTAATATTTAGAGAAGGATGTTCCCCAGAAACCCTTTTTTTTTGCTATCTCAATCACATGCACATCGCATCCTGCTTACTGCAGGTCGACTGAGGCCGCGGCCCCATCATGAACTGTGCATAACTCCATCACACACGCCATTTCCTGGCCCCACAACTGCTGAGGACACATTTTTGAGCCCAAAGAGCACAAGACTCCTGAAGCCACACACTTATGGACTTCATAAGCTAAGTTGTAACCGAGTGTCAATCTGTTGAAAATGTTATTTTTCAATTATTTTGCATTTGAGTGTCTGCCCATGACAAAACAAAATTATTATATTTGGATAAGAATTTGTTGACATAACCCCCGATTTCCAGTCAATTCCCTCAAATTCCCATGGAAAGTTTCCAAAATTCTCCAGCTTGACTTCTGATGGAAGTTTACAGAAATTTTTGAGCCCATTACAAACTTGGTTGGAACATACACTGCCTAGCCAAAAAAAGTTGCCACCTGGATTTAACTAAGCAACAAGTTATGAGCCTTCTACTAGATAATTACTGCATGGGTGATTATCTTTCAGATGCAACAAGTTATTTAACTCCAGCTGATACAATTAGTAGCTTCTAATTTCTTAAACAACCATGTCAAAGACACATCCTGTGGTCGTGGAAAAGCTGTTAGTCTGTTTAAGAAGGGTCAAATCATTGGCATCAAGCAGAGAAAACATCTAAGGAGATTGAAGAAACTACTAAAATCATGTTAAGAACTGTCCAACACATTATTAAAAACTGAAGGATAGTGGGGAACCATCGTCCTCAAGGAAGAAATGTGGTCAGAATAAAATCCTGAATGAACTTTTGACCAAATCAAATTGAAGGTAAACAACTGTAGAACTCAGGAGAGTGTGTAATAATGAAAGTAAGAGCATTTCTGCACACACAATGTGAAGGGAACTCAAGGGATTGGGACTGAACAGCTGTGTAGCCTTAAGAAAACCACTAACCAGTAAAGCTATCCAGAAAAAAGGATTCAGTTTGCTAGGGAGCATGAAGATGGAAGGTCATGTGGTCTGATGAGTCCAGACTGACCCTGTTCCAGAGTGATGGGAGCATCAGGGTAAGAAGACAGGCACGTGAAGTGATGCACCCATCATGCCTAGACCCATCCAAGCCTGTGGGGGCAGTGCTGTGATCTGGGACAAATCTGTGACATTGAAGAAGCTTATTGGAACAATGCCACAGCAAATGTGTTCTGTAATCAAAGCTAAAGATGGTCCAATGAAATATTCGAGTTTGTGACCTTTTTCTTGGCCAGGCAGTTTATGTTTACTGTAAGGGAAGTCCAACATTTATCATGGTGCAGAGAAAGATTTGGGACCTTTCCTTGTCTCTCTAAATGGTCTCCAAAATTGTTGTTGGCCCCATAAAGTACTGGGAAACATAGGACTTTTTTCTCAACCATGTTTTAAAATTAAAAAGAAATTGTAACTATTTTTACCTTGGGTTTTTGGTTCTTATTTTAACAATAACATTTGAAACTTCTCTTTCTTTACCTTACTCCTACCTTGAGTGTTCAGGCAAAAAAATGGCTACAAATGGATAAACATTTTCAAGTTTAAGCAAAGCTTCCCAACATACTCCAGATTGTTTCATTTTAATTCTCTTTCCTCAACACAGTTTCCTTTAATTTTGCACTGATGGTTTAAAAGTTGGCCCCTTACCCCTCTGCTGTAAAAGTAGCTCTACAGCCTCATTTTGCTTTGTGGACTTCTCGATGATCAGTGTGGGTTGGTAGACATTGGCTCCAAAGTCGATCAAAAGCTGAATATACTCCACGTCGCATCCATGCCTGAGGCACATCTCCAGCACAGTTTTGGGCTGCTTAATGGAACTCAGAAGCTTTTTATCAGTGCAGTTGTAATCTGGGTCTGCCCCATAGAGCAGCAGCAATTTAAAACACTCCATATGTCCATAGACAGCTGCCAGGTAAAGTGGCCCACTGGATACTCTGGCACTGGAAGTCCACAGTGAGACTTTGGAGCGGGTGTTCACCTCAGCACCATGTTTGAGCAGCTCCATCAGTATCTCCACATCCCCCTCTCGAGAGGCAGTGAGGACAGGGGAGCAGTTGTTAGATGAGTTCCCATTGGGGTTGGCGCCAGCTCTGAGAAGTGTTAACACACAGTCCAGATATTTTCCTCGTACAGCTGCAAAGAGGGGCGTCTGCGCCTTCACGTCCGCACAGTCTATCAGGGCACCGTGGGCGAGTAAAACCTGAAGACAGCTAATATGGCCTTTGGACACAGCTGCATGTAGAGGGGTGCCTGCAATTCCCCAACCACCTCTGCAGTTGATAACTTTCTTGTAGATATCTTGGCATAGCATTTCCTCCAAGAGTTTGTCATTGTTTTCTAACACTGCCTCTCTGAGCTCGGCAATCTCACTACTGTTTTCTTCCTCTGCTGGAGTCCTTAGGCGGATCATGGAACCTGCAGAAGAGAAAAAGACAACAAAATAAGATGACCAAAAAGTAAGAAACACTAATGGCCCTTTTCCACTAGTACGCCTTGGCCCTACTCTACTTGGCCCTACTCGATTTGCAGCGTGTTTCCACTAGCCTGGTACCTCCTAAAACAAGCTAGTTTTAGGACCTACTCCGCTCTGGTTCCAAGCGAGCTGAGTCCATACTAAAAGATGATGTCACCAACTGCCGGCTACTGATTGGTCAGACAATGTCGTCATCGATGAGTCATGAGTGTGACAACCTAGCATGCTAGCGGTAGCTACCGTTAGCTTACCCTCATACGTCTTTTCTTTGCAGCTCGATTGCTCTCGTCCTCGGCTTCATTCTGTTGTATAGCTTCCAAAACTCTCCTGTGCTTCTCGAGGGGTATTTCTTCTTGCCACCTGCAGCCTTCTTCTGCTTTCCTTTTTTACTCGGTTTGTGACAAAAAGCCACAGATTGTTGTTTCGCACTCAAAATGACGTCACCGCAGAGCCGCTCAGCTGTTTAAAGCGACACTGCACGCCATTAGGCAGGCAACTGGGGCTAATGGAAAAGCAGCACAAGGCAAGTAGAGTAGAGCCGGGTAGAGTCGAGTAGAATAGGTCTAACTGAAAAGGGCCATAACATTTAGCTGTTTCAAACTGGTTTAAAAACACTTAAGACAAACATCAATCTCAAGAGTAGAACATCTGCTTACTTTCTATTGACTACATCATATTACCCCAAATGTTAATATGTGCTGGATGGTCTCCAGGAAAGATTTATTTCTAAGTCTTGGGCATGAACATTTTCTGCTAGTAATCTTTTTAGGCTGGCTTTCTGTAGTGTTGTACTATTATAAATTAATGGTTTATATTTGTTTTACTCAACTTTTTTAAGATATATTTTGCTGATCTACTCATACTTTATGGCCAGGTGTGCATTAGTTAAGGCATACATTTTTAATTCATTTCCCATGTTTGATTGTTGTTCACTAACAAGGTAGAAGGAAGATAAATAATTCTCCAGGACATGTCAATCTTTTCCAGGACATCTGACATTTTTCCTTATTTTCCATGACTGGAAAACTGGTCTATCATTTTCCAGGTTTTCCAGGACAGTCCCTGTAACATTACTGACCAAGAGGGGCACATTTCACATCTCACAACATTTATTAGAGTCCAGTGAGGAGGGTTTACTCCAAGCTCTCTTCATGAAGTCAGGCTTCGACTTTATTTGTATTAGGGGCAGGTAGTGGTGTGCGATATGACGATATTAAATCGTTAAGGATTATAACATGGGGATGATCTCATAAAGCAGAAAGATCGTCAGATCGTCTGTGTGGGCGCAGAGACTTTGACGCGCACCCGACTAGCCAATCGTAGCACATTAGGCGCAGTGCATGGTGGGATCTCCTGTTTGGTTATGTAGCGTGAAGCCATGGCGGAAAGAGAAAAGGAGATAAAAGCTTGAAGATGTCTGAACAAAAATCTGTTCTTAAGCAGCTGTATTATTCACTCAGGTTATAGACATTTCAGTTGGATAACATTTGTTCTAAATTGTTGCCCTTTAAGAGATAATGTTGATATCGTTGTTCATTACTTTTATGTTTACCTGTATTGCACATTTTTATAAAAACTGCACTATTTAAATTAAAACCTGCTCAGAAAGTTTCTTTGGCTTTGTCTTTTTTTCTTTTAGGGTTTTACACGTTTTATATGTTAAACATAAGGAAAAAATGTTAAAACATGCAAATTGGTCTAGAAAAATCAACGTAAAAAAGAATTGTGATAAAATCGAGATCGTGATTTTATTTTTAAAATATTGTGATATGATATCTTTGTCATATCGCCCACCCCTAGGAGCAGGTACTGACTTAGATTTAGATGTATTTAAGCCTGGGAGCATTATTTTTTCTAACGTATTGTATTATAATTAGTTACAACTGTAGTAATTACTACTATGGTTACAATATGTAATCAGTATCCAAATATTAACAGTGAATCAGTTTTTGGTCGAATTTCAACATCAGTGAGACTAAACTTGGTATCAGTGACATTTTAGTGTCCATACAACACAAATGGACAAATTTACTTGCTTCTCTGATAACTTCCCCAATAACCTGTGAGCTACACAAAACCTTCTCGGTATGTGGAGAACTGATGAGGCCCGTTTGTTTCCCGGTGAGTCTGCAGCACAGGCGGGAGTCCCTGAGACTGAGGCCTCGTCGTAGAGGCTTCCTGACCGACATTTACCTCCGACGAAGCGATATATCAATCATTACTTTAAATTAGTCTCAAATTTCTGGCTCCATTAACACATTTTATCAGAAAACAAGCCTACCTTTGCTTCATCGTTTCCTTCCTTCCTCAAACTCTTCCTCGTCTCTGCTTCCCGCTGTTGTCTGAGCACCGCGCCCCCCACTGGACAGGAGGCGCCATCACTCCGCCAAGACGGCGCAGACGTTGTTGTCCATATATGGGTCATTCCGCCAAAAGAGAGCAATTTGCTTGTTGAAACTCTTCAAAATTAAACTTCATTTTTCATTCTATTTCAATATAGAAATTAGTAATATACACATTTATTCATTCAAAATGAGTAATGGTCAATCTCAGGCTACTTTAATTTATTGCAACTTTCAAAAGTTTATTATCACTGCAATTTTTTTCTCTGCTGTGACCAAAACTCAAATGCCATTTTAAAACCACGTTTAAAAGAATATCAACCACATACAATGTTTTCCCTTAGAAAAGAGTTAATTTAGAAGAAATGGTTGGTTACATGATGAAAATACTAATATTTATGACAGAAAAATGACTTTTTTTGCTCTTACTCTTTATTTGAGCAACAGCAATGAGGGTAACATCAATGAGTTTTTAGCAAATTAGCAATTGTGTGAAATGTAGCCACTTAGCATCTATGCAAGTAGCTTGAGCACATTCTTAAGATTTAACTGAATTTTTTACTTATATCAACAAATGTTGTCTTAAAGATAAGGTAACAGGACTGAGTTTTTAGATTGACCTTCTCTAAAACAGCTAATATATCATTAAATTTAACGAAAAATAAAAGAGATAACTTACTTTTGGTCTTCCCATGACTTGCTGAAGACCTAAATGATGTCACCTCCTGCAGAACATGTCACTGGTGGAATGTTCCAGAATTTTAAAGGGGGGAATGTGTTTGGGTAACAGCAATGAGTGAAAACCTGGGGACAGCACTAAAATGTGAATTTTAACCAAAATGTAATGACTATTTTGTAAAACTTTTGTTTGAAAAGTATAGATAGAACATGGAGTCACACTTAAATGCAAAAGAAAATTTGCTTGGAAGGATTTTGTTCATGATGCATTGTAGTAAAGTGTAGCGTTTGGCTTTGGGGACAGGCAAGAAATGCTGTGTATATAATTGTTTTGGATGCAATTTTAAAATATTAAAACAAACATATATCTGTAATTTCTACAACAATTAATGTGTATGTGTTTAGTATAATAAAATATAATTTGTGATATATTACTACTTGTGTTTATACATTTAATATACAACAATATGCTGGGGACAGAAAAATCACTCTTTCAGCGGAATTGGCCATATTTATTATTATATTGTTGTTGTCAGGTAAAGGTACGGCTACTTTGAATGATATTTAACCCAGGCACAATTAAAGGTAGTAAAGCTCACAAAATTCCTACGGAAGAGTATTTGGGCTGTTTTGGATGGAAAAAAAAAAAAATTCTACAGGTTGAGATTGAAGTCCAAATGACAAGATGTTGAAATTTTGAGATGAAAGATGAAACAAACTGTCGACAATAATGTTGAAATACCATTTCATGATAAAATCTCAAAATGATGAGATTGTAGTTAAAATGGCGAGAAAAAAAGTCAAAAGTCAACAATAGTTTTTCAGAATACGGGGCGACATCCATCCTGTTGGTTGCTCCAAGTATTCGTAGTGTAATATCCGATCTTGACGTGCATCATTTTTAAGCAGTGGCTTGCTTGACCAGTTTTCTACACATGGTGGATCAGTTGACCACAGTAACTGGGCTGCAGATGGTTTGTGATTTTTGCTTTTTATGGCACAAGTCTGCCAGAGTTCACATAAACTTCCATTTTTCATTTGCACATATTTTTGGTGAGTACAACAAAATATAAAAAGGTTAAACGTGATCGAACAATTATAGACTTAAAGTTTTCATCAATAAATGCTTGCATCCTTTTCCTCTTTGTCATGTTAAACTTTGAAAACTGGGCAGCCTCTTATCAGATATCTGTACTTTTATTTTGAAGTTCTGAGTTCTGGTGCAAAATTCCAAAGCAAAGTCCCATAATATGGTCACTTCTGCAGCAACTAATCGATTTGTTTGTTATAGTTCTACATTATTTTTCACTTGTTTTAGAATGTTTCACGTTTGTCCAGCAATCTTTTTCTTTTCCTTTATGTATAAAATAAGTGTGCGTTCACTAAATAGGCTTACCTGTGCTGTGTGTGTGAGAAACAGATGAAGGGTGAGAGTGACAGAACGACAGAGAAAGTGAGTGAGCACTGCAGTACGGTGTACATTTTAGGACATCCTCAGCCTCAGGAAAACCTCTGTCATTTCTAACAAAAATTTCTACCCCATTGCAAATTTAGTTGGAGTATCGGATTACTGCAAGGGAAGTCCAAAATGTGAAGTGCTGGGAAAAGTTAGGACTTTTTTTCTCAACCATGTTTTGAAAATAGAAGAAATTGAACCTATTTTTACCTTGGGTTTTTGTTCTTAGTTTTTACAATAACATTTGATACTTCTACTATTGTTTTACCTTACTCAGACCTTCGGTGTTCAGGCAAAAAATTGGCAACACATGGATTAACATTTTTCAAGTTTATGCAAAGCTTCCCAACATACACCAGATTGTTTCATTTTAATTCTCTTTCTTTCAACACCATACCGTACCGTCTTCTTCCGCCTTATCCATGATCGGGTCACGGAGCAGTAGCCTGAGCAGTGAAGCCCAGACTACCCTCTCCCTGGCCATCTCATCCAGCTCTTCCCGGGGGATCCCGAGGCGTTCCCAGGCCAGCTGAGAGACGTAGTCTTTCCAACATGTCTTGGGTCTTCCCCAGAGCCACCTTACTGTGGGAGGTACCCGGAACACCTCACTAGGGAGGTGCTCAGGAGGCATCCTGACCAGATACCTGAGTCACCTTAGCTGGCTCCTCTCCACGCAGAGAAGCAGCAGCTCTACTCAGAGCCTCTTCTGGATGACCAAACTTCTCACCCTATCTCTAATGGAGAGCCTGGCCACCCTGCGAAAGAAACCCATTTTGGCTGCTTGTACTTGCGATCGTGTTTTCTCTGTCATGACCCACAGATCGTGACCATATGTGAGGATAGTAAGAAAGATTGACTGGTAAATCGAGAGCTCCACTTTCTGCATCAGCTCCCTTTTCACCACAACGAAGCAGTACAGAACCTGCATCACTGCCCTAGCCGCACTGATCCGCCTATCGATCTCCCCATCCATCCTTCCTCCACTCGTGAACAAGACTCCGAAGTACTTGAACTCCTCCACTTGGGGCAGAGTCATCATCTCTGACCCGAAGAGGGCACTCCAACCTCTCCTGGGTGAGGACCGTGGGCTCGGATTTTGAGGTGCTGACTCTCACCCAGTCACTTCACACTTGGCTGCGAACAGATCCAGCGAGAGCTGCAGGGTCACGTGTGGTCCGATGAAGCCAACAGGACCACATCATCTGCAAAAGCAGTGACCCGATCCTGAGGTCACCAAACCAGAACCCCTCAAAGCCCTGGCTGCGCCTAGAAATTCTGTTCATAAAAGTAATGAACAGAATCTGAAAAAGGGCAGCCCTGAGTCCAACCCTCATTGTAAACAACTCTGACGTGCTGCTGGCAATGCGAACCAGACTCTGACACCGGCCATACAGAGATAGGGCTGCCCGTATCAGGGGGTCCACCACCCCATACTCCCGCAGCACCCCCCACAGAACCCCATGGGGAACACGGTGAATGCCTTTTTCAGATCCACAAAACACATGTAGACTGGTTGGGCAAAGTCCCATGCACCCTCGAGCACCCTATGGAGGGTATAAAGCTTGTGCACAGTTCCACGACCAGGATGAAAACCCCATTGCTCCTCCTGAATCCGAGGTTCGACAATCCGACGGACCCTCCTCTCCAGTACCCATGAATATACCTTACCGGGGAGGCTGAGTAGTGCAATCCCCCTGTTGTCAGAGCACATCCTCCGATCCTCCGGTCCTCCTTCTTGAAAAGGGGAACTACCACCCCAGTCTGCCAATCCAAAGGTACTGTCCTGGATGTTGCAAAGTCATGTCAACCATGACAGCCCCACAACATCCTGGGCCTTGAGGAACTCTGGGCGGATCTCATTCACCCCCAGAGTCCTGCCATCGAGGAGTTTCTTGACGACCTCAGCTCCAGAGATAGAAGAGCCCACCACAGAGTCCCCCAGGTCTGCTGCCACTTTGGAAGACAAGCTGGTGGGATTGAGGAGGTCTTCGAAGTATTCTTTCCACCGACCTACAACATCCCGAGTTGAGGTCAGCAGCACGCCGTCCCCACCATAGACAGTGTTGACGGCACACTGCTTCCCCCTCCTGAGACGCTGCATGGTGGTCCAGAATCTCTTCAAAGCTGTACGGAAGTCGTTCTCCATGGCCTCTCCAAATCCCTCCCAATGCACGGGTTTTGGCCTTGGCAACCACCGGAGCCGCATTCCGCATGGCCAGCCGGTACCTGTCAGCTGCCTCCAGAGTCCCACTGGCCAAAAAGCCCCAATAGGACTCCTTCTTAAGCTTGACGGCATCCCTCACCTCTGGTATCAACCAGGGGATTCAATGTCCCCTGTCTCCCCCGCCACATGGTCAAACTTTGCCCGGAGATGGGAGTTGAAACTCTTTCTGACGGGAGACTCTGCCAGACGTCCAATAAAAAAACACAGCTCGGGTTCAGATCAGGGGGGGCCATTCCTCCCAATCATGTCCCTCCAGGTCTCGTTGTCATTGCCGATGTGAGCGTTGAAGTCCGCCAGAGGGGGAACTCTCCGGCAACTCCTCTGGGGAGTCCAAAACAGGTGGATACTCTGAACTGCAGTTTAGTGCATAAGCACAAACAACACTTGGGTTCCGTCCCCCCAAACCGAAGGCGAAGGGAGGCTACCCTCTCGTTCACCAGGGTAAGGTAGACATTGGCTCCAAAGTCGATCAAAAGCTGAATATATTCCACGTCGCATCCATGCCTGAGGCACATCTCCAGCACAGGTTTGGGCTGCTTAATGGAACTCAGAAGCTTTTTATCAGTGCAGTTGTAATCTGGGTCTGCCCCATAGAGCAGCAGTAATTTAAAACACTCCATATGTCCATAGACAGCCGCCAGGTAGAGTGGCCCACTGGATACTCGGGCACTGGAAAAGTAAAACAGTAAGACAGTGTAGTGTTTTATTTTGTCAGTACATCCTGAATGAGTTAGCATGTAACTTCTGCACAGAAATGGCAGCTAAGTTGAAAAACAGGTGTGAAAATGTGTGCTCTCGCTCTTCAAGGAAGCACAAACAGGCAAATTCCATGTTTAACAAGCAACATTTTTTAAAGTTACAAGGTGAACAATTACAAACAGAAGTTGCTTCGCATTGCGAAGCCCCAAAACAACTGAAGCTCAAGTTGTCGTATGCATGTTATATAGCCCAATGGGTGGGACTCCCCCGTTTTCCCAAAGAAGGTTCCTTCCCATTTGCCTTCAACAGTCACATTCTTTTAATTCTTCATCACAATGGTGTAATTTTCCCTCTTGTAGGCCTATATACACCCCTATGGAGTCCAAACTTTATTTATTTTGGCCATTAGGTCAAAATCAGAGGTATTTCAGTCTTTATTTTATGGTTTACTCAAAATGGCTTCCCCTTTAGGCCCAAATATGGTAATGCTTTTCCTGCCCCTCTCTGGGTACAGAGTGATCTATACGCTGTGAGATTGTTTAGTACAGTATGTACTTTCTTTGAATACTTGCCTTTTGTTTCATAATTGCAACTTTAAACCATGGACTCCATTAGTTATGTACTTGGCTCTACAGTGTGGGTGATAATCTGTTAATAGTGTGTGAGACTGTTGTATTTAGACACATATATAAAATTACCAAAATTATAACAAAAAGCCAGTATACCAGTAAACTCAGTAAGAAGCTCTCAGTAACATTAAACTGTGATGTTAAATGTGTATACATGACTAAATATGCAAGAGAATATATAAACATATTTAATGTAAATATGGGAATATTATGACTGATGTACAATAACCAAAATAGAAGACTTGGGTGTTATAAGGCCCAGCATATAAGTTAAACTGTCCTTGACTAATAATAAAAAAAAAAACATAATGCAAAATAAGTGATTGATATCAGCAATGTTACATCTGCTGTGTTGGTTTGATACTTCATAACTCATTCTTCCAGCTAATTCTAAATAGAAAGATACTCAAGTTAATAAAATGACCAATATACCAACATTCAACATTTCATCACTGGGAGTACGTAAAGAAAGAGACAATAATAAAAGCATGTGTAAAGTAAAGCCCACTGAAGTGACACCAACAAAACATTTTATGACAATTTTCGACCGCAACAGCTAAGATGGCCTTGGACACAGCAGCACTTAAGTTCATATGTCACTTAAGTTCACATATGAACTTAAGTGACATCCCATTCCTAATCCATAAGGTTCAACATGACGTTGGTCCACCCTCTGCAGCTATAACAGCTTCAACTCTTATGGGAAGGCTATCCACAAGGTTTAGGAGCGTGTTGATGGGAATTTTTGACCATTCTTCCAGAAGAGCATTTGTGAGGTCAGACACTGATGTTGGACAAGAAGGCCTGGCTCTCAGTCTCAGCTCTAATTCATCCCAAAGATGTTCCATCGGGTTGAGGTCAGGACTCTGTGCCGGCCAGTCAAGTTCATTCACACCAGATTCTGTCATCCATGACTTTATGGACCCTGCTTTGTGCATTGGTGCACAGTCATGTTGGAAGAGGAAGGGGCCAGCTCCAAACTGTTCCCACAAAGTTGGGAGCATGGAATTGTCCAAAATGTCTTGGTATTCTGAAGCATTCAGAGTTCCTTTGACTGGAACTAAGGGGCCAAGCCCAGCTCCTGAAAAACACCCCCACACCGTAATCCCCCCTCCACCAAACTTTACACTTGGCACGGTGCAGTCCGACGAGCATCGTTCTCCTGGGAACCGCCAAACCCAGACTTGTTCATCAGATTGCCAGATGGAGAAGCACGATATGTCACTCCAGAGAATGCGTCTCCACTGCTCCAGAGTCCAGTGGCGGCGTGCTTTACACCACTGCATCCGACGCTTTGCATTGCACTTGGTGATGTATGGCCTGGAATCAGCTGCTTGACCATGGAAACCCATTTCATGAAGCTCTCTGCGTACTGTATTTGGGCTAATCTGAAGACCACATGAAGTTTGGAGGTCTGAAGCAATTGACTCTGCAGAAAGTTGGTGACCTTGTTGCACTATGTGCCTCAGCATCTGCTGACCCTGCTCTGTCAGTTTACGTGGCCTACCACTTCGTGGCTGAGGTGCTGTCGTTCCCAAAGACTTCCATTTTCTTATAATACAGCTGACAGTTGACTGTGGAATATTTAGGAGCGAGGAAATTTCACGACTGGATTTGTTGCACAGGTGGCATCCTATCACAGTTCCACGCTGGAATTCACTGAGCTCCTGAGAGCGACCCATTCTTTCACAAATGTTTGTAAAAGCAGTCTGTATTCCTAGGTGCTTGATTTTATGCACCTGTGGCCATGGAAGTGATTGGCCCACTTGATTCTGATTATTTGGATAGGTGAGTGAATACTTTTGGCAAAAGTTCTAATGCCTCTCTGAGCTCGGCAATCTCACTGCTGTTTTCTTCCTCTGCTGGAGTCCTTAAGCGGATCATGGAACCTGCAGAAGAGGAAAAGACATCAAAAATAAGACAACCAAAAAAGTAAGAAGCACTAATATTTAGCTGTTTCAAACTGGTTCAAAAACACTGAAGACAAACATCAATCTCAAGAGTAGAACATCTGTTTACTTTCTATTAACTGCATCACATTACCCCAGATGTTAATATGTGCTGGATGGTCTCCAGGAAGGACCGCACGTCGAAATCCCCTCCTAAGTAAATCTCAATTCAAGAGTACACACTCCACACGTATTTGCTTGCTTAGCCTCACATACACAGACACAGAGTAGTACGACAAAACTTCAACTTGACATCAAGTCTTTGGAGAATTTCACATGCACAGAGAAAGGCACTGTTGTCCTAATAACACTTGCTCATCACTTTTATGTAAATGTATTCAAGATTTTTAATCGACTTCTTTACAGTGTACTTGAGCACACTTTTCTGTGTTGTAGGTAGGGGTGGGAATCTTCAGGCACATCACGATTCGATTACGATTACGATTCAGGGGCTACGATTCGATTCTGAAACGATTATCTTTTTTTCCCCCCCAGCTATTACACATTTCTTTTTGTCTCACTGTGTAACCACTCACCACTTTGTGTTTTTAAAGAAGTAATAATGAGAAACAATTCAATGAATTAATTTCCATTATCTTTTATTATACTAATGGAAATGTGTAAACAGGAAAGTTACAACTTCATGTAAAGAACAAAAGGTAGCAGCATCCTTAGCTTTTAACATATCCTTAATCACAATATGTGAAATGTGAAAATATGTCCTTATGAACTAATGTAAGGAAATATTAACTAAATCTTTCATTTATGTGCGATATAGCACTCAAACAAGTGAAAACTTTTTTTTTCTCAATTTTTTAGAAAATGAACAACATAGAATTCTGTTTTGGTAGCTCAACTAAAGTGCTTCAGACTTCAGAAAAAAAGGACCATGAAAAGGTCAAACATGTATAATTCTGTACAAGCAGCAGTACAAATGTACTTTCAAACTTTAGTTAACAACTAGCAGCTGCCTTTAGTTATAAGTCAGGCCTTGATATCAAACTAAATCCAGAGCACAGAATTCCTTAGGCAGATATAAAAAAACACCTTTAAAATAGTGCTCAATTGGCCATACAGGGACTCAAGAAAAAAAAAAAAAGAAAACAAATTGGCCCCCAAAAAAATTCACATCAGTGCAGTGCAGGACAATGTGCTTAGCTAGTGAGTGTAGTGCAAATTTGCAAGTTCTTGTGTAGGAACAAGAGCTGATCTACATGTTCAGATGTGAGAGTACTGCGCTGGGCAGTGACAATATCTCCTGCAGTAGAAAATACTCTTTCTGCAGTGACACTGGTACCAGGAATACACAGGTATCTCTTGGCTAGCTTGGAAATGAGAGGAAATGTTGCCTCATTCTTACTCCACCAGCTCAGAGGGTCCTCAGAGAGAGGAAGCGGTGCGGTGCTACAGTACTTGTTCACTTCCACCTGAGCTCTGGCATAGACAGACATGGGTTGTTGCTGGGTATGAGTATCAGTGAAGCTTGGCCCCAGCAGATTCTCCAGCAGGGAAGACGACAAGGCAATTCTTTTGGGAGCTTGGCTTTGGTGTTCCTCTTCCTCCTCAGTGTTTAGGGGGGTCTCTTAGGGGGGTTCCACCTGGTGCTGCAGTCCGTTTTCATTTTGTGGTTTGGAAGGCCAAGCAGCTTCTGGTTTTCTTCAAGCTGGTGTCTGGCAATGGTGCTGCGGTGGAAAAACGCAGCAACCCGTCTCACTCTCCCCAGTAACCTTGCCACAATGGGCAACTTTAGAGCACGCTGAGAGGCAAGGTTTAGAGTGTGGGCATAGCATTTCACATGGACGAAGTGGCCCAGCTGAGCAGCAACAACCATGTTGGAGGCATTGTCAGTTACCAAAACAATGTCTTTACTTGTCATTTGCCATTCATCTGCAGCGCTGTTTAAAAGTTCAGCCATATTTGCACCCGTGTGGCTTTCATTCATTGCTCTTGTTTGGAGCACATGCGACACTAACCTCCAGTCATCGCTAACTAAGTGCGCAGTTATAGTAACATAAGACTCGGTGGAAACAGATGTCCAAGCATCACATGTAACTGCTATCCTACCAGCTTTCCCCAGCAAGGCCATGACTTCTGTTTTGGTCTCTTTGTAGAGTGTCGGGATGGCCGTGTCAGTGAAGTAGCGTCGGGATGGAATGTTGTATCTCTGCTCCATCGTGTGCAGTAGTGCTCGGAAGCCCTGGTTCTCCACTACTGAATACGGACGTAAATCCTTGGCAATAAATGTAGCGATGGACTTCGTGATTCGTTTCGCCTTTTCCGATGATGGGGGGAGCTTTGTAATTACTTGCTGGATTGTTCTCTGTTTGGTGGAGGCAGTCATAGCCTCGACAGCAGCCGGGCATCTTTCCTCCTCGTTCGCGTCAAAACGAGTGATGTGGCTCCTCATGTTCGTGGTGTTACCAAAGTATTTTATCTTGGTGTGACACAGTTTACATATAGCGTGGCTCTTGTCCAGTTCAAGTCCACCCTCAACTTTGTAGAAGCCAAAATTCTTCCATACAGTAGCTTTTAATCTGAAAGGGGAAGGGCGGATCTCGCGTTCAGCCATGCTTGCTCCCCGTAAAATGTCCGCCGGGTGACAACGCGCTGCACTACTGAGTTCCGCCTTTTTGTTCCACCTATTTGACGTTATTTCACATTTAAAAAATCGGAATTTGGACGTTTGTGAATCGATTCAGAATCGTCCTTGCCTGAATCTAGATGCATCAAAGAATCGATTTTATCCCCCACCACTAGTTGTAGGGCTGGGTATTCCCAGCAACTTCACGATACGATACGATACATATCCCGATACACGTAAATTGTGAACATTGACTATGCTTTAAGCAAAATTCTTGACAAGTTTGATTTTTTCTTATAAGAAGAAATTTTTTTATAAGAAGAAAAAGAGCAAGGATGAGTTTTAAATGTTCTACAACTTGAGACATAAATTCAGATCCTCAAAGATGGTAGACCCAAGTTCAAATTTAGAACATATGCTTCATTATGTAGCTCGTCTTCTACCTTGAACTGTGCCACTGTTAACATGATCCCAAGGGTATTTACAACAACTGACAAAATATTTAGGCTGTATCAATTCTGCAGAATCCGTATCGATACACGTGTCCCAAAGGAGTGCGATATGATATTTTGTCGTATTGATATTTTGCACAACACAGGCCTACTGTGTTGTGCAAAAACGACAACCGCTGGAGCTTGATAGGTCAGCCAATTTTTTTTATATTTCGTTCAATAATTAGGGCTGGGACGATTCACTTTTCTCACGATTCGATTTATTGCGATTTTTTAGGTGCCGATACGATTTAAATTGCGATTCTACGATATTGCCGATTTTCACAATCTTTAGTTAGCTTTTTTAAAACCAGTGAAGATGAAGAACAATGATGATGTCTCCAGACTATATCAGGAAAAATACACATCACATGTGAGTCTGTATTTTGGACTTATTCAGCAATATATATTAACCAGCTGTTTATGCTCCCTCTCTTCAAAAGCCTGGATTGCATATAAAAAGTGGCTTATTATCCCTTCAGGCAACAGAGTTTTTTCAAGAAATATTCAATTTTGCTATCAAGATTTTAAAGGGCTGTAGTTTCAAAGTGGTTAGCTTTCCCAGCCATCGTCATCGCTGTAATTTATGGGCCGAGCATGAACGCCTCTGCTGCCTGCACTGTTTACCCCCGGCTTCTCCCTCGTTTCCAGAGCTCTGCGGTCTCATTCTCCACTAACACCGTCACTTTTCGCGGTGTTTTGAGCTTCCCTGCATCCAAGACCATGTACCCTCTTCGGTAGTCGCCGGCCATGGAGAGGAAAAGCTCTCGGTATGCACTGCTCCGGGACTGTTATGGCGCGTGGACCCGCTCCCGCTGCGCGCACTCGCTGCCAGTTTGGTTCTCACTGGACGACTGACCGTCATCCTCAGAGAGTAAATATTCCTCAGATTCAGAGTCAGCCAGTACTTGACAAAGTACTCGCGGCATCATTGAGTACTATTACTCGGGGCCGTTTACATGGAAACTCCTGACTTGAAGACGCAAAGATTCTTCCTTTCCGTTTTCGAATTCTTCTGCGTTTAGATGACAACGCTCGGAGATGAGTTAATCCCCTGTAAATCCGCTGTAGTGTGCATGCCGGTTCAGTAGATGGCGGTGTAGGTCTGCAGAGAGGCAGCGCTGCTACAACACACGAACGAAGAAGAAAAACTTTCACAAACAACAATGGCGAATAGACGCACAGAGAAGCAGGAGTTTCTTTTTTGGACAACAAATCAGTTCGGACAACAAATCTGTCTGGATAGCTTTTTCTGGATAACAAACCGAGCACGGTAAGAGGTTCCCACGTTACTCGGCGGACATAGGAAGCTGCTGTTGTTCCTGGTATGCGTGCGCAGCCTCCATGTGAAAGAGTACTGCGCATGCGGTGACGTCAGCGTTTCCCCCTGAAACGCTCTGCTCTGTGTTTACACGAGGCCGGATGGAGGAGCGGATTCAAATCTTTCCACTCTGGGGAGCGGTTTCAAAAGTTTGCGTTTTCGGTGGAAACGCAACGTGGTCTCATCTAAACGGAAGGCCAAAACGCAATGAAATGTTTGCGGAATTGACCGTTTTCGGCGTCATGTAAACGGCCCCTCAGTCTCTATCACTCTGTGTCTCTCTCTCTGCTCCGCTCCACAGCCTCTACAGCCACACTCACGTCCCTCGGTCCGGTGTATGTGTTTTAAAATAAATATACGGCAAAACTTTGAATAGAAACCTGTCACCTGTCCACTATCTGCTGGTAAAAAGTAGGAACACTATTCAGCACTATTTTAACAGCTATGGCCTGTTTTATCCAGCAATGTCGCTTGCCTCAATTTGGCGACTTTAGCGCCTATAGTGTGTGTGTGCGTGTGTGTGTGTGTGTGGGGGTGGGAGATATCGATTTTTGAATAAAAATATCGATTTTAAAATCGGCAGACAAAAAATCGCGATACTTAGGTGTATCGATTTTTTCTCCCACTCCTATCAATAATATAATACAAATATAGAGCTGCAACTATCGAGTATTTTTGGAATCGAGTACTCTGTCGATTATTTCTTCGAGTACTCGAGTACTCTAACAAAATATACTTTTTTTTTTTAAAACAAGTAAATCCATTGTATACAGTGCAACATGTTAGGGCCTTCAAAATGAGCAACCAAATGCCGTTTATTCCTCAGAAGAGGGTTTTTATTTTAACAACTTTCAAAGTTTAAACCAGTACTGGCTTAAAACAAAGCCAATACAATACTGATTTACAAAGCAGTAGTATAATTCTGCAATTATATTTGTGAAGTGTGTTCTGGAGGGCATTGTGTAGTTTGGATTGAAATCCTTGATCATGTTCTTAAATCCTGTGTCCTCCACCATGGAAAGAGGACACATGTCTGTGATGAGCATATTTAAAATGCTGTAATAGTAATAGTTGCAGCCCTAACGACGTGATATCATGCTAGGCTATGTGCTAGGCTAACTCTGTTTGACATCAGACACACTGCACTGTGTTTCCTTTTCGTCCCTTCTTGTAGTGACCACACACTTGGGACACTCTCTGCCGTTTCTTCTGTGGACTCTCTCCTTTCTGTCACTCTCTTTTCTCTTCCTTCATGATTGTACAAGCAGCGCAGCAGCGGAGGTAGCAGGCGCGTTGTGCCACAGAAATGACCGTCCGTGTCAAACACCGTGCACTGTATAGTAGTCCAGATATATACTGATATGTAATTATATATTAAACAAGGCTTCGAGGCACAAAATTTAATTCGAGGATATTTTGTAATCGAGTACTCGCAAATATTCGAGGAATCGTTTCAGCTCTATATACTCAGCAAAAATATAAATGCAAAAACTCAAAAGGTTAAGTTAGGATGACCGATCCCTAAACATTCAAAAACATTTATGTGTGTGCACAAACTGTGGACTTTTGTTACTTAACATGTCACAGATACTTATCTGGCAGAACCTTCTCTGTTATGGTTGGTGACTTGCCCTCTTCATGTGCTCCTCTCTCCTGTGGGGTCCCACAGGGGTCTATTCTTGGCCCCATTCTTTTTTCTTTGTACATGTTGCCTTTTGGGTCAATTATAGCAAGGCACAACCTCTCCTTTCACTGTTATGCAGATGAAATTTATCTGCCAGTGAATCCAAACAGTCAAAGTGCGCAGAGTTCTTTGCTTTCCTGTGTTGCTGAAATTAAGCAGTGGTTGGCCCAAAATTTTCTTCACCTTAATGATAGTAAAACAGAGTTCATCATGTTTGGGGACACAGGGACAGCTGACTTTGGAACCTTGTTCCCAACACCAAGTTGAAATGTCACAAATCTGGGAGTGTTTCTTCACTCAGACCTTAAATTCGAACAAACAAATAAACAGTGTTGTCCGAACTAGTTTTTTCCAGCTTCGTCTCCTGGCCAAAGTCAAAATGTTTTCAAGTCACAACAATCTTGAAATGGCCATCCATGCTCTTATTAGCTCAAGACTGGACTACTGTAATGCTCTTTATGTTGGTGTCTTCCAGGCTTCTCTTGGTCGCCTCCAGCTTGTGCAAAATGCTGCGGCCCGTCTTTTAACCAGCACTAACAGACGAGAACACATCACTCCTGTTCTTAAATCCTTACACTGGCTTTCCGTTTGTTTTTAAAGCTCTTCATGGTCTCGCCCCAGTGTACTTAACTGAGCTTTTAACTGTTCGGGAACCTGGTAGAGCACTGAGGTCGTCAAACCAACTTTTGCTGGAAGTGCCCAGGTCGAAATACAGACACTGGGGTGATTAAGCCTTTTCTGTTGCTGCTCCCAAGCTTTGGAATAAGCTTCCTGATGAAATGCGTCTCATTTCTGACCCGGGCCTTTTAAAATCTAGACTGAAGACATATTTATTTCGGATGGCTTTTAATACCCAGTAGTGTGGTGACACTTTTACTGTGTTTTACTTTATTTTATCGTATTTTATTGCTCTTATTGCTTTTATTGTTTATTACTGTTGTTGCTTCTATTGATTTTTAATTGTTTTATTTATTGATTTTTTTCCACCTATTGTAAAGCACTTTGATTCACCGAAAGGGTTGTTGTAAAGGGCTGTATAAATAAAGAACATTTACATTACAGATGAAACATGAAGAAGTTTGTCATTGGCATTGTGAGGGCCAGGATGTCTGTTACAGCATTGTAGCATGCTTTCATTCTGTTCATTCATCCACACGGTTTCGTGTGTTGACATTTTTGTTGAGTGTATATATCTCGGGATGGAAATCGAAAAAACAATTCCAGTCGAGAATCATTGACAGCTCCATCACTGTTTCGATATCATGAGTCTTTTTGCTAATCAATTCCCTTATCAATTCCTTCCACTGACAGGGTTCAGAAGTGTCAGAATTGTGGCTTAATTTTCGACAAAAGGCACCTACTGCACAACCTTAAGTGACTGGAAACACCAGCAATTTCCAGAAGCAATTGTCTATGCTGTGACATGTGTTTGACATTGTTGCCAGAAAAAATCTATAGGCCAATATTTGCCCACACAGAAAATCTGCAGGAATCAATAAGGGAGTCGTTTAACAAATGGATTGCTAATCGTTAATAGCACTGGTGTTGATAAAATCGTATCAATCCCCATCCCTACATATTTTTGTTTGACACAAATATGAAGCAAGAAGAACATCTGAATCTTTTTAACAAGGATTCTTTTGATAGATAAAAGTGGACATCCAGTGATGATGAGATAAACTAATTAGAGTAGTCAGAAAGCCTAGAAAAGCTTAAGTCCATTTACCATCAAATCAGTGATTTAAGACTAAAATATTTCATGCATTGTTCCATGTATGTCAAAGGGCATAGAGCATATGAACAAACAAATGAAATACATAAATAGAAGTAAGTCTGATTAACCTTACATTTAGATGTACCACACCTCTAAGTATGCATTTATGTATTTTAAAACATTAGACTGCTGTTTAATTTCTGTCTATCTGTTTGAAACATCAGCCTGTTTACATAATGTAGCCTGATTTAACTTCTTTTGTGTAATTGCTCCAACCTATCCCAGCTTGTGTTACAATCTCTCCAGGCAGTGGGATAGATAATCAGATTTAATCTTGTTAAAGTCAATATGTTCTTGTAGAGTGTGATAGATACTGCTCAAAAACTATGAGATGAAGGAAAATGGTTTACAACCATCTCAAGTCTACATATCAAATATCAATTTAATATGTCAGGGTAAAAAAAGGACTTTTAAACCCTGCTTTGCTGCATCCACACTGTGACCAATGTAAAACTAATTTAGATAAATAATTTGCCATTTCCAAAAGCTGACAAACCCTTGTAAACACTGTTGGTAGAATTAAAGATGATGTAATTGTTTAATTTTTTATTCTGTATTCTTCATGTAAGTTATTTTACCTTATTCATTAATTATATTTTGTAGCCTTGAACATTTAAATACTTGTAAAGTTAGTTCATTTTTCTCTGGCACTCCAGACTATGTATGCGCCTCCTTAAATTTGGCCCCAAGAGGTAAGCTTTGGCAGTCCACACCACGGCTCACACAGAGTTACTCTTTCTAGAAATCATTTTCTAGTGTCACATAACCAAGTGAAGTCACAATGTAGATGTGGGCAGTTTTCAAGTTAATATAGCCTTCTTAAGATAAATGGTTGATGACCAATATCTCGAGCTCGTTTCACCAAATCATATTGAACTGAGGATTTATTTATTTCTAAGTCTTGGGCATGAACATTATCTGCTACCCAGCTTTAAAGGAAAAGTTCGGTTCCTGCAGCTTTCACATTGTTTATAGAATGAAGTAGAACAATATACTCACCCAGAAGGCTTTCCTGATCCAAACGGTGCTTCAGGAGATATTTAGATCCAAAATCGAGCAGCGGACACCGATATAATGGTAGCCCATAGGGCATAGATCGCCGCTCCTAAAACTACATTAATCGTCCAAAAACTCATGTTTTTCACCAATATTCCATCATGATCCGTTCCGGATGGTCCGCCATTGCAGTCTGTGTCACTCCACACAGCGCTGTGTTGCTGTACTAACCTCTGAACTGAAGAGTTGGTTTACGTGCCCTCCGCGCATGCGCAGTGCGGCTCATTGTTTCAGGGGAAGACCGGCAGCTACAAATCGACTTTCTTCTTCCAGTTTTGTGCAAAATGGACGAATATCTATCAGATGAAGATGCTGTGGAGGAGAACTTTGAATATGATGGACGTCCTTACAGTTTCGAGCCAGAATTTACAGATAAGGAGCTCATCGAAAGGAGGAAGCAAAGGCAACGCTCCAGAGAGTACTGCGCATGCGAGAAGGGCACGCAAACAAACTCGTCAGTTCAGAGGTTAGTACAGCCACACAGCGTTGTGTGGAGAGACACAGACTGCAATGGAGGACCATCCGGAACGGATCATGATGGAATATTGGTGAAATTAATGAGGTTTTGGACGATTAATGCAGTTTTTAGGAGCGGCGATCTATGCCCTACGGGCTACCATTATATCGGTGTCCGCCGCTCGATTTTGGATCTAAATATCTCCCGAAGCACTGTTTGGATCAGGAAAGCCTTCTGGGTGAGTATATTGTTCTACTTCATTCTATAAACAATGTGAAAGCTGCAGGAACCGAACTTTTCCTTTAAGTCTGTTTTTTCTGTAGTGTCTCACCATTGTAATTTTATGGTTTAGACTTAGTTTTTATCTTTATTTACCCTCCTTTTTTTATCTATTCTTTTTTATTTAGCCTAAATTTTATATTGTCATTTTTAAACTATTACTTTTAGTCACCATTGTTTTGAGTTTTAAAATGGTATTCCTTAACTTGCATTACTTTATCTACTCATATTTTATGGCTCGTTACCAAATACATTTTTAATTCATTTCCCATGTTTGATTGTTGTTCACTAACAAGGTAGAAGTAAGACAAATAATTCTCCAGGACAATTCAAGCTTTTCCAGGACGTTAGACTCTTTTTCTCTCATTACTCATGACTGGAAAACTGGTCTATCAGTTTCCAGGTTTTCCAGGACACTCCCTGTCACATCACATTTTGCATCTCACAACATTTATAAGAGTCCTGTGAGGAGGGTTTACTCCAAGCTCGACTTAACTACAATTATGGTCAGGCATTGACTTAGAATAAAATGTATGTTAGCCAGGGAACATTATCTGTTCTAACGTATAGTAATGTAGTTCAACCGTTATGACTACTATTACTTATAGACATATTATAACAGTCTTAGGTCGAACTCAACATCACTGTGTTAATGAACTCGGTATCAGTGACGACATTTTAGTGTCCATACAACACAAATGGAAAAAATTTGGTGGATTTTAAACTGCATTTTATTTTGTTTACTCGCTTCTCAGATAAATTCCTCAATAGCCTGTGAGCTGATGAGGCCCGTTTGTTTCCCGGTGAGTCTGCAGCACAGGCGGAAGTCCCTGAGACCGAGGCCTCGCCGTAGAGGCTTCCTCACCGACGTTTACCTCTGACGAAGCGATATATCAATCATTACTTTAAATTCATAATAAATTCACTATCAAATTTCTGGCTCCAATTACACATTTTATCAGAAAACAAGCCTACCTTTGCTTCATCGTTTCCTCCCTTCCTCATACTCTTCCTCGTCTCTCCTTCCCGCTGTTGTCTGAGCACCGCCGCCCCCCACTGGACAGGAGGCGCCATCACTTGCATCACTCCGCCATGACGGCGCAGACGTTGTTGTCCATATATTTATGTTGTTGTCAGGTAACGGTAGATTACCTTGAAGGATATTTAACCCAGGCACAATTAAAAGTAGTAGTTCACAAAATTCCTACTACGGTAGAATACAAGGCCATTTAAGATGGAAATAAATAATTTTCGGCAGGTTGAGATTGAAGTCCAAATAACGAGAATAATGTTGAAATTTTGAGATAAAAGTCAAATGATGACATTAAAGTTGAAAATAGACAATAAGGTTGAAAAACAATTTCGTGATAAGAATAAAGTCAACATACAATGTATATTTTGACTTATACTTGACATTTCTTTTTTTCTCAAAATTGCTGAACTGAAACAGTTTTGTACAGAAGAATGGTCCAAAATTCCTCCTGACTGTTGTGCAGATCTGATCTACAACTTTGGGGAACGTTTGATCATGGTTATTGCTGCCAAAGGACGGTCAACCAGTTATTAAATCCAAGGTTCACATACTACAGGTGTACCTCCCTCTGAGACCTGAGGACCCTAGAGGCCTAGCTGCTGTCATAGACTGTCTCAGGGACATCAACAGTTGGATGGGAGAAAACTTTCTTCAATTAAACAATTCAAAATCCGAAGTAATCCTCTGTACCGTTCAAAACTCCCCCCTCATACAGTCTTACCTTGGTCCACTTTCAGTCAACATCACCCCCTCTGCCAGAAATTTAGGAGTCATTTTCGATTCAGACCTCACCTTCTCCACCCACATCAATAAAACCATCCAGTCCTGTTTCTTTCACTTACGATCCATTTCAAAAATGAAACACATACTCACCCCTCCTGACCTCCAAAAAATCACCCATTCATTTATTTTCTCCAGGCTCGACTACTGCAACTCCCTCCTCACTGGTTTAAACAAAAAATCTCTTTCTCGCCTCCAACTGGTCCAGAATGCAGCAGCTCGGCTTTTAACTGGTTTTAACAGACGGCGTCACATCACTCCAGTTTTAGCCTCCTTTCACTGGCTTCCTGTGAGTTTTAGAATTAATTTAAGATTTTACTGATTAGTTTTAAAGCAATCATGGAGCTGGCCCCCGGTTATTTATCTGAGCTTTTAATACCATATGTGCCAGCCTGCAGCCTTAGACCCTCTGGTGAAGGCTTGCTGGTAGTTCCAAAGTCGAGACTCCAAACTAAGGGTGATAGAGCCTTCTCCATCTGAGCTCCTCGACTTTGGAACGACCTGCCGGAGGAGATAAGGCATGCGGAGTCAGTCAGCTCTTTTAAAGACTCACTTTTACAGACTTGCTTTTATGTGATGCCGTCTATTACTGTCTTTTACCGTCTTTTAATGTCCTTTATCTCTATCTTAGTTTGGCTTTACTGTTTGTTTTGCTTTACCTTCTTTTACTCCTTTTTGTTAATTTATTAATACTATTATGTGCTATTATTATGATTTTATCTTATTAATGATTCACCTTTTTACACTCTTTTATAGATAATTTTTAGATTGTTTTGTCTTATCTCTTGCTCATGTTTACTACTGTATTTTATCGACTCCACTTATTTTTTATTATTTTGTAATTTTATCATCATTGCTCATTCATCTTTTTATATTTTCTGACATGATTTCTGCTTTTACCCCCTTCTTATTGCGTTTCCTATTCTTGCTGATTTATGCTTTTATGTCTGGTCCTCATGGTCTCTTTTTATGCTGCATGGTTCTTGTATTGTCTGGGTTCCTATAAAGTATGAAACACAGTATTAACACAGTATCCACTGTCGCCCCTCTGTCTTTTCACCTCATGTCTATTTATCTTTGTGTCTTTCTGTTAGTCTTGATTTAAGCTGTGCCTTTTGTTTTTACTTCATTGTGCTCATTGCTTGTGTTTTATTTTGTGCTGAATGCTTGTCAAAGCACTTTGTAAACAATGTTTTTAAAAGTGCTATATAAATGAAATTATTATCATTATTATTATTACTTTTTCCACACTGCATTGTTACTTTTTACATATTGCGTGGAATAAAAACATATCATTTTTTGTGCAGTATTAGTAGGCCTGTCACGATAATCAGTAAGTCAATTAACCGAACGATAAATAAAAATGTCCATGGCAAGTTTGCCGGTCTCGATAAATTGACACGTGCAAGTGTGTTGGTTCTTCTCCTCTCTTTCTACCAAACAGGATGAATGAGAAGATGGTTTACTAGGTCCTTCTTTCTCAACGCCTTAGCGCGTTGGTTCTACAGCACAATGAGCGGGGTTAGGGTTAGTGATCCATCTGTCATTCATTCAATCTTTGAGGGTTCATGAACAGCGACGAGCTGATATGTCGTATTTGTTTGAAAGTAGTGATGATGAAGAAGAGGAGGTGCAGCGGAGGCCTTGTCCTGACAGTCAGTGCTTACTGAGGCGTTTGGTCTGCAAAGTAAATAAAAGTAAAACAGCGGAAAATGGTGTTCCTCTCAGACAGTGTCATTCACTACATCGCAATAGAAATGCAGCCCTTCAATACGGTTGAAAAGCCAGAAATGTTACAAACATTTGACAGACAGTACAAATTGACTGGGAGAAAGTACATGTCACAAACAATTCAGGAACTGTATAAACTCCATTTTATTTATTGTTTTTATTGTTGTGTATGTTTTTATTGGAGTTTTATATATTCTTTACAGAGATGGGGTCTTTTTTTTGTTTTTGATAATTATGATTTTTTACATGAAGTTGAGTAAGTCCATTACATTTTCATTGGTTTTCTTTTTTCCTCTTTTGTTTATTATATTGATTACTTTTTATTTAAAAGCTCTTGACCTTCCAATTTCAGCTAAATACTCTTAAGAAATTAAAGTTTGCTGCATTTGATATGGTGTACTCACTTTATTATGACATATCGTTACATTCAAGAAAAAAATGTTTCAAAATAACATCGGCAGTAATTTTTGGGACAATTATCATCCAGCAAAATTTGTTATCATGACAGGCCCAAGTATTAGTTTAAGCAGACTGTCTAGTGATGTGACTTAGATGAAGATCAGAACATATTTTATGACCAATTTAAGCAGAAATCCAAGTAATCCCAAAGGGTTCACATAACTTTTCTTGTAACTTCATATATTTGTTTCCCTTGGATTCAGAAAGTAAAGAAGTGTAAGTGTTTGAGCACAGAGGAGAAAGTGTGTTCCCACACCCATCTGTTTGAAAGAGTATAGTTTATTAAAATGTGTGCAAGATTTCACACTTCTATCATAATGTGCACAAGATTTATGGTGTGAAAAAAAAAAAATACTGTTTTCCAATTTTTTAAAAACATTTTGGTTTATTTTCATCCATCAACAAAATGCAAAGGGAGCAAAAAGTCTTACCCAATTACCTTCGCCTTCAAACCAGCACCAATACTCTTCATTCTCATTTTCATCTTTAAGTTGAAATCCAGTCATCAGTGAAACAGAGACACTTGATTAGGAAAATGGGTGAGGAAGAGCCAAACTCTGCTGTGAAGCAGTTCCATGCCACAGGGCTTATGCCATGACAAGTCTGGGGTTTCAAATTGAAATGTTGAGCAGGCCGATCAAGAAAACTAGACTCAACAGATTTAACTACTTCACTTTAAGGATAAACAGAAGTGCCATCAGAATCATCTTCTTCTAAAGCCAAGTGACTCAACTATGCACAAACACACAGAATCAAGGTGCAGAAAATGGCAGCAAGTGCTGATGAGTCAAACTCCAAAATATTCAGCTACAACAAAGAGCAGTTTACTCAAGGGCTGGGCATAAATTAGAGAAAATCCTCCTCATGTTCAGCACCTTAGACACCCTGGAAAGTGTGATCCAACGAACTTCATCTTTAGGAGTGGATGCTTTGTCTGCAGTAACTCTAGATTTAAGCTTTTTAATAGCTAAAATGTGTCCCATTGGAAAGTATGTTTTTTTAATTGTTTCCTTACGCATGCATGTTTTGCTCTAAATATGCAGGTGGTGCAAACTTCCTAAGACTGCATCCTAATCCTTCTGTAAAGATGGAATTTATTATTGTTATTAGAAAAACAAAATTAAACTCTTAAACAGTGTGTGTGCATTTCCTTCCACATTGTCCAATGAAACAGTGCCTGCAAGTCCAGGTTGAAATTTTTATTTAAAAGTGTTTTTTTCACAAAATAATGTAGCCCAGAACCACATATACTGACAGAGAGTAAGCTGTCATCAACAACAAAGCTTAGTTTTGTACATGAAAGTTATTCTCCCCATGTTTTCATCAAGATTAAAACACCTACAAAGCTGCAGAAACCTCTATTAAAAAAAAAAACAGCACAAGCTTTCAGTATTCCTCCAATGTGCCGACATCAACATGGGTGAAGTGCATAACCGGGTTCAGACAAGGACAGAGTTTCTATGGATGTGATTCACTTCCTTTCGAAAGGACTGAGAAAATAATGTCTCTGCAGTCCCGACAAACATTAAGGAAATATCATTTATTAATTGTCAGCCAGTTTTTGTTTCTTTGTGCGTGAATAATATCCACATTTTTTGGCCATCATAAAATGTGTATAAACATATATGTATCTTCATACATACATATGTATACACAAAGAGCAACAACTAAAAAAAACACAAGTTATTGAAACAGTAAGTTATTTTATTTTTGTGGGTTTCTTTTCATGTAGCAGTGACATTTGTCCTGAAGTTTGATAAATAAACATTCACAGAATTGTATGTTTTCCCTCTTTTGGGAGGATCTCTTGTTTTTCTTTAGACACGGTAAAGCAATAATAACTAAAAATAGAATTATTCCATACAATCAGATTTTCCTTGACCACTGAATGTCCTTGTGTGCATCTTCCTCTCAAAGAAATTCTCATCCTGGGTTTCAGAGGGCAGCAGCCCCCCTCAAGAGTAACTTGATGTTTTGGTACCAACATCATCCTCCTGCGATCCCATACTCTGAAATAAATGAATTAATAAATAAAGTTAAAACAACTCATTAAAACATTCAAACTGTGCTTCAATTAACCAAGGCTACAAGTTTTATAATCCTTCAAAACATATGTGTCAAACTCAAGGCCCGGGGACCACATCCGGCCCGATGGACAATTATATCCGGCCCGCGAGATGTTTTATAGTTTTTGTTTTTATTAATGGCCTGGAGGTATGAAGTGCTGATAACACACAAAATACAGATCCCATAATGCAGTGCAACAGCTTCCTTGCTGAACAACAGACAACTGGGAACAAAAGCATAATTTTTATTAGCCTATAATTTCAAAAAAAAATTTGTTGCATGTTCATATTTCCAAATTTTTATTTTGACAGGAGATATTTTTATGGAGAGCAAAAGTTTTTAAAGTTATTTATAGTTTCTGTTTCTTTATTCTGTAATAATAGTATTTGTGTCCATTTATTCATATTTATTTTAAAAAAAGACAGTTTAGTTTTAATGTGTTCTATAAATATTTTTCCTTTTCAGCCCCTGACCTAAAGTGTGTTTTGGGTTTTAGCCCCATGTGCAATTGAGTTTGACACCTCTGCTTTAAAACTAAGAGAACCTTTTTAAACATATTCATGAAACAACTGAGAGGTTCAGGACTGACTTGTGAAAAAACACACCAGTCAGATCATGATAGTCCTCGTTAAAAAGTTAAAAAGTTGAAGGTCTGGCCAGGAGCATCTATGAACCAATTTATCTGAGGAAAGTCTTTAAAGGAATATGAGTGAATCGTCATGTTTGATGTCATACTTATTGGTCAAAGGTTTTTAACACCTCAATACCACAGGAGGAATTATTTGTGGGTCTTTTACCATTTTAAGTCCTTATGTTTCTATGTTCAGTTCTCCCTCCACTAAGCACATCCATTAAAATTGACCCCTGGCTCACACTGAATCCTGTGCGGGTCCGGTGCGGCTTCCGCATGTAATCCATATCATTAAAATCCCTGTTGTAGGCTCACATTAGCCCCGCGCAGTGCGAGTCTGGTTGCGGGAGCCGTACGGCACAACGGAAACAATCCGCAAGAAGTCTATTTTTCCTGGACGCCGGAGAGGGTCTACGTCAAGCTGACTGAAATATGACAAGCTATACAGGAAGTGAAATGCCGGGTGGCATGAAGATACGTTGTTTTTCGAAATAAAATCAGTGTGTGAACAAATGTAACTTGACTCTTCTTTGACCGCACACTCGTGCTAGTAGTAAATGTAAACATAACATCACAACCGGTGACACGAGGTCGCAAAAGTGAGCATCACAGCATCTCCTTAGATGCAGCTCCTGTATATAGGGCTTGTTCTCGCACAAAGTCCAGACAAGAACATGAACCCACGTGAGCTTCTACTCTCACGAGTGCCGTTTCCGCACCGGGCACCGGAGCCAGCCGCAGCCTCTATCTGGAGCTGATGTGAGTGGCAGCTTGCTGAAAATCCACACCGAATCTGGACTGCAACCGTTCTGGAGCCAATGTGAGCGTGGCGTAACCCATTCATTCCACAGCCCATGCAGGTTGTGTAGGGCTGTCATGGGGCTGGGTGAGTGATGTGCTTGAACATACTTGATGAACAGCTTCAGTTGGCTCACTTATGCCCCGTCCACACTGTAACCCCCAATTTCCACCGCACGCGAAAGCGCTGCGCCGCGGTGCGGAGCGCAGCGCCGCGATCTTGCTCCGAATCTCAAAATCCACTGGAAGCGGCGCGCGGAGCTCAATCCGGAGGGGGAGGGCTGATCCCCAGAGAGCCACGGCTCTCATGAGAATAGCGATGTCACACGCTCATAAAGCATGTTATAGACTGAGAAAAGAAATAAACAACACCTCACTTCACTTCTCTAAGGTCCCTCTGCTGGTTCCAACCACACAGCTTCGTGAATTATTCAACTTCTGTCCGCCTATATCCGTGTAGAAAGACTATGGTGTCATGCATGCAGTGTTATATATTTCTGTACCTCTACGATTCACTTCTCTTCGTCCATGGTGTCGTGTTGTCTCTGGGACCCTCTGATCGACTGCTGACCTGAAGCTCGTGCTTCCGATTTCGACGTAATGACAATTAATTGAGGAAAATTACGTGCAAAAGTCCGTGCATTGTGTTTTATTTTGAAACTTCCGGTTTGACTTCCTGTCTGGGGCTTTCTTAATGACTCTGAATTTACGAGGTTTGGAAGCGTCGCAAGAGAAAATAGACCTGAAGTGTATCTCTCGCGCCTAGGCCCGCGCCGGCGCTTCAGGATCGCGGCGCTTTCGCGTGCAGTGGAAATTGCCTGATAGACTACAATGGGAGCGAAGTGCTCCGCAGGACGCTGCGCAGCACGGCGCGGCGCTTTCGCATCCGGTGGAAATTGGGGGTAAGCCTGCATTCACACCAGAAGTGATACGAGCGTCCCAGCTGCCATTCATTTTTAATAATCACCGGCGTTGAGGGGGGAACTAGGCAACGAGTGGTGCAATACAAGCTACAAACTGAAGTTGAGAGAAGCTCAACTTTATGCAAATGAGCAGCAGCATGACCAATTTGACAGTCAATTGCAGCCTGATCTGGATCCCCATGTGGAAGATTTTGAGAGGGAGGACAAGAAAGCAATGGAGGAAAAACGAATCATTGCTATCTTCAGCTTCCAAAGTGTGATCCACGGTGAAAAAGGGAACCAAAGTCCCGCATGCATCTAATTTACACTTTCCAACCCTCCAAATCACCTCCTGCTCCGTGTGGATTTTCCTTAAAAAGGGGGTAAAATCATAACCATCAACAGGCTGCTGTTAAAAGGTCATAAACTTGTGCTTATTTCTGTTCATTTGTTTATTTTTTTTAAGCAATCTTCATATTTATACATATATAAGCGTGTAAACAAGAATGACAGTATATGGTCATCCAGAGCACATCTGCGCCACAGCTTCAAAGCCCCGCCCCTTTGGTCGCTCACATTGCGTCCCTGCCTGTGTGCTGCTGTGTTTTCAACTGCCAGGTGGGCGATGTGAGCGACCAGAGCGTCGACAGGTGATTTTGTCACTTTTGGTGTGACTGCAGGGTAAATCTTTTCATCTAATCTACTAATGAGTTTTAATAAAAACTTTAAAGAGTTAATCTTGCCAGAAGGACATGCAATAAAGGGCTTCATGCATATCTGCCCTGAGGGAGCTGAAGATGGTGTTTGACGGCGTCTCCAGAGAGACTGCAAACTGAAGCTTAAAAACTCTGAGAAACTGACCGAGGAGTGACTAGATGCAGCTTTTTGTGGCACATTCTACCACGGTGGACTGTACCAGCTGGATAAAGGTACATATTCTTTATTTTCTGTGTAGTTTCACAGAAAAATCAAGTCAGCCTTCTGTTCTCTACATTTGCAGCGTGGGAGATGCACCAGAGGCGTGCGGCTCACACTTGCTGTCTGACAGCTCTGACTTGACAACGTGCTAGCCAAAATTAAAACGCACACACTCCTGCTGTCAGTCTGGAGTCAGTGAGCCTACAGATGAGGAGTGAGTATTACCTGAGCTAAATGACTCTTTCAGCTCCTCATTTGACAAAACTTTAATTTTTCATTCATTAAAGCTATGGTATACAATTTGGAAGCTTTGTACATCTTAATAACACCGTTTATAGGGCTGTTATGGTCCTATGGTCAATCTACACATTATAAAGACCAAAAAGAACGAAAAAAATACATTCAGTATATCCGCTGCAAAGCTGCATACTAGTTGACCAATCGAACCGCGCGGGCATGCGCGGTTCGATTGGTCCGTGAGTCCATCCAATCCCCTGTCTCCCTCGCTTCGCACCGTCATGCCCATGGTCCCGCCTCCTCCCCACTAGCTCTCTGATGTACCAGTGATCAGCTAGCAGCATAGCTATTGAAGCATCATGGAGCCGGGAGGCTGCTTCTGTTATCTTCCACATCGAAGAGAAGGAAACGTAAAAGTTTCGAGAAAAAGGCTGGAATAAGGAAGAAATATGAGCAATACAGGTCCCAACGGGGCTCAACACTGGAGAATCGTACAGTAGAAAAAGCTGCAGAATGATTTGGGACTGTTTAACATTGCGCCGGCAGCCAGCTGGCGAACGACCGCAGCATCGGCTGCAGCCCCGGCCCGCCGGCTGGCGAACGACTGCAGAATCGGCTGCAGCCCCGGCTCGCCGGCTGGCGAATGACCGCAGCCCCGGCCCGCAGCATCGGCTGCAGCCCCGGCCCGCCGGCTGGCGAACGACCGCAGCATCGGCCGTAGCACCGGCGGTTCCGCCCCTGGTTGAACAGGTGATAGCTTTGTTTACAACAGTGGGAGATGTCTGCCGGACAACTCTGGTTAGTCTGTGCCTATACTGGCTAATGACTGAACGTTGTTGGTCGGAGCGGGCGCCGAGAGAGGTAAATCCTCGCCCACAATCGGCTCTGCTCTGGTGACGCCAGACCCGCTTCGCCGCTGGTCCAATTGAAATGGCTACTGCTGTGTGTTACAAGGGGGATGACTGTCCTGTTTGTTACTTTCAGTTGAGCTGAGTTGATTTTGGTAGTTGTTGATATTTTCTGCCGGCCGGCTTGTTGCTCTATCCGAGGGGGCATGTTGTGAGGAGGCGACACGAGCTGGGGGGCGGGATCTTGGAACACTGAGGGGAGGGGTGAGTGAAGGGGGGGCAGGCTGCGTTTTTCAAATCTGTCTCAACAGCCAAACTGGTTTTCACATCGTAGACCCTAGCTTTAAATCAGACCAATATAGAAAAGTAAAAAAGCACTGTCAATAGTGTGTTTACATTACTCAAATGCTTCACTGTTATAATACTTTACAGTATTAGAAGTCCCAGAATGACATTATTTTAGACTCCATTTTCAGTAACACAGGGGAATCAAACCAATGCCACGGGATAGAACATAAATATATAATAAATATTTAAACCTTCCAAAGTAAAAGTTCAGTTTGCCATCTGCCCTTACAGTGAGGTTAACCGTTATCTGTATTTAATATTGAGAAACATACTCAAACACAAAGACTTACCTTTTGCACAAACTGAGGATTCACTGTTATTTCTTGATCCATTGACTTAAGCTTCTCATCTAGCTCTATACATTTCAACATCTAAAAAAAGAGAAACAAAATCAGTCATACAAACCAAACACAAAAAACAATCCAACCTTTTCAAACAAAAAAAAACTCAGAATATTTTTTAAAATCAACACAAAACAATTTTCAAGACAGTGCAGAGACAGATGCCGGGATACTGCACAACCTAAACATGGAGAAGTTTATGAAAAAAACAGTTAAGCAAACAGTTTAGCAAAGTTATCAATGAAAGGACAGGAGTCCATCCTCACCTCTTGGTCTATTTTATGGAGCATAGCTGGGTTGTTGTATTTTTCTGGGTTGTCGTGAAAGCAGACCATGCCGTCCTTCTGGTTAATACTAGCATAGATCTCACCATCTTCAATCTAAACAGATCAGACACACAAGTCACAATTTAAAGAATGACAATTTATGATAAAAGCCTTAAAGCTCTGTCTCCATTCAGTTTTTTCTTTGGAGTTTTTAATAAATGTATTCTTTAAATTTTGCTTTGCTAAGCAGAACAAAGTTTAGAAATAAAAAACCCACTAAAAACAGTCCAGGTGTATTTTTGTGGTTTGAAGTGTAAACTGTCTTTTGATATTTCAGCTGCATTTTAAACCAACAAATTTCCATTATAGGGAAAAGTTTTCAGACACCCTGTGCATTTGTGATATATTGCATCAATCAATCAAACTTTATTTAAACAGCACTTTTCCTACAACATATGTAACACAAAGTGCTTGCACAAAGAATCACTCTTACGTCTGCAAGTACAATTTCTGTTACTTAAGTCTCAGCCAAAACACTAAACAAATGATATAGCCTAAAATTGTTTTCATTGATTTGTTCAATTAAGAAGAACATATAACATTTAGAGAGTTATGTAACTTTGGTTACACTGTTACACAAAGGACTGTGACTATAGAAATCTGAGAAGGATTATCAAAAAGTCTAAACCAAAGAATTTGGAGGAATTAAATCAATAAATCCAGAAGGTGGTCCAAATGCCAGACAGTTCTGTTCAATATTTACCATTTATTCTATAATTCATCTTCACCACTCTGGTGAAAAACCTCTCCGGTATTTTTGCGTTTGAGTTAAAACATTTTTCAATAAGTTTTAAATGTTTTTGTTGTAGGTCTTCTGCAGTGTCTCTGTTCCAGAAATCAGCTTATACAAACAGTATAAGCAGAAAACTGCATTTAAACAAAATTTTACTTGTGTTTTTCTAAAAACAAATTGTTCAGCCTTTTAATGCACTGCAAGCAGAAGCAGATCCTGAAATCATGTCATCGTGCTGTGAATTGGTTTGAACTGAATATTTATGTTTGATGGAATAGTGACCCCCAGAGTTGAGACAGAACAGAATCATAATGAACTGGAATATTTGTAAAAATACTGTTATAAATGGATTATATATCTCCTGTATCAATGAGGTCCCACATGCAGTGATTAAACATTTTATCTGACTGCATCAAAGTGAATGGATAGCCTGCTGAGCTTGAGCTTCCTTTTGTAAACCAACTCACCATGTGCAAGACATATTTCTCAGCTTCCTGAGGACCTGACAGCTGAACTCGACTGGCCATGTCTTGCAAAGACAGAGTAAGGAAGGTCTGAAGGAAGCAAATGAAAGAGAAACTTGTATTTAGAAGGTTATGCAAATAAGATTGGACTATGAAACCATTGGTCATTGCTTTTCAACTATTGCTGGACTGTTAAAATTGCAAACTACAGCTAGACTACAAATAGTTGCTGCACACAGGGAAAAGAGTTTGGAATATTTACCTCCCCAAATCCCCAAAAAATATCAAACTGGATTTATCAAAATGCTGTTGGCCATTTAAAAAATATATTTTTAGTGCGCTTTTCATGGTAATAAGTTTTTTTTTTTTTTTTTATCTTCTGCTGTGTTCCTGCAAAGCTGTAAATGCTGACTACCTCATGAACTTCCTTATATTTCCCATCTGTCCTGACGAGGCGATAAAAAGTTAGTTATCCAAAATAACTCACTTTTTATAGCTGCATAATTGGGTAAAATGATCATTGTAATTATATAAATACAACTATTGGTTCAAGACTTAGAACACAAAAATCAATCACTACAATCAGGGCTACTTTTTATTCAAGGGACTTCTTCCCTTTAGAAATAGATCCTGCTACCCATTACTGGAAATATCTAAAAAAAAATCTGCCCTTGGACTATATCGGCTTTCATGAGTCCGTTACAAAGACTGAAAAAAAGACTAAAAAAATCCTAATAAACACTCTAGCAGACAAACGTACCTTTGTTAGTCTCTGGATATTCTTCTTGTAGAGGGAGGACAGGCACTGCTTGACCAGGCCTGTGTTGTTGTCTCGTGTGAAGGTCTCACCGTGCTTGTTGACCAAGTTGCGCAGCTCAGCGGGGTTGTTGGTGGAGTAAACCTGAGCTAACTCGTGGTATGCATTGCTCAAAGGCTACAACAGTACAGAAAAAAAGAGAAACAGGAAACACATAAAACTTATTAAACAAATATTTTAAAAAATGAATTGATGAACTTCAGACAGGAAAGGTAAAATAATTTAAAAACGTTATGGAATTTTTCCTAAAAGAGTCTCAACAGAAAATTTTGCAAGATCAGCTCAATAAAAAAAAAATTAAATATGATTTGTGGGTCTTTTTTGGGTGTTTTATTTCATCATCACATTCTAGCCACGGTTGCAGACAGACTCTACACCTCCACGTGGGTCTTCTAAGAGCCTTTTACTGAGGTGCATACAAAAATCAGGAAGCACACTGATTTGACTCCGAGGAGATTTGACTCCTCCTCTGCCTCCTTCTCAGAGGATGTTTTGGTCTGGTTCAGGAGCTCTCCAAAGTGTTCCTTCCACCACCCCACAATATTCCCAGGTCGGGTCAGCAGTTCCTCTCCCCTGAGCACAGCCTTGTCTCCCCTTTCTTAGCTGTCGACGGTCTTTCTCCCTGACTTCTCCAAACTCCTCCCACATCTGCATTTTTGCTTCTGCAACAACTAAAGCTGCAAATCAATGAGTAATTTTAAATGTACTGGGACTCCACGGCTGACCAAGCCAGAAATGCTTCCTTCTTCAGCCTGACAGCGTCCCTCATTGCCGGTGCCCACCAGCAGGTTCTCAGGCAGCCGCCACAATAATGACCTTCAGACCACAGTGGAGGTCCTGAACACAGAAGACTTAGTATGGACCCCTTTTCAAACGTTATACAGTACAGGCCAAAAGTTTGGACACACCTTCTCATACAATGCGTTTTCTTTATTTTTATCACTAATAACATTGTAGATTCTCACTGAAGTAATGATGGCCACTCTTCTCTCTTAACTCAGCTGATTGGTTCTTGCCATAATATTAATTCTAACAGTTGTCAAATGGCCCTTTTCCATTAGCTCTACTCTACTCGTCTTGTGCTGCTTTTCCATTAACCCCAGTCGCCTGTCCAACGGGGTGAGCGGCACTGCAGTGACGTCATTTTGAGCGCGACACAACAATCTGTGGCTTTTTGTCACAAACCAAGTAAAAAAGGGAAACAGAAGAAGGCTGCAGGTGGCAAGAAGAAATACCCCTTGAGAAGCACAGGAGAGTTTTGGAAGCTATACGACAGAATGAAGCCGAGGACGAGAGCAATCCAGCTGCAAAGAAAAGACGTATGAGGGTAAGCTAATGGTAGCTACCGCTAGCATGCTAGGTCGTCGCGCTCATGACTCATTGATGACAACATTGTCTGACCAATCAGTAGCCGGCAGTCGGTGACGTCATCTTTCTGCATCAACTCAGCTCGCTTAGAACCAGAGCGGAGTAGGTACTAAAACTAGCTTGGTTTAGGAGGTACCAGGCTATAGGGGTGAGTATTGGCAAGAGCCTCACGATACAATACGTATCACGATACTTTGGTCACGATACGATAATATCACAATATATCACGATATCACAATATTGTGATATATTGCGATATACAGCAAATTGGGGAAAACCTAGAGACAGTGAATATGTAACTTTTCCATTTTAGTGTAACTGAAATAACTTGAAAACTTGAAAACAGAGAGTGCATCGACACTTAAATTAATGTTGCAAAGAAATTATTCCTGTTATCCCTTTAACAATGTATTGAAAGCATCCTAACCTGCAGTGCAGCTCAAACTGTAATTGAACACATGAGGAACAAAGTGCTTTGAGTTACTGACAGAACAAAAAGGTAAAAAAAGTCACATATTTCTCTTGTCACTGTCTGAACTGAATACACTGCATGAAACAAAACCTGTGTATACATATTTATACGTTGTATTTTATTTCCAACTCTAATAAAATATGAGGTTTTATTTTTATAAAAATATCGATACTAAGATTTGAAATATCGATATTGTATCGGGAGTCAAAATATCGCGATACCGATATTTTTTCACACCTCTACCAGGCTAGTGGAAACACGCTGCAGTAGAGTAGGGCCAAGGCGTGCTAGTGGAAAAAGGCCATAATAGGGCTGTCAGCTGTGCATCAGCCTGACTTCTGAACAACACAAATGGTGGTCCCAACCCCATTAATAAGGCAAGAAACTCCATTAATTAACCCTGGAAAGGCACACCTGAGAAGTGAAAACCGTTTCAGGTGACTACCTGTTGAAGCTCATAAAGAGAATGAAGAGTCTGCAAAGCAGTGATCAGAGCAAAGGGTGGATACTTTGAAGAAACTAGAATATAAGAGATGTTTTTGTTTATTTCACAGTTTTTTGTTAAGTACATAATTCCACATGTGTTCATTCATAGTGTTGATACCTTCAGTGAGAATCTACAATGTAAATAGTGATGAAAATAAAGAAAACACATTGAATGAGGTGTGTCCAAACTTTTGGCCTGTACTGAACATATGAACAGAAAATGTCTTCCTCTTCATTGATAAGACAGTTATTATGATCCAATTTAATCAATGTTACACAAAAGCTAACCCTTTAGTTACGTCACAGCTGTTTTAAATGATGAAGCAAACGTGCAGAGCTCACTGTGGTGTATTCACTTATACATTTCAAGTAAAATAATTTAAATAATTCCTTTCCTAGAAATTGTATACCTGGTTTTGTCAACCAACATACGCGTTCATTTGATGCACAATTCTAATGTCCTTGGAGCTGTGTTCTCTCCTGCAAGAACTGATGAATGCTTTTTTTTTGGATGAATGTTTGTGTACCGTATGATAAAATGACCCACAACAGAGAGCTGCTGTAAGCCCCAATGTTATCGCTACCAGTTAGTTGCAGATTTGGAACTATCTCTAACCACAGCACACATCTTCCGAGCAGCCCTGCCCCACGCCTGCTGCTCCTCACAACTCAACCAAGTTAAAAAGTTAGTATCATGTTGAAATAATGAGTGCATAGTTAGGGCTACTTTAGGGCAACATTTACAAATCTACGATTACAACTTGGACACAAACATTAAGGACATAAATTTAACACACAAGGCTACTTCCATGCAAAACTGAAAACACCCACATTCACAACCTGAACTACTGGTGTAGAATCAAACAATTTTTAGTGAGAATTAACACAGCATATGAAAATCCATTTGTAGTCTGAAACCTGCACAAACCCCCCGTTCAGTTGGCTGCATACACAACATCTGTCCTCACCTTTATAAACCTGCCCACTATTTGTGAGGTGTACTTGGGCAGTGGTTGCACTTTGCCGTGGAGAATAAGTGACACCAAGATGTATTTCTTGTATGATTCCAACATTATGTGACTTACAGCCATAGCTGGAGTGGTTATTGCCTGGCAAAGAGAAATATAAAAAGAAAAAGAACAGCGTATGTCATCGGCACTTTAAAGATGTTGTTCATATAAGAAACTTTTTTTTAAAGAAAGTTAGCAACACTTCTCAAAACACACAAGTACCTGTTCGTAGAAATACAGTGCTCTTTCGAAGTTTTTGAGTCCTGTGTAGATCATTCCACCATAGTAATAGTAGCATAAAAAGTGCTTTGCGTCATAAGCTCCGTTCTCTTTGCAGATGTCCATCATGTCCAACTCCAAAAAGGGAAGGGCTGGCTTGAAGCACTTTGCTAACAAGCACAGCTACAAGGGAAAACATGTATGAGGTTAGGATCACTCCAAAAGGTTTCACTGGATAAGGGGTATTTTCTGAATAAAAAGAAAATATCAAAAAAAGAAAATCATGTGATGATTCCAGGGCTGGCCTGGTTACTCACCTGACACAGGTCTGCATGAACTGAGGTAAGTTGGTTTGTGTTCATCTGCATTTTGTCGATTGCCTGTTTTAGGACAACAACACCTCTCAACGGCTGCCAGAGGAGAAAGAAAAATCAGTCATCAGCGCCACAGACTAACACTTATTTGTCTAGTTGTGTACTGGACAGCAAAAGCAAGAAGCAAGAGTGATATGCTTTGTTTAGGAGGAGTAGCAGGAGGCATCTACTACTAAGTGTTATCAAGAATATTAAGTCAAGTGTGTGGGCAACCCATCAGGAGTATTTCACCAAAGTGGAATTCAAACATCCAGGATAACCCCCCACTGTCCCAGAGAAAACACTGGTGACATGAAGCCCTTCAAGCTAATATTTCCATGCTCTTGCGCTTGTAGACTAAAAGTTTTTCATTCAATTCAAGGCTCCCATCAGGCCTGTGCACATGTTCGCCGTTGACTCATAATCTCTGGTATATCTCCATGTACCGTCAACCCCCCAGGACATTTTTCTCTAGTCAGGAGGGGGTCTTACCTGTTTGCGCTCAACAAGGGCATTTGTCAGCTGATGGCAGAGACCAGCAACTGTAGGAAAGAACACAATAGATGCATGATGTCCAATTATATTTTTGTTTACTTGTGGGTTCGTGTAGGATATTTTTCAAAGTATGTGTGTAACACATTGCAATTGTATTTCAGTACTTGCAACATTAATATACCATGGGAACTAAAGAAATACATTATCCAAGGGCTTGCAAATTTCAAAACTCAATACTGGCAATAGCTCACATCATTTTTCACAATCATAAAAAAGCTAACCAAAAGAAACCCCTACAGATTCAACTAAACCAATGAATTCTCTCCCACTGTGCTGTTGAAACATACCGGCATGGACAGTAAGTAGTCTTTGTGAAAGTTAAATAATCATATTGAGCTAAAAATAGGCATGTGGTAGCACATTGTGACTATCTGGTTCACAACTGGGGAACAGCTCAACAGTCCTGCCATACTAACAAGCAAATAGAAGCACAACAGAGGGATTTCTCTGACGTAAACAGCAGACACACACTAACACACAGAATGAACAGCGCAGTGTCCACCTCATGCAAAACGATGTGTGTTAACACCGTTTTTCTTTCTTTAAGTAAACTTAAGACACACTTTTTTAATCTGGTGTATAATTTTGTTTGATTCCGTAGCACTAGTTAGGGCCAAAGTGCCATTTCCAATGATTAAGTGAGAAACTGCAACAGTGCTTCTCTGAGCCACCACTGGGCAGCAAAGCATCATAAATAAAAGTGATTCGAGGCTCATTTGCTCTGTTACAATCGTTCAATAATCAGCTAATGAGTAGCTAAATAATCATGAGTGATCAGCTTACTCATGGCTATTTAGGTTTATCAAGTTAGAAACTACATTAGACTAACCGTCTGAAAAGTAACTCACAGTACTGAACAAATGGCAAGACGATACAGCTATACTTCAGTTTCAAGGTCAGAGAGTAATCAGCCTTAATCTAACAATTTTACATGAAGAAAAATGTGCACTTCCTGATGATTATCCAATAATAGTCCAGGAGGCTCTTTCGTATTGTAGGTCCTAGAATGACACACAAACCCACCAAATTTCAGACTTGTAGGATAATCCTGCTGCAGGGGATGACATTTTGAATAGGGCTGCTACAACCAATCGATTAAATAGATGAAAATCAATTAAATTCGTTGTCAACTAATTTAATTATCGATTTTCATCAGCAACGAATCGTGGGTGTTTTGGTGCATGAAGTTGTAGCTTACAGTCGGTTAGTTCGGAGGAGGTGAGCCCGTTCTCTTGCAGTAAGCTACTGTGAGAGGTGCGCATGCAGACTAGTGACCGTCACTGCACATAACAACATGCAGAGGGATTCACAATGGCGGCGTCCATGGCAGCATCATTTTGCAAATGACCAAAACACCTCCAAAAGCTGGGAGCATGTCACGCTCAACAAAGCATCGCAAACGATCACCTACAAACATTGCAAGGCCGACTTCATCTGGCATGGGAGAACGACCTCTATGAAAGAGCACTGCTGAGAAAGCACGTCAGCGTGTTGGAGACGGACGAAGACTCGCCCCGGTATAACGATTATTTTTGTTTGTTACATTCAGCAGCACCTTATTTTACTGAATACTTTATAGAGAAGACTGCTACTACTTTGCCTGCTTTGTTTCAAGAAATAAAAAGTAAGTTTGTGAGCATTTATTTAAACAACACGCAAACAAGTTTGTTAATGTACTTACAGTTTTGCACAGTGAGTAAACAAAGAAAAACACTGTAATAAAATATTAATACTGAAGGAAAAATACTTTTTATTGTCTTTACTGTTGTTTAGAAAATACCTAAAACAACTTTAAGATAAATTCTAAAGGAAATTGCAAAAATGTGTCATTCGATTAATCGATTAATCATTTAAATAATCGCCCAATTAATTGATTATGAAAATAATCATTAGTTGCAGCCCTAATTTTGGAATTCTGCAGGGGGCACAGTTAGCTGAGCATGCAGGAAAAACCCTGATGAACATGACTGCACCAGTTTGACGCATACCAACAGTTATGGCCGTGGGAGCGTCTTAAGCCCTCATTTGGACATTCCTGTTTTTTTGCCAAATACTGCAGTGCCACAGCAATGCCGTTGGTCAAACACCCTTCAGCCTCAAAGAGCATTATGGGAGACATCTGTTCAGTAACATATGACTGGGGATTTTTTTAGACTGGTCCAAATGTGTGACTTTTCTGAAATCAACCTATGAGGAGCCACCATTTTTACTTTCATTTTCACACAAAGGTAAAGTAAACTGAATAAACATCCATCGAGGAGTTTGACGAAATGCCAGCCTGAGATTTCACTCTGACTTTCAGAAAAATCAAAAAGGCGGAACTGCTGTTTAATAAGGTAACTGATTTTCACAATCCTAAAATACACATCCAGTGTAAGCTGTTTTTTTCCCTAATGGGGGTGCCACAGAGTTATTTGAAAGCTATATAAATCTGCTCTTTGGATTTTTCTACACTTTAGCAGCAAGTTGTGTCAGTAAAAAATATCAAGCCGCTTAATATCTTTTTTAGAGGCGAAAAAAAAAACAACAACAAAAAATCCCCCCCATCAAAGCAATTTGTTCAAAAAACTCTAGGAGGTACAGCTAATTCTACCTCTATATTTCTTTTAGGGGATTACTAAAAATATCTAATTTTTCACCAGTCCTGATCATCCAGAAAAATGATTTTGACTTTTTGTAAACTTTCATAGAAGTCAAAAATCCAAACAAACAATGACAACGATGCTCTCGCACTGAGTGATCTTGATGCCCAGGTACTTGCAAAAAAGCTTAATATCTTAATAATAGTGTTAAATAATAAGGCAAAAATCCAATGTCATGACGGCTCTGATGCATAACTAATCAACAGACTGCAGTGTTTTAGCTCCACCCAATGGAAACAACACTGTACGCCCCAAAATAACGGGACGGTAGGAATCATATGAGAACTGTGAGTACTTTATTTGACAGGCGAAACACCCATAACTGTACCGGGCTAAACTGAACCGGAGCCCTTGGTGGAAACACAGCTTTTGTCCACTGGCTCTCCTTTGTCAAATTAGGCCCAAAAAGTCCCCATAACAACTTAAAGAAATCAGCAGTTTTTAACCTAAAACTCTGTACAATACCATTTCCCATTTAAAGGTGCATCTCAAAGACAGAAAAGTAAAAGGGTACGATAGAATTTTGACTTACAAGTGTCTGTTGCATATCTAATGTGTTCCCCATTGCAAGTGCTGATGAAGAGCTGGACTTGGGAGAACAGTGTCTCAAAGTCAGGGATGTTTGGCATGGAGAACTTTACAAATCTAGGAAAAAAATCAGCATAGGATTAGTAAATATCTTACAGAGCAAACACTGTGGAACAAAAACGTGAACCATCAGAGAGGTGCTGTACATCAAATAGTGACAGATGGTACAGGAAAGTAATGTCAACATTTGTTAAGTTGTAGTGAATCTTTTGAGAAGTTTGTTTGCAGAGGTGTAAATGTAGAGGACACTGGAGCACAGTAAGGGTTTCCTATGTAAACATAAAACAGACAGGCTACAATAACGTCCTTATTCATGACTCTGTCACCTGAGCAGTCTAAACCCTGAACAAAAGCAATTGGAAAGGAAATCCCGACTTACAGTACAGCCAGCACTCCTAGAGAGTGTTCCTGGATGTCCAACGCCCCTAAGACCGTGTCAAGGTGGGAGAGATTTTTGGCCAGCAGCTCCCCGCTCTTGTTGATCAACTCACACAGCTGAGTCATCTGGCCTGGGTGGTGGGAAAAAGAATTAGGGCTGTTAAGAGATTTAAAAAATGTAATGGCAATAAATATTAAACTTCAGACAGTTACCTAAAGATCTAAAGAATTTAATGCACATTTAGTTTTTTCCCCTTTTGTTAAAAAGGTCAAGTGCATAGTGACGAAGTATGGAAATTCTTACTCTTCATTGATACAAAATCACAAGGATTCAAACATTTTTTTATTTTGTTTACTATTAGATTCTGTTCATTCAAACTTGTGCTTCATTGCAACATGAGTGTGTTCAGAGACACTGACTGACTAATGTGCATGTCCATAATGATGCGGTGATATCTAATAATTCTCATTTGTTGTGACAGAAGTTGCATTTTTCACAAGTTCCACTTTGGATGATTTTTCACGAGTAAACCAGAGAAATTTACTCGAAAGTAACAGACAGGGTCAAACTGCAGAAAATGTTTGCTTGGGTCAACATAGTCACATACGCCCATACAGAAACACACAATTTCATAAACACATAAATTTGCGATTTCTAATTAGGGCTGAACAATTAATTGCAAATTAGATTAAATCGCAATATGACTTGTTGCAATTTTCAAATCCCAGACAGTGCAATATTTTTAACCCAAAATGTGTTGAACATTTTGGCATTGTGATTTAGTTTCTTGCAATTTCATGCCTATTTTAACCTTTTTTAACCCAGTTTTTACAACTTTATGCCTGTCTTGCTCCTAGTCATCTGGTTTTTTTGGCCACTGTCAAACCATGTTCTGAATTTTTACATGGTATTTGAAATTTAATCCAAATTTTGCTGCTATAATCATTTTTTCCTCAGTCACTTTTGAATTTGTTTGCCTTTTTTTTAAATTTCTTACCTATTTTGCACCTATTAACTTTTTTCCCGCTTTTGTACCATTTTTTTTTACCCAGATTTTACAATTTCATACTTATTTTGCTTCTGTTCTTCACTTCTCCACTTTTTTCCCAAATCTTTTATCCTTAGATTGATTTAATGTCATATTGGTTTTACTATGAAAAGATCTACTGCTTATGTTTGTTTAAGAATACATAAGATGAGGAACATTAAAACAATCGCAGAATAAATCGCAATTGCAATATTGGGGAAAAATATCGCAATTAGATTTTCTCAAATCGTTCAGCCCTATTTCTAAACGACACATATGTACAAAGACTTTCTCTGACATATACACACAAAGTCCAACCCACACTCTTAAAACAAAAAACACAGCGACAGACACATGCACAACCATTTTATCACATTATTACACACCCTGCAATGCTCACACGTACATCACATACTTTAAGAACAGCAGCACTACGTCCTGTTCTGCACATATCAACACAAACATGCTCTGCCATTTCAGGCTTGTCACAGAGCACCCTGTGCTGAAACAACCTCCAACAACAGCTGAAGATAGTCACTGATCTCACTGTGAAATTAAAAAGGATCATAAAGAGTGTGTTGACAGAAGTGTAGCTGCTTTTCATGGAAGGTCATTTTCTAAGCCTATTTTAAAATGTGAGTGTTGAGCTGTCAGTGCTTTGTCTTGTAACGCTGTATTGGCTGCCACCTTGGCCAGGTCTCTCTTTTAAAAGAGATTTTTAATCTCAATGGGACTTCCTGCTTAAATCAAGGTAAATAAAATAAATAAAATTAATACCTTGCGTTTGGTGAAAACATTGAAAACAGTCCTTAGTTGCATCCCTAACATATGGTCATCTATTTTTATTTTTTTAAACATTATTCACTCTATATTAGGGCTGAACGATTTGAGAAAATAATCTAATTGCGATATTTTTCCCCAATATTGCAATTGCAATTTACTCTGCGATTGTTTTAATGTTCCTCATCTTATGTATTCTTAAACAAACAACAGCAGTAGATCTTTTTATAGTGAAACCAATATGACATTAAATCAATCGAAGGATAAAAGATTTGAGAAAAAGTGGAGAAGTGAAGAACAGAAGCAAAAGGGGTATGACATTGTAAAAACTGGTTTAAAAAATGGTATGAAAGTGGAAAAAAGTTAATAGGTGCAAAATAGGTATAAAATTGCAAAAAAAAAAAGGCAAACAAATTCAAAAGTGACTAAGGAAAATTGATTATAGCAGCAAAATTGGGGGTAATTTTCAAAAACCATGTAAAAACCCCAAACATGGTCTGACGGTGGCCAAAACAAAAAGATGACTGGGAGCAAGACGGGCATAAAGTTGTAAAAACGGGGTTAAAAAAGGTTAAAATAGGCATGAAATTACAAGAAACTACATCACAATGCCAAAATGTTCAACACATTTTGGGTTAAAAATATTGCACTATCTGTGATTTGAAAATTGCAACAAGCCAGATTGTGATTTAATCTAATTTGCAATTAATTGTTCAGCCCTACTCTATAGGCACGTTGTTTACTGGGATGGGACATCAGTATCATCCTGAAACATGCAAGTCCAAGTTGGAACATCAGAAAGCAAAGACATGTCAGACTTAAGTAGACCTCATCCACACACTGCAGCAAATTATCATGATAATTCTCTGAGACGAGTGAGGGGAGACGACGCCATCCTGTGACCACACTTGACAGGATAGACTACAAATAACTGTTGGTGGGGGAGTTTATTTGATCGTGAGGGATATCACTAAATGTACTTAAATGTCTGGACATTAAAAAGTGCTGCTTCTGCTGCAAACCAAAGCTCTGTAGTATATCTGCTCTAAAACAATCACCACCTGGGCTCTTGTGCATCCAGAGTTGTCTCAAGCTGCAGTTGAATATGGAGCTGAAATCAATCATAAATTAATCAATCTTTATTTGTATGTCACCATGACAGGTGTCTCCTAAAGGCACTTAACAACAGAGCAGGATGAAGTCATACTCTTCATTCATCGATACACATATCTGCATATATACAAATACATATATGAACTAGAAAAGCACTTGGAGAGCGCAGACCTCCGCCAGCGCCACAGTCCTCACCCATATTGTGATTTTGACCGTAAATATTAGTCTTACCTTTATTTCATGTAAATATTTAGATTCCTTGACCATGAAAACATACCATTAGCAATTGGATTCATAATGATACCTATTTAAGTTCATTAGTTATTCACAAAAATCACATTTTTCGCCATGGCGGCCATACACTGATCTGGATCAACACCAAAATTGAATCACTTCTTCCTTTTCCCATGCTGAAAATTTCCTGAAAATTTCATCAAAATCCATCCATAACTTTTTGAGTTGTTTTGTTCACAGACAGACGGACAGACAAACAAACTCTCCCGAAAACATAACCTCCTTGGCGGAGGTAATAATATTTCTATATACACAGACATCCAGAGATGTGTCCATCCAGGCAAAGACAAAGAGACTAAAAATAAGAGTTTATGATGGCAACAATGTCCAGATCATAAATCTGTCCTTAGAACATTTGTCTCTGTTGAATCTAGATTCAATCAGCCTTTATCTGTAGCACCACCTTTGTCTTTAATATAAATTAATTAGAAATTAATATAAATTAATTAAAAAGGCAAGCCCCTGGACGTGAGAACTGCAGCTTTGTGATAAACAGAGTGAGCTTGTTGCTTATTATAATTTCCCATCCCTCCCCATTATCACTGAATCTGTTACGTACAGATGGAGGGGAACGGATGGATGTCTATGAGGCTAAAAGTGTCTCTGCTGGTATGAGTGTGTTGCACCCTTATTTACAGGTCTGTGCACAACACTGTATATCGCTATAGCTCTAAATGTTTGCATATATATGCATGTATTTGTTTCACATGGCTGTGCTTCTACAGTTTTGGACACTGTGACCCTTTAAGTAGGGATGCATGTTTTTTCCCCCCAATATGCAGTATGCAAAAATTTCTGCACACAGAAAAAGGTGTAAACAGAAAACCAAAGGAAAGCAAAATTTTCCTCACAGGGTAGGATGAAGAGTGACAGGAAGACAGAGGGTGGGAAGGAGCAGTAGCCAGTCAGTAGCTATATAAAGTTGTTTTAATTTTATTTAAACTTTTGTTAATATCTATCTTTTTATCTTTAATACACACCTGTTACTGAAACCCAATTTACCTAAGGTTTTTTTCCCAAGGGGAATAATTAGGTTATTTCTAAACTATCTAATCTAATTTAACATATATACATTTGACTTATAAAAGTGGACATTTTGTGATAATGAAATAAACAAATATGGTGTCCTTGTACATTCAACCATGATTATGGAAAAAACGGAACATACACATGGCCAGTATGCATGTTAGGATTGAATGATTTTAGGAAAAGATCGAATTGCAATATTTCTGGCAGATATTGCGATTTTAATTGATTCAAAATTTTCTTCTTCAAATCTTACGAGTTTCAAGCTTCAGTGCAATATTCACTATGTTTACAGTATAGACAACAGTAAGGAAAACGATGCTAAAAAGCACATACCACCTTATTCATCACCTCATATTGATGATAAATAATCTGTTATCATTATTTAAGTCATACCCCTACTTCTACTCCTAAACAGAGGTTTGCATTGTTGACCTACAAACCAGTACTTCTACAAATGTAAACTGCCTACACATTTCTTGAATAGTATGAGGACAAAACTGACAACAGATCCCGAGTCAGTAAGAAGCCAGGAAAAATTGCAGCTTTGGCTCCAATGTCTAAAAATCATTTAAAAAATGTTAATATCTGCAGTTATCAATAAACAACTTTTTAGGCAATTACCTGCAGAGACCGAAATTAATCTAATAATATCCTATTAAAATCATATTTTCATGGAAACTTGGTATTTATCAATTGATTTTGTAATTTGCACTGGCTTAAGCAAAGAGTACTTTACAGTCTAAATATAACTTATTTTCAAGGTGACAATAAGGAACAAAAAACTTTAATGGTTTTAGCTCAATTGCTAAAAAAATACAGATCAAATGACTAATGGCAATAGCAAAGGCGAGCTGAAAATGCAAAGATACACAATTGGGGTCAAAACAGTGTTTAAAATGTGATTTAAGGCATAGCCTGGAAGTTTCTGGGGCTGTGCACTGATTACTGAGCAGATAATATGTTCATGTTCAACCAATATATTACCGATTAAAACATTTATGGGGCTAAACAAACATTCTACGAGATGCAAACCCCTTTATTAACAATTTAAATGTACTGCCAGTGAATGCATCACAGCCCAGTCAAATGCTTACTACTTATGTTTTGATCGGTCAAGGCCTTCGAACTACTGGTAATAACAAAAACGAAGCTCATACATGATCACTGGTAAGCTAGGAGGTGTTATCTGTGTCCCCGAGTATTTGCATATTGATCAGTGGTACCTTAAAAAACTCTCTTATATTTGCAGCTTCATTATTTAATTCAGTGTTGACATATTATGAGCTCAGAGCAGTTTGGCTGCTCATCGTCAAGGCAATAGATAGCATGTGGCAGCTAACAAGCTAACATCTGCCATGTTAGTAACTTTAAAAGCCTTACCTTGAGCAGAGAGCTGTCGCACATTGTTCACAAACTGTTCCAAGGCAGAAGCCATTATAACATGGGCGTAAGGTGAGGCAATACACGCTGTTTTTCATTCAAACGAGGTCGACAGCTCCGAACGGACTGACACACGGGGCCTGAAATCACACAGCCGCCGCTGAAGTGTAGCTCTCGCGAGAGTTCAATACAAAACGATACCTCAGCGAGATTTTACAGGCAACGGCTCCGTACTGTTAAAGGGCCAGTGATATGATTACCCATCACATCTTTGAAAGAGAACGTCGATTTATTTTTTTTGTGTGTGTGTTACCTCAAGTTAACAACAAAGTAAGTAAGTTGTTTTAGCCTTTTGTAATGTTTTACATGTATTTACTGCAATACATTAGCGAGAAACCTAAATAAACGGATGTAATGAACAAACTGATGAGTCTTCAGGTCAGGCTTCTGAACTGGACTCGCGTTTCTTACTGAAGAAATCACAGTATGTGCTTTCTAGTGGGCTCTGTCTAGATTTTACACACTGATGTGTCCCACTGCTCGGGATTTAATGTTCTTTTCCTGCCTGCTGTTGATCTGTCATATCGTGAGTGAGTCACAGTTCATATACTCCCTACATTAAAAAATGAGAGGACTGGATAATCTTCTAGACCCATGTAACATCTTTGCTTTGGCCACAGCAGCATGGCTCCTGCAGCCCTGTGCTGTCTGTCCAGGTGCTTCAGTTGAGTTTAATGTGCAGGAGGCTTCCGGGTTCATTAAAAACTAAAATGGAGGAAGCAAACTTCTCTGTCAGACATACTTCATACAGCCCTCCCCCGGCTGTGGAGCTCGCCTCTGGACCAGCAGTCTGCACGGACCGTTACCGCAGCAGTTAGCCGCTAACCGCATGCAGCAGGGCCGTGTGTCTGTGTGTGTCACGGGCCGTCGTTCACTTTGTTTTCTATCGGTTTTCCAGGTGCTCTGTGGGACAGTCCCCTCTGAAAGGGGCCCACCATGTCCCTGCTGTCCTGCGCCTCACGCCGGCTCGGCAGAGCGGGTCCTGCACGCCGCTTACCGCTCATGAGGATCTGCTTCAACATGTCCTCTTCTGCCACCGGGAAGAAGAGACTGCGGGTTTTGGTTGACATGGACGGGGTCCTGACAGACTTCGAGGGGGGATTCTTGAAAAAGTACCGGGCCAGGTACCCAGACGAGCCCTTTATCAGTCTGGATGACAGGAGGGGGTTTTGGGTGTCAACGCAGTATGGCCTCCTGAGGAGTGACCTTCGTGTGAGTAACAAACAATCCTGAAACTCAAAACAGCTGACTATCATCTTCTGACAAAACATCACAATCTCTGACTGACTTCATCCAGCAGGCTCCTACTAGGGCTGGGCATTAAAGGGACTGTGAGGAGTTTCTAAGTCATCACAAAAAAGTCTCACGATTAGATATATGCCTGATGGAAATACACACTTTAAGATGAGTTTTATAGCATCAAAATAGGTTATCTATAAATGCTATTATGGCTTCGTGGTCAGGTTGGACAGGGCTGGATTGGCCTGGATACTCAACTTCGGGAACAAGATAATTAAAACTAGAGCAAATTTATATTATTCGGACACGTCTTAGAGCACCAGGCTGTAAGTAGCGATATATAGCCGACTACAAAACTACGATACTAAGTTTTCCATAAATTGCTTGTTGTCACACATCAAAAACTACATAACTAGAAAGAGATACATTACCTCATCGCTTTGCATCCTGTAAGTTGTTGAAAAAAGAAGTTGTAGAGCAATGCAGAGTTCAGAGGAAGGTCCGAGCTGCATTCATGAGCATCACAACAAACACACGCTTTGGCTTGGGTCACGTCTTTTGGTGCGTTCCAGTTGTAGTCAGAAGTAGGAATTTCCGAGTTCCGAGTAGCAAACTGCAAGTTGAATGCCCCCTAAAGTCGGAATTTCCTACTGGGCACTTGGTTAAACCCCGCCACCTTGAGACGACAATGGAAGATGGATGCCCCCAGTGTCAACAGTTATTTAGCTCCTGTAATAATCAATTTATTTGCACTTCTGACTGGGGTGTGTTGCTCTAGATCAGCTGTATACATAGTATTGTTAGACTTATATTTACAAAAATGCTGCCATAGTGATAATCACATTCTTCATGTGATATTTGTGAACAACAACGCAGGGCGTGCTAACAACAGCTAACAATAGCCTGGTAGATCGGCATGTTTTTTTCCGACTCCAACTGGAAAGCCGATAATTCGGAGATGATGTCACTCCCAGTTCAGAGGTTACTGGAACGCAGCATTACGACAGTCACCGCGCGTGCTCATGGGTAGCAGAGTCTTTATGTCGCTGGTAATAGATTCTCCTCATAGCACCTTTAATCTCAAGATTCAATTTGATTTGGAATTTTTCGATTGCGATTCGATTCAGTATTGATTCAGTAAGAAGTAGAAATACTCAAATAATTAGACTACCAGATGACAAATTTTGTATTTTAATTTTCATGCCAATGTGAACATATGTGGTGTGTCTTTTTCGAGCAATCAAGCATCTGAAAATAAAATTTGGACAATAAAAAGATATTTGTGCATATGTGCTATGATCTTCGACTAAAATGAACTTTTCTAGGGGATAAGGAAAAGGAGTAACATAAAAGTTTCTAATAATCTCCGAAGAAAGAATAATGGTACGGGACAATTTTAAGGGTTTATTAACAATAAACCAAACCAACCAGAAAGAAACAGTCATTTTTAACCCAAACAAAAATGCAATGGAATACAAAAGTAAAAAAAATACATGACAGTTAATACTATAATTATAAATGTCCATCTGGTCTTTTTTGTCTTTTATTGTCAACAAATGTGTCAGGAAATGTGCTTGAGTACATTTTTGCACACTTTTTTTCACGAAAAATAAAAGTAAACAATTCTGGCAAGAATTTTTCAATATTATGTGATAAATGCTTAAAACAGTGTGTAATTACAGAAAAGAATAAAATGGCTTTGAATTTTCAACTGGATTCTCTTCAGAAACAACTGTAATTTAAAATGATGAAATTTTCCGAGATGTCCAAAAATAATACTGACCTATTTTACATAAACTCAAACATTTTTGTTTGTCTACAGCACTTAGTATCCATGTTACAGCCTGTGATATTAGACCATGTCCAGGCTATTTTTTTGAATGATGTTAGTCTCTGAAGCCGTTCCTATCAGTGGCGATTGCTCTAAGACTGCAAGGGAAGCTCAGCTTTCCCTAAAATGTCCAAAAAAGTGGTGATATGTACTGCTGTGTGTACATTTCATTGACTAAATATGCACTAGAATACCTTCATCTTTTGTTCAGCATCAGCTACTTATCACAGGTAACTGGCGCGACTTCCTTCTCATTCATCCCCACAGCGTCTCAGCGCTTTAACACAGTCGGACGCTGAGCGTCTTCTGACTTCAATGGGGAAGCGTAGAGTGGGTTGTTCCACTGTGGAAACCGGACGGTCATTGGATAAACGCTGGGCTTTGTCCCGCCCATCTGACGCTCAGCATCTCTGGGGGTCTATGAGGCAGTGGGCTGGCCTGGACGCTCGGCTTCTGCATGATGATTGGATGATCTGTCTGAGGCCGAATCCCCCTTTTTGATTGACAGTGAAATGAGCCAATCAGCGATCTTGAAGTATAACCCTCCACTGGAGCATCATCTTAGTTTTACATTCAGTTGTTCTGGAGAGGAGCTTCTCCTGTTTAAAGCAGCTCAAGTCTTACACCTGCAACACAATGGGCCAAGGCCGTTTAAGCAGTCTAGCTCTGCTGGCCATTGAGAGAACACTGGTAAAATCCCTGGAATAGACACCCAGTTGGTACGACAGGGTCACAGATAATTTTCTTGAAAAGGAACGGAGGGTAGAATTTACATTTAAATGAATAAACAAATGTATGATGTAGGCCGGAAAAAAATGAGCTTCCCCTCCTTGACTGACCAGCAACCGCCACTGGTTCCTATCCAGCTGAAGACATAGATCTCGACGTTTCTTCCACCAATATTTCTAAAATTAGTACTTATGGAATCCATAAAAAACTAACTAATGTTAGAAAGACGATCAATAAAAGAAAAGATGGTAAAACAAAGAGAAAATACGGCAAAAGAACGCAAAGAAAACACTCTAGAATTATACTAATGTTGTATGTTATACAATATTTTACATAATTTACACAGAAAACACTGATAGACCACCACTTAATCTCTCACATGTTTGGCTCTAATTCCTGTCACTCTACAAGCATGTCTTCTTCTGCGACCGACGACAGCTGGATAAACACTGAAAAAGTGCACATCGGCCCCACTGGACAGGAGGTGGATCGATTAAGAGGATTTGCTGAGTCATTATTGAATTTGGAGGGGAAAAATCAATATTTTTGCCCATTCCTAGCTCATACCTGTTTGAGTAGTTTAATCCAGTTGGTGTATATAGTGCAAAACTGAAGATGAAGATTTTGCTCTTTAAATGTTTCTTTGTCACCTAACATAGCAGGTTACTTTAAACACACAATCACATATCATGTCAAAATGTACATTTACGTGTTAAACTTGTGTTTTTTAGTCAGTGGTTTTATTTTAAGATTTTTTTTATTTTTTCCTTCTTCTCCTTTTTTAGTATCATTGACTTTTATTTTCAATCTTTCCAGGACAAAGCCAACAGTATCTGGGAGTCTAAGGACTTCTTTTTAGAGCTGGACCCTCTGCCTGGAGGAGTTGAGGCCATCAAGGAGATGGCCAAGATGAAAAAGTAAGTCTGAAACAATATGACCCAAAAAATCCTAAAAACGTAGACACCTTCACTGTAACTGATGGGTTTGAGGTCTCTGTTGCAGAAACTTCTATTTATTCTTATGTGGTTTCACACCTACAGCTCGGTGGCTTGGTTCTGATTTAGTCAACCAGCTCATCTACATCAGCAATGGAAGCAACTACTTTCATAAAGCATGAATAAGCATGGCAAAGGGATTGATTTCGTCAGGGGGAACATCTTAATTTTTACTGAATATCCTGCAACAAAAAAAGGGAAATAATAATTTGATTAAACATATTGTCCAGCCTAACCCATTTGTCTTGAAAAGATTAAAAAAATATGTGTAAACTCATGCATCATTTCAAGTTCCAACAAATTAAATCAACAAATAAAACAACTGCTTCCATGTTGATGTTCACATAAATCCCTCATCTAACATGGCAAGTGGCCAATCAGTGCAGGAATTTTGATTGGCACATTGGGTGGCAGTCCCGCCTTTTCTTTTTGCTCTACATCTTTATAGGAGCTTGGTAGGAGTTTGAAGATGACTAGCACCACTTTCTCTGTAAATGAGACCTTGCAATAGACAAAGCTGTGAGGCAAATGTGGGAAATCAGTGCGGCTCCTAGAAGCTGTAAGCTGTTAGAGTTGCTGAAGACTTTATCTAATGACTGTAGGTAGAGGCAGGCTAGCTCTACCCACTGACTCCCAGTGTTTGAGCTAACTAGCAGTGGGCAATCTTTGGCCATCTCTTGCTTTTTGCTGGACACACAGTCAAAAGAATGGTGTCTATCTGCTTGTCATATGGCCCTTTTCGATTAGCCCTACTCTACTCACCTTGTGCTGCTTCATTTTGAGCGCGATACAACAATCTGTGGCTTTTTGTCACAAACCAAGTAAAAAAAGTAAAGCAGAAGAAGGCTGCAGTCAGAAGAAGAAATAGAAGAAGAAATACCCCTTGAGAAGCACAGGAGAGTTTTGGAAGCTATACAACAGAATGAAGCCGAGGACGAGAGCAATCAAGCTGCAAAGAAAAGACGTGTGAGGGTAAGCTAATGATAGCTACCGCTAGCATGCTAGGTCATCGCGCTCATGACTCATCGATGACTGCATTGTCTGACCAAGAACTAGCCAGCAGTCGGTGATGTCACCTTTCAGTGTCGACTCAGCTCGCTTGGAACCAGAGCGGAGTATGTACTAAACTAGCTTGTTTTAGGAGGTACCAGGCTAGTGGAAACATGCTGCAAATCAAGTAGGGCCGAGTAGAGTAGGGCCAAGGCGTACTAGTGGAAAAGGGCCAATAGACTCAGTACTGAGGCGACGCACAAATAAAAGAAAATGTTGGCGTATCCCTTTAAACCGGGCTGCCTGCTCTAAGGGGAACAGTCACCATGGATGGGATCTACAGACTTGATCCCGGAGCACAGATGTCCCTTCACCATACAACTGAACTCTCTTTGGATATAAAAAAACAGTAGTAAGAGTGAAAAGAAGTTGTTTTGGACTTGTCACTACTTTTTACTGCTTGCATAATCATTGTATTAACGTATTATCACACTTAAGGTTATAGTGTTGGGCTGAATATCTGTTGCTGTGACTGCCTTAGCAGTTGGTCTGTGACCTTGTGCCTTGACTAAATAACAGCAGCGCTGATATTTAGTGAGTCATACCTTCTTCTTTTTTAATATTGCTTTATTATATAGTGTTTGTCTTCCAGTTGTAAACACCAGTAATCTTGCATTTTTTTCTTACTCCACACCTGTTGTGTCTCTGTCCACAGTACTGATGTCTTTATATGTACAAGCCCAATTAAACATTACAAATACTGCCCATATGAAAAGGTAAGCCCTTTTCCAATCAACATCTGCCCTGTTTTTTCTACTCTTTTTCACAACTTGTGTTTTTGTTTTTCCCTAGTATGCCTGGGTTGAGAAGTATTTGGGCCACGACTTTCTGGAGCAGGTTATCCTAACTAGAGACAAGACCTTGATCACTGGAGACATCCTAATAGACGACAAGCCCGACATTCATGGTAAGTACTGCCGACACCAGGCATCACTAATGGCGGACTCCGGTCTGGATCTGGACCAATTGATGGTTCTGTCTGAACTGTGACCAATCTCTAATAAATTTACAAAAAAAGATTTTAATGGAGCAATTTTTTGTCACAAATATACAACGGGCGCTGCTACTCCAGTTAACACTAGAACGACTACTGTGGTCTGATCACAGGACGGTTATGCCATGAGTGCTCCTAAATAAAAGTTCTGTATGTTTTCTGAAGCTTATAGGTTTAATGAAGCACTAAAGAGGAATGAGACATAAGGATTCTTTTAGCGGAGGGGATTTACCCGCTGCCATCGTGTTTGCAGCACGAGCTGCAGCAGCTACAAGCAGCAAACAGGAGGCAGTGACGGATAAACTGCCTGTGCTGTGAGACCCTTGTCACCTGCAGGCTTTGCCCCCAACCTGTATGTCAAGTCAAGTCAAGTCAAAGTTTATTTATAGAGCACATTTAAAAACAACCTTGGTTGACCAAAGTGCTGTACAGGGGTACAAAATAATATCTCATACACTTTATATTAAAAACCCAGTAATGATAATAAAACAGTAAAACGAATTAAAATGAGCCAAACACTAAATATGCATAAAAACAGAAATAAAATAAGGATAAAAACAATAAAAGTAGAGTAAAAGAGAGGAAAGGGGATAAAATATAAGGGATAAAAGATGCAAAGATAAAAAGATAGAAAGAGATTAAAGAGATAAAAAAACAAGATTACTCGTTTAGTTGGGATTGAACGCCAAAGAATAGAGATGGGTTTTTAGTGTGTAGTGAAGTGCTCAGTTGACTGTGCAGCTCTAACCTGGACAGGTAGGCTGTTCCACAGCTTTGGTGCCGCCACCGCAAAGGCTCTGTCCCCCAGAGTGGAGAGCCTGGACCGAGGCACTGCCAGGAGCAACTGGTTAGATGACCTAAGTGCCCTGGTAGTCACATGAGGGTTTAACAATGTGTTTATGTGGGAAAAGCTAATGCGAGCTGAGAGCTCTTGCGCTGTAGTGGCGCTGCGCTCTCCACGGGGCTGATCCTGTTCTTTTTCTAATTATTTACTAGTCAAGTTGATCATTTGTTCGTGTTATTTTCATTGTTTCAGTTGTACAGTTTTTAGCACTAGTTTGTTTCTGCATGTTTTACATTTTGCAAGTTCTAGCATCACTGTGTACCGCTGTTTGTGTGCGAGAAAGAAAAGAGAATAGAGAACAAGACCAAAGGACAGGGGGAGAGAGAGCTAAGGACAGCATGAGAGAGACAGACAGATAACCTTCCCTGCACAATGCAGAGAAGCTAATACAGGAGTAATGTGGTCTTTTCTCCTAGTTCTAGTCAGTACACCAGCTGCTGTGCTTTGAACCAGTTGAAGCATCTTAAGCAAAGTACTGGGACAGCCTGATTGAAGAGAGTTACAATAGTCCAGAGGGAACAAAAGCATGGACTAGCATTTCAGCATTGCTCTGAGACAAGATAGGCCGGACTTTCACGATGTTACGAAGATTATATATATATTTATATACACACACACATAGATATATACATACGCCACATGAGGGATTCATGATTGGCTATATGGATTCATGTTGGGTGTTGGATGTATGAATGTGTATATATATGTACAGTTGTGCCCAAAAGTTTACACCCCCCAGCAGAATTTCTGATTACTTGGCCTTTTCTCAGAAAATGTGAATGATAACACAAAAACCTTTCTGTCACTCATGGTTAGTGGTTGGGTGAAGACATTTATTGAAAAAAAGATTAGTTTACTCTTTTTAAATCATAATGACAACAGAAACTTCAATATTGACCCTGTTCAAAAGTTTACACCCCCTGTTTTTAATACCTTGTATTTCCCCCTTTAACATCAATAACAGCTTGAAATCTTTTGTGGTAGTTGTGGATGAGGGTCTTTTTTTTCTCAGATGGTAAAACTGCCCATTCCTCTTGGCAAAAAGCCTCCAGCTCCTGTAAATTCTTTGGTTGTCTTGCATTAGCTGCACGTTTGAGATCTCCCCAGAATGGCTGAATGATATTGAGGTCAGGAGACTGAGATGGCCACTTTAAAACCTTCACTTTATTCTGCTGTAGCCAATGGCAGGTTGATTAGGCTTTGTGTTTTGGATCATTGTCGTGTCGGAATGTCCAAGAACGTCCCATGCTCAGCTTCTGGGCGGATGACTGTAAATTTTCCTCCAGTATTTTCTGATAACATGCTGCATTCATCCTTCCATCAATTTTGACCAATTTTCCTGTGCCTTTGTAGCTCACGCATCCCCAAAACATCAGTGATCCACCTCCGTGTTTCACAGTAGGAATGGTGTACCTTTCATCATGGGCCTTGTTGACTCCTCTCCAAATGTAACGTTTATGGTTGTGGCTAAAAAGTTTAATTTTGGTCTCATAACTCCAAATGTCTTTGTTCCAGAAGTTTTGAGGCTTGTCTCTGTGCTGTTTGGATTGTAAGCGGGATATTTTGTGGCATTTGCGTAGAAATGGCTTTCTTCTGGTGACCCGACAATGCAGCCCATGTTTCTTCAAGTGTCTCCTTATTGTGGATCTTGAAACATCCACCCCAATATCTTTCAGAGTGTCCTGTATTTCAGTTGAAATTATTTGAGTTTTTTTCTTTGCATCTCGAACAATTTTCCTTGCAGATGGAGCAGAAATTTTTGTTGGTCTGCCTGACCGTGGTTTGATTTCAACAGAATCCCTCTCACTCCACTTCTTAATTAGAGTTTTAACAGTGCTTCTTGGCATCCTCAATTCCTTAGATATCTTTTTAAATTCTTTTCCCGTTTTATACAGTTGGATTACCTTTTCTCGCAGATCCTTTGACAATTCTTTTGCTTTACCTATGACACAGAAATTTCAACGCAGCACTGAGTGAAAGATGCACATGTCTGTCAGGAGCTCAGAAACTGAGCTTTTAAACACACACTGTGAATACAAGCTAATAGATCACAGGTGAGGATGGTTACCTTTAGTAGACATTCAAACCCATTTGTGTCAAATTTTGTGCATTTTATCAGGCCAAAACTGCCAGGGGGTGTAAACTTTTGAACAGGGTCAATATTGAAGTTTCTGTTGTCATTATGATTTAAAAAGAGTAAACTAATCTTTTTTTCAATAAATGTCTTCACCCAACCACTAACCATGAGTGACAGAAAGGTTTTTGTGTTATCATTCATATTTTCTGAGAAAAGGCCAAAAAATCAGAAATTCTGCTGGGGGGTGTAAACTTTTGGACACAACTGTATATATGTATTTTATGTATGTATCCATGCATATATGTGTATCCATAAAATAAAGAGCTTTATGCTCTATTGTAAAGTGTCTTGAGATAATACTTGTTATGAATTGGCGCTATACAAATAAAGATTGATTGATTGATTGATTAATTGACATGTGGCTTGTTGTCCAGATGCATTCATGACATGTTTGTATCCAAGTGACAGGTGGCCACTTTATATAACTGTATGGAGCAGATTGAAGCCAATTTATGCTAATGATAATAACAACAATAATAATACTAACAGTCCAAATCTAAGTGGCTGTTAAGTTTTACTCATTAGTTCCCCTTTCTCTTCACCAGGAGTGGAGCCCCAGCCGACATGGGAGCACGTATTGTTCACCGCCTGCCACAACAAGCATCTCCCCATCAGCCCCTCACAGAGACGACTCCTGTCTTGGTTTGATGACTGGAGGTCCATCCTTCAAAACAAGAGGCAATGAAAGTTTGTTTGCCCACCAGCCTATTAGCAGCACCATGTGTGTGCACTGGAACTCAGAAGAATTGTTATTTTGCATATGCAACGTCGGATTCAAGTTCAGATGAAACAGAACTTTTAGAAATAAGCAGAGTGGCATTACTCAGAGGCCGGCTGGACAAAACTGGTGCTCAGTTTCATCTGCAAGGAGTGCACTCCAACACTCAGACAGTGGTTGTCTTCCAGATCTTAAACACTTTTGTTAAAGCAACTGTGACAACAACAGTGGACAAAAGAACTGAATTCACTAATACAGCAGTTGACCTCATTGCTGGCTTGTGTCTGCAGGGTTCATGCCATAGATTTGTTTTACATCTTCACTATGCAGTGTTGCGTTAGGGAAACACAAACTCTCTTAATGTGCAAAAACAGTCCCATTAGTTACAGGCACTGGCAAGTGTTGGCATCATACCATCGCTGTCAGGCAGAAACCTCAAATGCCATTTTCTCACGTTTTTTTTTTTTTTTTTTTGAATCACAAATGTGATTGGTGCTTTTGGTCACCCCACATGTTTTTTGGTGGGTTTTTATCAATTTCAAATGTTAGATCACCTATTTTTTTTTTCTAAATCTTGCTGCTGCCTTAGGTCACATAGCTGTTGACCACAGTTTAAGCCTCTTCATCTGTAGAACACAACATTAATGATCTGTTTTTGGGGTGTAGTGTTTTGGAACTAAATTTAAAGTAATGCTGTGTAATGAGTCCAGTGTTTTCTTGCTCAGGATACGAAAGTAGAAGATGGATAAGTTGAAGTGTATTTCAGATGTGTAGTTGTTAATGGTGCTGTGGTAAATGCTCTGGTTATAGAACATAATCTTTATTTTTAAACATTTTGGACAAGAGTATTGATTAACAGGAAAACTTGAGGGCATATGTATCCTGGCACAAAATTAAACAATTCTGCTCTTTTTGTCCTAAAATGAGGGCAGAGTCATTTGCCTTATTTTGCAAGTATGAAGCCTTGTAACTCCTTATAGCTTGTTTTGATAAAGATTAATATGATCTATAAAATCTTTATATATATATAATATTTCATATTTTTATATCCTTGAGCATTTTCATTGTGAATGTCATGTCTCCTAGGCTTAAGCTCTGGTTTCATTTTCTCTTTACACTGACTAACCAGAACCCCAGAGCTTTCCCCTCTTAGCCAATCCCCACCCAGCACCCCGTCACCCTAAAAAAACCTAAGAAGAACTCCCCTGGACTGGACACTTAAGACGGTGATACTGTCACCTTCTATGGACAATAATCACTAAACTTATAACTCTCTATTTTAACAGTGCAAATGGTGAAAGTGGAAGCGTTTTATTCATTTTTACTATTTTAAATGTAGGATATATTTTATGTCACAACCTTTGATTCTTTAAGAATAAATCAAATTGAATTATAAATTGGCATTTGTTTTGCTTGTTCTGATATTTACTTTCACAGTGAATTGTGCTTCATAGTACATAAACATATTTCGTGCTCCATATGTGTGGTGTATCACTGTCAAGCTAACCACTACATTTCAATATTTTGAGTCTTTTGCTTCATTTATGGAAGAAATGTTGAAAATTCACATTTGGCATGACAACACAGGTACCTTGAAAGTTTATTTTTAGCTTTGCTGATTAAAAATTATGGCAACAGAAATGCAAGACCTAAATAATTTTGTGTGAAATCAGCCACTTTTTTCTTCCGAGATATAGTTGCAGTCTATATTCTAAATGTAAAGGGACATTTTATCAAACAAAATAGAAAAAGAAAAACTTGGTGCTTGCTTCATCCCCGCCCCAGCTTTATGTGTTCCCTCTCCAGGCAACTTGGATGGCATCCATCCTTTTAAAAGTCGGCCTGTTTCATTGTACTAGAGCGTCATTGAGCTTTTTACTCAAGTCTTTGTTAAAGATCTTGGTAATTGTGCTGAGAAGAGCAGCTGTGGAAACCACGTGGGGAAAAAAAAACCTTTAAATAAATGAGCCAAACTTGTACTCTGTGTGGGCAGGATGTGACATCCAAGCACAGATGAAGAATCAAATTTTTTTAACCAAACACTGATACTGCCATGGCTGTTCTATGAAACGTAATTCTTTTCAGAGTTGAGACTGCCTGAGTGATCAGACAGTTTCTATTGAGTCCCGGCAGTTTTACAACATGGTAATGAGCAATGGGGGCCTCCTCGGTCAACTCCTCGTCCAAAGCTGTTGCTGAGAGACAAAGTAGAAGTTACCCAGGCACTTCCAGAGAGGAGCGAGGAGACCTTTAAACGACAGTCCCATAAGTCATTGTGTGCATCCTGGAGGGAGGGAGCATCAGTTCAGAGGAGAAAGAAAGCGAGAGAAGTGTGTTTAATATCAGGAAGAGCTTCAGGAAGGCACAAGAGCATCAGGGAGACTTTTGTGGGAATAACAGCCAGAAGAATATTGAAATAATACACGTTTAATGGACCTGAGCCCAGTGATGGGTGCGGAGGATATTTTCTTCAACAGGATTTGATGGACTCTACAATATGACCGGTGTACTCTCCTCACAAACATTTTGGATTTTAAATGTGGTTTTCATTGCTGCAGCTGGAGGTGAGAAACCTTCTTATTTGATTATATTTAGATTCTTTGTTGGATCCTTTTACAAATGTTAAAGCTCTTGGTTAACAAAACAACCTTGTTTTTTGGTTGGTTCAGCTGGATAGAAGCCAAGGCTGAATGTTGTTGGTTAAAAATATTGCATTTGGGGCGGACATTAGCTCAGTTGGTAGAGTGTCCGCCCCATGTATGGGGGCTGCCAGCCCCCAGCAGCGGCTGCTGGTTCGAATCCCGGACTCAGCCCTTTGCTACATGTCATCCCCCCTCTCTTCACCCGCTTTCCTGTCAATCTACAGCTGTCCTATAGAATAAAGGCCATAAAAGCCCCAATAAATGACTTAAAAAAAAAAAAATGCATTTTTTCTTCTATGATGTCCAGTGCTTAACAAATTTATTCATAATTACCAACATATTTTTTAATGTTTTTGTAATGGTTAATGCAGCAGTATGTATTAGCTCTTTAACTGAAATGATGCTTTTAATACTAAAATATAATTATTAGGGCTGTCACTTTGGTGCATTAATTAGATTAATTAATTACACCACAAACTAATGCGTTATAAAAATTAATCGCAAGATTAATCATAGCACACAAACATTTTGATGTTGGGCAGCTGGAGGACCCGTACATGACAGTGGCACGTCACTTCACACATGCGTCTCTAGTCAAACCAAACAAAGCCCAGGTGACAACAGGAATGGCATATTTAAGACTTAGTCTTATTTTATTTTTGAATTTATTTATCTATATTTGTACTACATTCTTTAATAATGCATCAGGCCTAATTGTTTTGCTGGATGTCCTCGACCATTTTCGTTTTTTGTATTTGATTTATGAAACACACTTAAAGTGTAATTTGAGTTGCCTGATTGAGCTTAGAATTTTCTGGACAAGTTGCCCTGACTTTGGTTTTATTTAGTCACCAATAAAAATGTGGATTTACAAATCTTCACTTCTTAGTGTATTCAACTGATTAGTCATGCACTACAATTTTATAATATCCTAGAACTCAAATTCTTTATTTGGGTACTTTAAGCAGATATGAGATTAAAATGCGATTAATTAGATAAATTTTTTAATCGTCTGACAGCACTAATAATTATTAATGTTAACAAAGGATTGTGAACTTAACTGTTCAAAAATAAAACAGAACAAATACTAAAGCATCTTATTATTGTTTGATTGAAATGTCAAATTACAGTTGTATTGTGGCATTAATGAACCAAAAAAAAAATGGTTTTAGTGGTTTGAATGTTCTGCTTGATTCATTTCTGACTTCTCAGAGAAGCATACATTTAGGTTTTAGAAGTTCAATTTAGTTTGAAATTTTATCACTAAAATAAAAGACTCATTATACTATGAACATTGTTTTTTTTAAAGACCTGTTAAAGCAACTCATGATGCTGGATGTCTTTCTTGTTTTTGACAGGTGATTTAATACTTTTGTTTAGCACTGTAGATTTTATTTTTATAAAGGAAAATCCAGAAAAAAGCTGTTTTTCAAGTGTGTCTGTCATCAGGTGTTCACTGCAGATGCATTAAGCATAAAGACTATTATTTGGTTTATGAATAAATAAGGACAAAATAACTAAAATCTGCTGAAAGTCTCTGTTTGAGATGATCACTGCTTGAACTGTGAGACTGCTGTATGAGCGTGAAATGCTGCTGGTTGCTTTTTCTTTTACCATAAAGGGAACAGAAAGACAATTATTATTATTATTATTATTATATCCTTTATTTAACCAGATAAAAGCCTTAATGAGATTTAAAATCTCTTTTTGAAGAGGGACCTGGTATGGCAGCAGTAGACAGTTACACAATAAAAACAACAAATATATTCAGACATCAGCACATTGAAACCAAACCGATCTGGAAACACCAATTCAAAACAAAATGAGAGGCAGTCAAGAATTAAAACAGTCACAGTGTCCAAGGTTGGCTCTTTCCCGGTCCCTTATCAAAGTCTTAAATTCACCAACAGTGACCAGTTCTGTTAGTCTCAAATCCATCGAGAGACTATTCCAGGTAGAGGGGGCAGCATATTTAAAGGCTGTCTTACCCAGTTCTGTTCTGACTCTAGGAACAAACATTGTAAACAACATGCACCATGGTCTCTAAGCCATCTGATGGTGATGTAAAGCAAACTTTTATTTCAGATTTAGTTAGGGGAACTAGAAAATTGTTGATTTTGGTTTCCATTGAACAAGACAATTGGCAGTATGATGTGCTGGAGGTCATGTGACTGTCATTGCACAACCCTGCAATGTTACTCATGCACACAAACATGTACACATGTGTCAAATGTGATGTGAAAATGGTATATTATTCAGGCCTGGTAGAAACTATGGAGTATGTTAGTTCAGCCATACAGCTTTAATTTTTTTCTTTTATGAAGTATCCTTGCACAGCTGTGAGGGCATCATGGTGCATTAAGTGATTTGGATGCCAGTTATGCCTGAAATCTTTTTGAAGTTGTGGCGACCGTTTATGTCTTTTGATCAATTTTTGAACTGCCTTCTCCTTTCAAGATGCATGTGGCAGTTAATAAATGGTATTAGTGTTATGGTCATATGAATATTTAATCACTGTTTTACTGTATTTCCATTAATCCTTGAGCTCTCAGTTAAAAATGGTCTTTTAATTTTAAATGAATATGTGCGAGCACTCAGGTTTTTAAACTAAAGGGTTAAAAGTTTGAAGTGGAGAAGTACTAACTCAAAACGAACAAATATTTTAAAACTTAACTTAAATTTTTAAGTTGCTTTCCCTCTTGTTCTTCTAACTTGATCTTAAGTTTTTATTCTGGCTTGATATCCAGACCAAACTACACGTGTTGGTCTTGGAAAGTGTCAGACATTTTAACAAAGCTGGGGCCTGAGATAGTGCTGCATGGGAGCTCCAATGTTGTTTGGAGATGGATGGCAACAAAAAAAGTGATAATAAAATTGAGCTAACATTGATGTTTTAAACTTGGATCATTAAAGTGTTTTTCCTAACAGAGGAGGCGTCTTGTCCAAAAGGAGGACAGATCCACCTAGCAAACCAGAAATGCTATTGGCTTTCTGAAGTAACATCCTCATGGCTTGAGGGGCAGGAGGTATGCAGGGGCATTCAGGGTGGAGAGCTGGCATCAGCAAACAGCCTGGAGCTGCAAACATTTATCTTTTACTCCTTTCCAACGTGAGTGTTTTGAATGACTGACTCTCTTGTGTAAATGCAACATTTTACACTAAGACACACACAGATATACACTCCTGATCAAAATCTTAAAACCAGTTTGAAAATTGCAGGAATTTGAATTTGCACTGTTGGATATTAAGAAGGTTCTCAGTAGAGCTTTAAAATTCAAAAAGAAGAAATGGAAGCAAGAGACAAACAAAATTGAGCAGGGAATTTATTTACAACTGTATTTAAACTCAAACATGTTTATGTGAGCTGATCAAAAGTTTAAGGACACAGCCTTTAAAAGACAAAACCTGGGCTAGAATTGGATTCCGTGTCATTTTCTATTAGATATCCACACTGTTATGACCTCCTGATGGCAAAGGCAGAAGAGTTTTCTGTCTTTGAATGTGGTTGGATTGTGAGCTGCATAAGCAAGGCCTTTCGCAACGGGCCATCTCTGCTGAGGCTGGATGCAATAAAACAGTCATTCTGAATTTCCTAAAAGATGCTGAGGGCTATGGAGCAAAAAAAGTCAAGTGGAAGACCCAAAAAACTTTGACCAGCACGGAGCTGGTGGACCAGATTAGCTGTCCATCAAGACACAGGACAATCCTCGACCCAAATTAAGGCTGTTATTGTTGCTGACTGCAGCCCAATAACAATCCGACAGCATCTGCGAGGGGAGAGCTTAAAAAACAAAAACCCTCTTCACATTTCCTTCAATGCCACAAAAATGCCCATTTGGATTTTGCAAGTGAGCATCAAACCTTTAGATTCAACAATGCAAAATGCAAACTCGTGCAATTTTTCAACTGGTCTTAAAATTTTGAGCTGGAGTGTATATATACACACATGCATATAAACACGTCATACTGTATATATTTTCCACTTTTCTTTGTGATGGTGTAGGGGAAGCATTGTGTGGATATGGATAAAGGGAGTGAGTGGATTGGAGGGAGAAAATCCTGATCATGCTGGAAGTTTGAAACCCGTTCCCACATGGAAGTCCACAGATAACATAGCTCCAATGTTTTGCACTCAGTTGGCTTTAGGAACACAAGGAGAGTTGAGGGAAGCTCATTGTGGTGGAAGGTATCTCTTCCTCTGTGAAAAAAAAGTAATAGGTAAGATTCATATTTATAACAACATGAAATATCCTATAATGAAAACAACTAAGGATAAATCTGTTTTATTTTGTTTAATGGTCCTGCCTGTCTTATAAAATGACTCATTTCTTATGATAACACTGCTGATGTGTGCCAATGCTCTAATGTGTCAATTCCCTCCCTGTGAAGAACCGTCACTACCTACAGACAGTTTCCTGAACGGATTGTTTGTCATGACTGGAGTATATGCTCAAACCCAGATAAACCCGTTGCCCAGTGCCCCTGACATTGGACAACAGAAAGCAGAGGTCAGTAAAGTGTCAACTGGTCCAAATCAAATAACCTGTTAGTAAAAAATGAAAGACATTGTCACTACTTAGGGTCTCACTGCTAATCGTTTAGCTGTATTAGATACAAAGTAATGGTTAAATTGACGGAACATATGTTACAGCAATGTATCTGTGTGTGTAATTTGGTTAAAGAACTGGATCAATAGCACATGGTAATTTGAAAAATTAGCAATAATAAATAATGAAAACTGTTATAAGACACATGGTTAAACTTTTGAGGGACTGTATTCACAAAGAGTTGCTCCAACCTATACATACTTATATATAGGTTATTCTATGAGTAATGACTTTTTAATGATATTCTCTTGAAATTAGGATATTAGCCCCCTTGTGAAGATTAATTTTTTTATTAATTGTCATTGCAGCTATGATAGTTTTAGTTAACCTATGTGTTGTACTTTATCTTTTTCTAATGTCATCACAAAATCCTTTGTGGAGTTCAGAATTAAGTAACATTTTTGTTTCTTTCCTCAAACAAAATACTATATGGGTATGACAGAATAGCCTAATGAACAAAATACTTTAAAGAGGACATATCATGCTTGTTTCTCCTTTTCACTATGCCAGACTAGGATGCCAGTAAAGCATTTCTGCCCTCAGTACAAGTCATTTAGTTCCTTCATTGCCCCACAATAGCGTTCTCAATATCCTCATTTTAGGCCATTATGAAGCTCTCGTTGAAACGCGAGGATCTGAGGATGACCTAAAGTTACCTCGCAATGTCACAGCCCTTTGTGCTCTGATTGGTCAATTCTATCGGGGGCTGAGCCAGCCTGTCCTTCTTCTTCTACTGTATTTTCCAGCAGGCTCAATGCAGCAACCGCGTATTGAGTCCCCCTGCAGGCCAGAGCTGGTAATGAGTGAATGTGAGCTAGGGACCTATATACCCCTGCTGGTGGATGTGTTCCTCGGTGACGGTTTTGTGGCTAACGGACATCACAGAGGAGGAAGTGTTTTATCAGATTACTCCAATAAAAAGAAAGGTACCTCATGTCGTCATGACGTTTGAAATCTCGCGAACATCTCGCAATGACCTATTTTCAGAGGCATCAAATCTCGTTCTAGGATATCAGAAAAAATACAATATCTCATTTTTTGAAAATTAAGGGGCTGTAAGGTCTTGTTTTCAAATTTATTATATTATATGTAAGTATTAAATCATTCATCAGCATGATATGTCTCCTTTAATGGTTTGGCTGCTTCAAGAAACTAATCTTTGACACTTAGGGCCTGATCTACTAAAATCCAAAATAACCAGGGCTAATCTATGTGTCAAATTTTAAAAATTGCAAGTGCTATTAGTGGCCGTGTTGCGGGTGATCTGCTATCACTGCGGGGGCAATTGATAAGAGGCACAAAAGTGGTGTAGACCACCCTCTTTAAATGAAAATTTGCAGAGCAGAGTGTGACATCACACCAACTGCCCTGAGCAGCAGAGCAACCAAAACTTTTTAAATAGATCTTCACAGTTGTTCTCTGTAACATGTTAGCTTCTGCTAGTATAATTTGCCAGGAATCCATCCATGTAAATTTAAAAGCTGTAGGACTTTTGATTTTGGGTGTAGGGGCCTAACTTCTACTCCACATACACTATGTATGTGGAGCAGGATCTTATTCCCCCATTCATTTGAATGGAAGGAGCAGGGATGGCTGCTTCAGGGTTCACCAACTTTGGGAGCTTGTCATTCAGAGAACATTTGAGAAACAACAAATTCCTTCAGAACTTTTGATCAACTTATTTCATCTATGTGCTTTTCAAGTTGATGCGAATATCGGCCTACGAGGAGATCATCTTAGTTTGAAGAGTAGTTTTAGCATCAAATTTTGTTTTGAAAGGCAAATTGCCGGCTTCCCCTTTGAGATAGGTCAGGGGTGTCAAGGTGTGATTTGTGGGTCTGTGTTGGTTTGATCTGTCGACAACATTCATACTGTAGAGTTTTTCAACTTTACTGCTGCAAACAGCCTCTGCTCTCTGCCTGATGATAGAGGCTTTGACAGAAAGTCTGACATCCTCATCCTCTCATTTATGACCCAAACCTTACACTGTTTTTAGCTTCTCAGTAACTTACTAACCGCTATTCACCCTGGCTGATTACGTTGAAGCTAAAGTTTGATACATTTGTGTCAGCTACAGAGCGTATTATCAGCAACAATCCAAAACACAATAATAAAAATAAAAAATAAATAAAAATCCCAAAGTAATAGTGGGCTTGCAGTCAAGGGAAGCAGGGTTGATGCTAACTTTTGTGTTGACCTAAAAAAAACCCAGCTCTATTCATTGGTCGAATAATAGCATGTTGAAAATATATGTTTATTGAATATTTTATACCAAATTCTCTGACAGATTTATTTCACATTGATTTTTTAAAAAAAACTTAAAGATGCTATGAGGAGTTTCTAAGTAATTACAGAAAAGTCTCACTTTTAGATATATGCCTGACCCAAATACACACTTTAAGATGAGTTTTATAGCATCAAAATAGGTTATCTATAAATACTATTCCTTAGCTTCGCGGTCAGGTCAGGTCAGACAGGACTGGACTGGCCTGGATGCTCAACTTCGGGAACAAGACAATTAAAACTAGAGCAAATTTATATTATTCAGACACGTCTTAGAGCACCGGGCTGTAAGTAGAGATATATAGCCGGCTACAAAACTACGATATTAAGTTTTCCAAAAATTGCTTGTTGTCACACATCAAAAACTACCACTACGTAACTAGAAAGAGATACATTACCTTGTTGCTTTGCATCCTGGAAGTTGTTGACCAAAGAAGTTATAGAGCAATGCAGAGTGTTGAGGAAGGTCCGAGCAACATTCATTAGCAACAAAACGACAAACACACACTTTGGCTTGGGTCACGTCTTTACGACAGTCGCCGCGTGTGCTCATGGGTATCAGAGTCTTTGGGCTCTAATTTCGTAGACCAGGCGCAAGCGCAGGCGCACCTGCCCTGCGCTGGCCTTCACTGTGCGCATAGGGTGTGACCGGCGCACTTTGCAAGTTTCCTGCAGTGCCATGAGAGGCGCACTCAAGGCGCAGAGGGGCGCAGAGGAGCGCGTCCACGCCCACGTCGCTGCCTCTCCGCTAAATGTCAGAGTAGGAGGAGAATAGACGTGAGTGGTTTTAACACAGCCGATCGCTGTCTTCACCAATCAAATGAGCACCTCTCCTCGCCCTTTAAATGCGCTGCGGCAGAGGCGCAGCGTCTGATTGGTCTGAATGATCCCCGCTGCTGGAGACGGTCAGAGCTGATGTCATTCAGCAGCTGGGAGAACAGAATGGCCATCGGGGCACGCATCGTTATACGCGTCACCGTGTGGGCCAGCTCCCAGGACAGATGTAATCTGTTCCTTTGTCATTATAGGAGTACAAAATTAAGAGAGTTACACAGCAGCTGGCTTATCCATTCATAATGCTTGTGATCCACCTGCACTCCTGGTTTGTCATCGCCAAATAGCAGAGCCTTTAGTGATATACTGTATACTCTCCAGGTGTCTCCTCCTCATCCTCCTTACAATAATGTACTCCATCTTTTTAGATCATGTTAAAAATAAAGACTAAAATAGAGAAATATGGGAAATCACGGGTAAACCCTTTGTGACATACATTTATTTTCTCTCTTTTTTCTTTGTCTTTTTTCTCCCTCTTTTCTTTGAATTTAATGAAATGAGAGAAGCCAGATAAATACTCAGTATCAGATGTTAAGGCTGTTTATTGTTGACTTGTAAGATGTGCGTCAAACTTCCAGCTGCCGTCAGGGTAAGTTTCCATTATGACAAACGGCTTTAATCCGACATCAGATGTGACGGGACAATTAATATAGATACAAATGTATATGCTGGTTCAGACGGTTACATGAAATAGTGATTGCTGTGATTGTTTATTGCATTAAAATGTGCCTAACACTCTGGAAACCTGCCTCTGAGGCTTTGTTAACGTGTGTGCACATGTGCGCCTGTCACCAAATTACAGCTGCGGAGGGTGCGCTCTGCTTTACGCCGAGAATAGACCAGGTTGGAGCTGGCGAGCTTTCAGAACACTTTCTGAACTGTTTTTGGCACGAAATTGTCCTTGCGCCAACATGAATCTGCCGACACCTCCCCCTGGTACGCCGTCACACCCATCTCTGCGCAGACGGTCTACCAAATTGTCACATTGGCAGCGCACGGCGGTGCGCCGGACGAAATTAACACTGCGCGGGGTGCGCCAGGCTTGCGCCCCCTGCGCTGCACCACGAAATTAGAGCCCTATATGTTGCTGGAAATGGATTCTCCTCATAGCACCTTTAACTATGATAAATTGATTTTTTCAACTCTGAATTTTTAAAGATTTCATGTTTTAATTTTTGACAGTGACAAATTGTGATGAAAATCATTTACTAAAACTTCTGTTGCTTTTTCAAACTCAAAATTACCTCCATAGCCTTTCAACTCGCCCATGCCAGCTAATATAAAGCTCAATCAGCCAGCCCAGAGCCTGCCTTATCTACAAAATAATTTTTACAGTTTGTCACAATGAGCAACTCTTTGCCCATTCAAGGCTTTGTGTATACAGGTGCTGATGCCCGGTTATGTTAACTTTACAACTTAAACCTGCAGATGCAGTTGTTCCCTGGGATGTGGTTTAGTCACGCCGGTCAGCTGGTGTCGGTGGATCTGGTGGTTCTGCCCACTCAAAGGTCCTCGTTAGCTCGTGTCCAGATCCTTCGACCTTATTGCAATCCAAACCATTATTTGGTTCCTCCAGGTAAAGAGCAATAGTTGTAGATGTTTTCTAGTAGATTCTGTTTTTAAGTTCTGCATATAATGGGTTCTTTTTATGTCTAGGATGTAGTTCTCTTTTAAACTCATTCAGCTGCTGTTCAACGATTCCTCTGTGTAACACCACGGGTGGCTGCAGCAGGGGTTGGTACTGGTGTCACCTGCTAGAAGCCTGTGTTTGTACCACTTGTCCCTGCAGCCCCTTTGATTCAGCAGCAGGAAGACGAGGCTTTGCTTTACCACCTAGGTATGCTGCATTGCCACCTTTCTATCACTTGGTGGCAGACCTTCCTTTGAGTATTGAACCTAGCTCTGATCGCAGGATATTAAAGGTGAGCTGACTTAAACATCATGTTATGGGCTTTGCATCCTGCTATTTTTCTGTATGATGTTTAACCATTTAACTGAGATTTTGCTTTCGACTCATGTCCTTTCTGTGCTGTATTTTCTCTCACTGTGACAGCTGTTTCTCTCACACCGAAGGATTACGGTGTACCCTGATGATATTGTGGCTATACAACACACTCGTGACCCTGGAACATTTCTACACTGCCTGAACACCAAAGCTTCTTTAAATTCCCCATGGCGTCAAAGTTACATGTCTCTAAAAGGGACAGAGTGGGGAGGCTGGTGGGAGAGGGGCCTGGCTCCTGTGCCCAAGGAGGGACAGTGGGTTGATGGGGTTGTATGTGATCTGAGGATGCTTTATGAGGACAGCCCTCAAAGGGGTACAGAGCTCACCAACAGTGGCACAACTACAGCTCCAGTGGTTTGGCCCTCTTCATATGGTCCCAATCTTGACTCTAGATTTGGATTGAGCGTCATGTATCCAGTTCCAGATGAGAATAATCAGATTAATGCCATAATCAACGCTCCAACACTGATTGTTGTCAAAGTCCAGACAGGAGAAAATGCCTGGTGTTCATGGTCTTTCCCGATTCAGCAGACTGGAATCCCCTTCCGTCCATATTGTCCTGAGGAGGTGACCCATCTTATACCTGATTGTAAGGGACAGACCCATCAAGCCTGGTTCTCATCTGTGACCCTAATAATGCTGTCAGAGGCGGTTCAGACACTGAATATAAGTGTGACAGATGCAGTTGGCTCTCAGAGTCTGAATGTGCGGGTCTGTGGCTATAAGGAGGTGACAGGGCTAAGTGTTGAGCCCCACGGCTGCAGGAGGATGCTTGTGGACACACCACAGGTGAGAATTCAGACAAAATTAAACCACACAAATCCTTTTTATTTGACTGAGGTTACAACTTGGATGATAACAACATGACAACAACAGAAAAAGGCAGGGTTGGTAATCACAGAAAACTAGCATGAGATTGTAGCATCTTACCACCATATTACTGATTGAACTCAAAACCGTTCTCCGCACATCATGTTTTGCACTACACCAATGGCCCTTTTCCACTAGCACGCCTTGGCCCTACTTGATTTGCAGCGTGTTTCCACTAGCCCGGTACCTCCTTAAACAAGCTAGTTTTAGTACCTACTCCGCTCTGTACTGGTTCCAAGCGAGCAGAATCGATATTAAAAGATGACGTCACCGACTGCCGGCCACTGATTGGTTAGACAATGTCATCATCGATGAGTCATGAGCGCTACGACCTAGCATGCTAACGGTAGCTACCGTTAGCTTACCCTCATATGTCTTTTCTTTGCAGCTCGATTGCTCTCGTCCTCGGCTTCATTCTGTTGTATAGCTTCCAAAACTCTCCTGTGCTTCTCAAGGGGTATTTCTTCTTACCACCTGCAGCCTTCTTCTGCTTTCCTTTTTTACTCGGTTTGTGACAAAAAGCCACAGATTGTTGTGTCGCGCTCAAAATGACATCACCGCAGAGCCGCTCAGCGACACTGCACCCCATTGGGCAGGCGACTGGGGCTAATGGAAAAGCAGCACAAGGCGAGTAGAGTAGAGCCGGGTAGAGTTGAGTAGAGTAGGGCTCATGGAAAAGGGCCACGAGTCAAGTTTCACTCAGCAGTAAAAAGGACACCAAAACATTATCATAGTAAAGTTAAAAAAACAGACAAACAAACATGACAGGTTAGTCAGTACTCACAACCTGATGTTGACTCTAGTTTTTGCCCTGACTTTGTCCAAATTATTTTTTGTTTCGGCCTTTTCTGCCTCCATCTTTCTTTCTTGCTCTTTTATCAGGAGGAGCAGTTACCAGTATTCAGAGTATAGGTAGTTTCTCATCCATTCACCACGTAGCTGTCAAGTCTCCCATTTTGGCCTGTAAACTATCGTATTTTACCCCTTCCCGCCATCCTCACATATGAGTTATCTCCCGTAAATCTCCCGTGTAGTGATATATTATTACAAACAACATTCCTCTCTCTCTCCAACCTGAACTCTGTCTCTAGCCTGAATGGGGCCATAATGTACCAAAATAATGGATGCCAACTGCCATTAAACCAAAGAAGAAGAAAAAGCCTGACAAGAACTTCCACCTGCAGTAGCCTGGGTGGCAGTTGTCACAAGGTTAGTGCCAACAGCGAGAACAAACCAAGAAAAACAAAATGTTTATTTACAATATTGTAGATTTCTTGTACATCTCTCTTAAAATGTAAAGGATACTGGAGCTTGGTTGGGTTTGTGGGACAGCTTGCAGCGGGCTCTGGAAAATTTCCCTTATTTTCAAAGCCTAGATAGTCATTGTCCAGTGTATTTGGATCCATCTTAGCTCAGCTACATGCATTGAATCAGGGTCAGTGCACACTGGCAAAATGTACGCACAGAAGGTGGGCAGAACAGAAGAAAGGGATTTGATTGGTTTAATAAATTTGGTCCAAATCGCTGTGATTGTTTGGTGTTTTCCCTGCTTTACTCCTGCAGTAGACAGTGGCAATTTTTTGCTCTCTTATAGGGACATATCTTGCATTGATTACCATCAGGGCATAACAACTATTTTAGCCAGTATAACAAAAATCTGATCACCAACCCTGCCTTTAAGGTTTGAGCTCAAGTGTCTGTCTCCATTGTTGTTCACAGTGCAGGGTACATGGGAAAGTGATGTTGTCAGTTTGGGGTTTCTACCAATACCTGCCCCATATGGTCGATGACTGCCAAATGTCTATAATATGAGACTGATCACAGTCTATGGGTAAATACCCTGACCTTGATTTTTTTGTGGAAACATTTTAGGCCTACTCAAAAATGCAGGGCTGATTGTGCAATTTTAAAGTACTAAGAGAATGATTATGAAATGAAGAAATTAAAAAACAGATGGAAGGATGGCAGGCTATATGAACACACTGTGAACAATCAGACCACATGGACACAGAATGTCACTAAATTCTGTAAGTAAGTTACTCTGAATAAAGTTTGACTCTCCATTAACAGAAAAAGAAAAAAAAAACTTCAAGGTCTGTATATCAACCCATAGAGTGTACTGATCTGTTACCATTATTTTATGTTTTTAAAAGTGCTAAACAGAGATGTTGTCTGTACTTTCACTTTCATTCACACTACAGCGATGATTGGGTTCATATTATGACCATAAAGGGTAAGTCTATGCAACTATAGTAGATGACGTAACAACCCAGAGTGCACTGCACTGTGAACAACAATGGCAACCTTTGCTTGAGTTTATAACTTCACTTTTCACAAATTGCTGATATTTTTTATGTTTAATGTGTGACTGAAATGTAAAATATTCAACTGCTGATCCAATCAGGCCAACATTTTTAACATGCAGACTTCATTTTTGATACCAACACATTTCCTTGCAATTAATTTTGTGGATTTTGTCTCATTTGTAGTTATTCGAAGCTCAGGTGGAGAGTGGATCATCTGTAAAATTCACATGGGTAATTGACAGCCTGGATAAGCCAGCTCATGAAGGAGAATCTTACAGCATAGTGTTCATGAAGCCTGCTGAGTATAAATTACGGGTAAGATAAAGTGTTTTCAGTACAACACTAAATTTATTTTTATTTATTTTCTTTCTATAAAGTTTTAAAGTCCATGTAACTTTCTGGTGTTTTGATACCCTATTTTTTAAAGGACTTATATTTTCAGGAATTCAGTATCATACACTTTACTGCCAAAAGTATTTGCTCACCCATCCAAATAATTAAAATCAGGTGATCCAATTACTTCCATGTCCACAGGTGTATAAAATCATCACCTAGGCATGCAGTGCTTTTACAAACATTTGTGAAAGAATGGGTCGCTCTCAGGAGCTCGGTGAATTCCAGCGTGGAACTGTGATAGGATGCCACCTGAGCAACAAATCCAGTCGTGAAATTTCCTCACTCCTAAATATTCCACAGTCAACTGTCAGCTGGATTATAAGAACGTGGAAGTGTTTGGGAACAACAGCAACTCAGCCAAGTGGTAGGCCACGTAAACTGACGGAGCGGGGTCAGCGGGTGCTGAGGCGCATAGTGAGAAGAGGTCGCCAACTTTCTGCAGAGTTAATTGCTACAGACCTCCAAACTTCATGTGGCCTTCAGATTAGCTCAAGAACAGTGCAGAGAGCTTTATGGATGGGTTTCCATGGCCGAGCAGCTGCATCCAAGCCTCACATCACCAAGTGCAATCCAAAGCATCGGATGCAGTGAGGTGTTCTGTCAGGTTGAGGCCAAGACACGGAGTCCTGACCTCAACCTGACAGAACACCTTTGGGATGAATTAGATCAGAGAGAGAGAGACAGGCCTTCTCGTCCAACATCAGTGTGTGACCTCACAAATGCGCTTCTGGAAGAATGGTCAGAAATTCCCATAAACACTCCTTAACCTTGTGGACAGCCTTCCCAAGAAGAGTTGAAGCTGTTAGAGCCGCAAAAGGTGGACCGATGTCATATTGAACCTCATGGATTAGGAATGGGATGTCACTTAAGTTCATATGCCAGTCAACGAAGGTGAGAGAATACTTTTGGCAATAAACAATATATTTTATTTTGACAACAGCCAACATGTGTTTATAATTGCTAATGTTAGAAAGACTTATAGTTTTCACTTACTAAGTACCCCTGACCCAGCTATAGTCTAGTCACTGTAAGAGCATCTGTCCCTTAAGGCTCTCTGCTCACATTAAAGATCGATTAGTTCAGCTTCACTCTGCCATGTTGTCAGTGACTCTGCATTCGTTCTGGATTATTTCAGTCAAATTTTACTTGTATAGTGGCAATTTACACCATGTGTTATCTCAGTACACTTTACAATAGAGCAGGCAGAAACCATAATCTTAATAAGAATTTATGATAGCGACAACTTATGGATGTCCGTACCATAAATCTGTTCTTATCATATTTATCTCTGCTGATTATGAATTTATTCGAGGATGAAGATGTGCCATCTTGTTTGGGGCTCGTGCTTATTTTCAATAGATTCCTGATGTCTGTTTGGTTGAAAAGATATTTAATATGCAGGAATAAAAAACAACCTTGGTTATATATATGGTTATAAACTGGAGAGGACTGATACTGATTAATATTGAAATATTTAGTTGAACTGCCATTAAATTGGGTTTTCCTGGTCAATTTGTTTTGGTTATCGCTTTTGCATTCATTCTGCTTGCTGGACTTATGGCCTGTGTCCACAGTCAGAGTATTTTGCACTGGCAGCGCTCGTTTCAGTTAAAAAGTATGTTATCCAGCATTCTCAATACAAAGTGTCCTGGGTGGAAAAGTGCTCTCAGTTTCAGCTGATTTTTCGATTCTCAGTAAAAGCAGTTCAACCTCTGAGAGAGCACCATGCTTGTCAACCCCACTCCTCCCTCAATAACCATTTAAAATCAAGAAGGGGGGACTTCTGCTGTTTGCTTTGGTGTATATATATACTGTTCATATATATACAAGAGAATGATTTCAAGGGAGGGAGCCATTTCAGGCTGCTGCTGGTGGAGTAGGCTATAGAAGGAGAGAGTGGGAAGTCGAGATGCTGCAGACTTTTGATCTTGCCACGGAAATACTTCTTCACACAGAGATGTAAAACACAACAAGTGTTTTAAAAAAACTTGACTAAGATTAATCCTAATTGAACCCCTTAGCCCCCATGCCCTTGTCTTACCCCTTTTGTCTACCCCTTCCCCTTAGCCCTCTGTTTTGAGGACCAAGAGGAAGGGGTGAACACACCCCTAAGAAAAGAGATGCACTCCATTCCCACTACGTTATCAGAGCTCTGGGTGAGGACCTCCCTCATACCCCTTTCAGACTGACCAAAAACATGTTAAATCCAGTAACAATTGGCTCCTGATGGCAGTTTGAAAGGGTTTAATCGGCATTTCGACCCGTTTCATCACACCTGGGAAAACCTGCTAAGTTATAGATGACATCGGAATAACGTCCCCACGGCATACCCTCACGCCTGCCGCCTCAGTCTGTAACTTATGTGACTCTTTGCCGTCTCAGCAACTATTTCCATCTGCCTTTGAATCATCAGCGCCGAGTTTGGACAATTTTAAAGAGGGACAAAAGTAAAAAGTAAAGAAAACCACATCCACAGCCTCCACTCTCCTTTCCATTGTTTACATGGAGGGGCTAAATTGCGCTGATGATGTCATCAACGTGATGACATCAGCTTGATCCACTAGAGGAATAAACAAAGCCTGCTCGTCTGCTGCCGATCAGACCCAGGTCTACTGGCAGTGGGAAAAAAGTCACTTGCCGATTGTTAGTGGGTTAACCAGCATTCAAAAAACCTGTGTTGACCTGCTAATTTTAGTGTGAAAGTGTTTTAGGTGAGGTCCCTGTATGTCCTCATTTCAAGAGCTGTGTAGCCCTTCCCCTTAGCCCTATGGAGAATTGGGACTCCCTTTCACTAGACATGAACATGCAAAACCAAGAGCTGAGGGGTAAGACAAAGGCTAAGCGGTGAGATTGGGATTGACCCTCAGTATGATATGGGCTCTTTAAGATCTTTTCCCCTTAACTTTTCCTTATTAGGTCACAGCCTCCAACCCTGTCAGCTCCCAAAGCTTAGAAATTCTTCTGACTGCTGATAATGTTTACCCAATGACTGAGCCAGAGTTCCTGTCAGTAACAGAGGTTGTGGCTATGGGGACCCCACATCTCTACCGCGTCATGGCCAAAGCTGACATCTCCCTGCCAGTCACTTTTATGTGAGATCTTTTTCTCCCTTTATCTAAAATCATCAACAAATATAGTACTTGGAGAGTATCTTCACTCCACTTTTATTTGGTGTTTGCTTTGCAGATGGGATTTTGGAGATGGAAGTGGCAAACTGATCCACACCCAGTCACCTCCATGTCTGAACACCCAAAATCTTTCGGAGGGACAAGACAAGGAGACCATTTTTCAGGACTCAGTGAACTACACATATTCTATCTCAGGTAAAAATGTGGAAATATGATTGAACTGTTTTTACGCTGTTCAGACTTTAATTTTCTGTTCTGTTCTTATGCAGATGACTTCACTCTTCACGTCCAAGTCTACAACAAATATGACTCAGTGGATGCATCCCTGAAGATAACTGTCTGTCCAAAATTAGTACATCTCTGTATTTCCTCTTCTCCTGCTGTGTCTGCAGTCAATCAGACTCTCTTTCTGCTAGCTTCCCTAGAGCCACTCGGTTGTGCTGTCCTGTTTACATGGGACTTTGGGGATGGCTCTTTTACCTTCCATAGTAACAATCACACAGTAAGCCACGCTTTTGCATCTGCTGGGGTTTACAACATCACAGTGCATGCCAACAACACTCTTACAGTCCTAACCAACTCTCTCAAAGTGGAAGTTGTGGAAAAAGTATCTGGATTAACAGTCAGCACTAATGGAAGCAGTGAATTAGGCTTTTCTACTCATTTAAGAGCTGCAGTGGCCACTGGTACAAGTCTTGTGTGGGAATTTGACTTTGGGGATGGGAATCTGCAGGGAAACCTGAGTGATGGTTCCATCTCCCACATCTATGAATCACCTGGAAATTATACAGTACATGTAACTGTCTCAAATTCTGTCAGCCAAGCCCATCAGTCCATTTGCGTAACAGTTTTTAAGTTGGCTATAAGTGGAGTTCTTCCAACAGACTGTGTCATGAGTGGACAGAACATACAGCTGACTGCTCTGGTGAATGGGAACATATCAGCTCTGACTTTTCTTTGGCAAGTTGGAGACCAGTCACCTCCGATTGTAGAGAGGGGGCTGTCAACAACCAAGCACAGGTTTCAAAGTGAAGGACTTTTTCATGTTGGTTTGACTGTTTTTAGTTATTATACATCCTTATCATTTAATACTAGCATCTGTGTGGAGTTGGGAATAATCACCACAACAGTTATGCCATCACTCAGTGTAGTGGCAGTGGGAGAAGAGGTATGCTTTCTAGTAACAGTGTCTCCTGAGCAGAAAGGTGGATACTTATTTAGGTGGTTAGGGAGTCCCTCTAATATCACTGCCATGACAATGAACTCTCGAACATGTTTTACCTTTTTAGAGGAGGGAGTTGAAGAGGTGTTAGTGACAGCATATAACAGAGTTAGCAACAAAACAGCTAAAGCTAGTGTTGAAGTCCAAAACCCCATTTGTAACCTGTCTTTGGCCTGTGACAGTCAGAGTGATACACTTCCATTAAGCAGATCAGCATTGTTTTGGGTTGTAAGTTGCTCTGGAAGCAATGTGTCAGTGCTGTGGGACTTTGGAGATGGCTCTCCAGAAGAGCAGGGACAAACTGTGTCACATGTATTTAACAAGGAAGGTAAATTTACCGTCACTGCCACAGCATTTAACACTATCAGTCGTCAATCTGTGACCCTTAAAATCAATGTTTTACTTCCTTTGTCAGACCTTTCCCTTCATACAGATCAGCCCTATGTTGCTGTAGGAGAAGAAACTTCTATCTCTGCAGTTAGTAGTACCATGACATGTAACTTCTACTGGACAGTAGATGGTGTCACCACAGCAAAACAAGGTGATAACCAGTTTAAGTTCACTTTTGGGAATCCTGGGATTTATCAAGTGAGAGTCACAGCACAGAACTTGGTGAGTGAAAGAGAGGCTACTGTTTTAATTGAGGTCTTTGAAAGAATAGAGGGCCCTCAAATAAGATTCCAAAACCTCACAACTATAAAATACGTACCTACCCAAGAGGAACTTCAGTTTATGTCCTCAGTCACCAAGGGCTCCAATGTGACTTATTACTGGCTTGCTACACAGGATGGAAAAAATAGACAAGTTGCCAGTGGTGATGAGTTTCAAATAGTTACTGAAGTCCCTGGAAATATTTTAGTTCAACTAAGAGCCTCAAACAAGTTAGGAGAAGTTATAACCAATATTTCTTTAATTGCTGTACAGCGTGTTATTATGAGAAATTATACCAAACAGACAAAGACAGCTGCATTAGGTAAAATGGTGAATATCTCTGTACCTGTGGTAGCTGGGACTCACCTACAGTACTTATGGCATGTGATACCTGATATATTACCCATTAGGACCAGTGTACCATTTCTTCTCCACTCTTTTACAAGTGCATCCAATTACCTTGTCAAAGTTTCAGTTCAGAATGAGCTAAGCTCCTGCAATATCACATTTGAGTTTAACATTCAGGAGGAGGTCCAAGATGTAGACTTTGATATTGAAGGAAAGAAGCAACCATTTTATATCAAAACAGATGCTGTTGTCCATCTTAATGGGCTTACTCAAAAGGGAAGCAATCTGAGCTGGAATTGGAAGGTTAATGGCACCAGTCCAGTGCCTTCTAGAGCCTTTAATAGGACCTTTATTGTCACTTTCCCACATGCAGGCATTTATCAGGTGTCTTTAAATGTCTCAAATAGGATAAACTGGCAGCAAGTCTCGCATAGTGTCACTGTCCTGGATGCAATCAAAGGACTTGTACTGAACTCTTCCTCATCTTCTGTCTGCTCGGATGAACAAGTTACCTTTGCTCCAAAAATCTCTGATGGAAGTTCTGTAAACTTTGTTTTAACTATTCAAAACCAAAACTGGACTCATCAACAGGAGATCTTTGAAAAGCAGTTCACCACTTTGAGCCTTCCACTAGGAACAAATCAAGTTAAAGTGAAAGCTTGGAACCAGGTTAGCAGTGCTGAGGTGTCTTCAAGCATTTTGGTTTCTGAGCAGATTCATGGTTTGCAACTTGTGAAGTCCTGTTCTGCTGGAATAGAGGCTCTAAAAGGAGTCAAATTCAAGGCAGAAGTACAAAGCAGGCTGCCAGTCATATATGACTGGGTGTTTCAGTTGGAAGGGTCTGCACCCCTGTTGCTCAGCGGCCAGGAAGTGGTCTTTACACCACAGGAAAGTGGTTCATTGTCTTTTAGTGTGTGTGCCACCTACAGTGCCTGCTCCAAGACACTAACTGATACTTGTACAGTTTATCAGCCTCTCAAGCAGGTCAACGTTGTCTATGATTCAGAGAGAATATTTGTTGGATGTGCTGTCAGGTTTTCTGCAGTAGTCGGTGAAACAAGAAACCTCAGTTTTCTCTGGAACTTTGGAGATGCCTCTGAAACCTTAAGGACAGATGAAAACACAATCAGTCATACATTTCATAATACTGGAAAATACATCGCCATTGTTAAAGTTTTAAACAGTGTCAGCTTTGTATCCACACAACTACAGATTGAAGTAGAGAAGCTCCAGTGTTCAAGTCCACAACTTTCTCTTGTCCAACCCCAGTCTTCAATCTTTAGGTCTAGACTGAATTTCTTTGAAGCAAGAATCCACAACAACTGCTCTGCTTACAAAACCAAGTATCAGTGGGAGATTTTAAAAGAGTTGCATTGTAATCATACCAATTCAGAATTCTCAAGTAAAAAAATCACTCTGAAAAGCGAGGAAGATATAAGCTCCCCATTCCTTTTTATACCCAAACGCAGTCTTGACGTGGGACAGTATTGCCTTGTATTCACAGTTTTACTGCAGGGAACTCCTCTAATGTGTCGACAAAGTATCAGTTTAAAAGTGGTCCATTCCCCCCTTGTCGCCGTGATCAAGGGGGGCTCACACAGACTGTGGCCCAACAGCAGCGATCTTGTCCTGGATGGGTCTGGCTCCCAAGACCCTGATGCAGAGCCAGGAGAAGGGGATGCACTGATGTATCATTGGACAATAATGACAGAGGTAAAGGCACCATTATGCTAAAAACAACATGCAATGAATGAAGGTGTAACCTTTCCTATTTTATGTTTTAGATAAGTTGGTATCCTGCTCAAGTGTAACCAGCAATTATTTGTGTTTTCAGAGTGACAGTGATTTTCAGCCCATGGAGCAGTCCGTAATCAGGAGTGACGGCAGTAGAATGACTGTACCGAGCACTCACCTTAAATCAGGAACAACATACATTTTAACTCTGACTGTGCAGAAAGCAGGAAGAACACAGGTCCAAGTCAACCAAACTGTGAGTATGCCCCATAATTTAAACCAAATTTACATAGATGATTTACGTTTGCATGACGTTAGTTCTTGAAAAAAAATCTTCATTTCTCATTCCTGTAACTTAATCCCAGATTTTTCCAAACAAGTCTGTGAAGATTTTCCTTTATGCCACTATCAGAGAGGACAGTTGATAAACTAGAAAACAGGCAGAAAGAATTTGGGTTGGCGTACGTGGCAGGATTGAACCTGATTCCTCAGGCACTTGCATGTTCTAGGAAATTTCAGGGTTGCACATGTAAAAAGGCTCGATATAACCTGGGAAGATTGAGCAAAAATGATGGCGTTAGAGGTCTACCTTTAACACATTTATACTTAATGGAGACAAACATGGTAGGGTCACATTTGTGGTCTGGGCACCCATGAGTTTGTCACTACCATAAATTCTTGTTTTCAGTAAGAATATCATTGATCATACTTCTATAAAACTATCCACAATCATTCAGACATGAGGACCCTCCTGAAAATGAGATGTAGCATCTCAAGAGGCTAACCTCTAATAAATCAGACGACAGGTCTATGGTTCATGGATCTGTCACTAACTTTAGTTCTTACTTTAATCCACTTGTCTCCTCTTACCTCCCTTCCTTCGCCCACACACCCAACACAGCATCGCGTGGATTTGCTGTTCATCATGGGACTGGGATCCACATTCAAGATTTCCTGCTGCTTAACAGAAGGTTTTTTCTTGAGCCATGATGGAGGGATCCATGATTGGCTATATGGATTCATGTTGGGTGTTGGATGTATATATTTGTATATATATGTGTATTTTATATATTTACAGTTGTGCCCAAAAGTTTACACCCCCCAGCAGAATTTCTGATTTTTTGGCCTTTTCTCAGAAAATATGAATGATAACACAAAAACCTTTCTGTCACTCATGGTTAGTGGTTGGGTGAAGACATTTATTGAAAAAACAGATAAGTTTACTCTTTTTAAAGCTGTGGTCTACGATTTGAAACCGCAGCCTGCCCCCCCTTCCCTCACCTCTCCCCCCCGTGTTCCAAGATCCCGCCCCCAGCTCGTGTCGCCTCGCCTCTTATCAAGCCCCCTCGGACTGAGCTACGAGCGACTAGCGACACAATATATCAGCAGCAAACTCAATCAAAAACAGCTCAGCTCAACTGAAAGTATCAAACACGACAGACATCCCCCTCGTAACACACAGCAGTAGCCATTTCAATTGGACCGGCGGCAATGCGGGTCTGGCGCCGCCAGAGCGGAGCCGAGTGTGGGGGAGGATTTATCTTTCTCAGCCTGTCCTCCCCAGCTCAGCTTACAGTGCAAACGATTAGCGGCTAACAGGCTAACCCGCTCCCCTGCAAGTTATTAGCCCGTGCAGGCACAAACTAACCAGAGTTATTCAGCAGACATCTCCCACTGTAGTAAACAAAGCCATTACCTGATCAACCAGGGGCGAAACGGCCGATGCTGAAGGTCTGACGGCTGGCTGAGGCTATTCGTTAGCCGTTAGCCCGCTAACAGGCCTCAACCCGCGGGCAGAGCTCCGTTGGGCCCCGCGGGAGAGGGAGGCGGCTTCGGTCTCGGCGCTAGGCTTTTCCGGCTCCATGATAGTTCAGTAGCTAACGCTGCTAGCTGCTCACCGGAGGTAGAGGGAGGAGACGGGACATGACGACTACGCATCGCATGACGATGCGTAGTGAGAGAGACAGGGGATTGGATGGACTCACGGACCAACTCATGGACCAATTAATAGTCGCAGGTTCTTAGGTTTGATTGGTCAGCTAGAATGCAGCTTTTCAGCGGATATACTGAATGGATTATTTTCATTCTTTTTGGTCTTTATACTGTGTAGATAGGACCATAGGACCATAACAGCCTTATAAACGGTGTTATTAATATGTACAAAGCTTCCAAATCGTAGACCATAGCTTTAAATCAGAATGACAACAGAAACTTCAAAAATGACCCTGTTCAAAAGTTTACACCCCCCAGTTTCTAATACCTTGTATTTCCCCCTTTAATCAATAACAGCTTGAAGTCTTTTGTGGTTGTTGTGGATGAGGGTCTTTATTTTCTCAGATGGTAAAACTGCCCATTCCTCTTCTCAAAAAGCCTCCAGCTCCTGTAAATTCTTTGGTTGTCTTGCATTAGCTGCACGTTTGAGATCTCCCCAGAGTGGCTGAATGATATTGAGGTCAGGAGACTGAGATGGCCACTTTAAAACCTTCACTTTATTCTGCTGTAGCCAATCGCAGGTTGATTAGGCCTTGTGTTTTGGATCATTGTTTGAACGTCCAAGAACGTCCCATGCGCAGCTTCTGGGCAGATTACTGTAAATTTTCCACCAGTATTTTCTGATAACATGCTGCATTCATCCTTCCATTAATTTTGACCAATTTTCCTGTGCCTTTGTAGCTCACGCATCCCCAAAACATCAGTGATCCACCTTTGTGTTTCACAGTAGGAATGGTGTACCTTTCATCATGGGCCTTGTTGACTCCTCTCCAAATGTAACGTTTATGGTTGTGGCCAAAAAGTTCAATTTTGGTCTCATAACTCCAAATGTCTTTGTTCCAGAAGTTTTGAGCTTTTCTTTGGGCTTTTCTTTCTTTGCATCTTGAACAATTTTCCTTGCAGTTGGAGCTGAAATTTTTGTTGGTCTGCCTGACCGTGGTTTGGTTTGAACAGAATCCCTCTCTCTCCCCTTCTTAATTAGAGTTTTAACAGTGCTTCTTGGCATCCTCAATTCCTTGGATATCTTTTTAAATCCTTTTCCTGTTTTATACAGTTGAAATACCTTTTCTCACAGATCCTTTGACAATTCTTTTGCTTTACCTATGATGCAGAAACCTGAAATTTCATCGCAGTGAAAGATGCACGTGTCTGTCAGGAGCTCAGAAACTCACTGAGCTTTTATACACACAAAATGATTACAAGCTAATAGATCACGGGTGAGGATGGTTACCTTTAGTAGACATTCAAACCCATTTGTGTTAAATTTTGTGTAAGTTATCAGGCCAAAACTGCAAGGGGGTGTAAACTTTTGAACAGGGTAATTTTTGAAGTTTCTGTTGTCATTCTGATTTAAAAAGAGTAAACTTATCTTTTTTTCAATAAATGTCTTCACCCAACCACTAACCATGAGTGACAGAAAGGTTTTTGTGTTATCATTCATATTTTCTGAGAAAAGGCCAAATAATCAGAAATTCTGCTGGGGGCTGTAAACTTTTGGGCACAACTGTATATATGTATCTATGCATATATCTATATCCATAAATGAAGAGCTTTATGCTCTATTGTAAAGTGTCTTGAGATAATACTTGTTATGAATTGGCGCTATACAAATAAAGATTGATTGACTGATAGATCATTGTGACATTCACCATGACCCAAAACATTAGCGTTGTAAATATAATGGCTTGAAGCAGCAGCCTGAATGGGGCTACAAGGAAACATTAGGAGAGAAATGATGTCAGTAGAATCATTGTTTTCCTGTGATACAGCACACCTATCAGGCATTTTCTCTGCTGCTGTGAGATATAGATTTCTAGAAAAATTTCAGCCTTTTCTTCATGATGCAGGGTTGCAGTGCACTGGATTGTTGGTGCAGCTGCTTTTTGCATGAGGCCTCTTTGTTTTACCTAAATATAAGCCAAAGAATCCATGTGGAACAACTGCACACGCAGTTTTAGAGACTTCCTAGCTGTAAATTTTTATTCCTGTTGGAGAATGACTCATAAAATTCAACCAAAAACCAACTACATGTTCGTTGTTTCTTAATCATAGGTGACTGTGTGTGAAGCTAATGTGCTTCAAGTGACAGTGGAATGTGAGACCTGCTCCGTCCTGTTCAGCCCTCACCGTATAAATTACAACATCCCCATCGCTCTTGCAGGGAAATGTGAAAAGTGTGATGACAATGCCGAGGTAAGAGTGTGAATCTGTCTTTTACCAGTTTTCAATGAATAAAATACAAACCCAAAACCAGTGAAGTTGGCACGTTGTGTAAATCGTAAATAAAAACAGAATACAATGATTTGCAAATCCTTTTCAACTTATATTCAATTGAATACACTGTAAAGACAAGATATTTAATGTTCAAACTAAGAAACTTTATTTTCTTTTGCAAATAATCATCAACTTAGAATTTAATGGCAGCAACACGTTGCAAAAAAGTTGGCACAGGGGCATTTTTACCACTGTGTTACATCGCCTTTCCTTTTAACAACATTCAGTAAACGTTTGGGAACTGAGGAGACCAATTTTTAAAGCTTTTCGGTGGAATTCTTTCCCATTCTTGCTTGATGTACAGCTTATGTTGTTCAACAGTCTGGTGTCTCCAGGATTTTACGTTGTATTGTATTTTACGCTTCATAGTGCACCACACATTTTCAATGGGGGACAGGTCTGGACTACAGGCAGGCCAGTCTAGTACCCGCACTCTTTTACTACGAAGCCACGCTGTTGTAACACGTGCAGAATGTGGCTTGGCATTGTCTTGCTGAAATAAGCAGGGCCGTCCATGAAAAAGACGTTGCTTGGATGGCAACATATGTTGCTCCAAAACCTGTATGTACCTTTCAGCATTAATGGTGCCTTCACAGATGTGTGAGTTACCCATGTCTTGGGCACTAATACACCCCCATACCATCACAGATACTGGCTTTTGAACTTTGCGCCTATAACAGTCCGGCTGGTTCTTTTCCTCTTTGGTCCAGAGGACACGACGACCACAGTTTCCAAGAACAATTTGAAATGTGGACTGGTCAGACCACAGAACACTTTTCCACTTTGCATCAGTCCATCTTAGATGAGCTCGGGCCCAGCGAAGCCGGCGGTGTTTCTGGGTGTTGTTGATAAATGGCTTTGGCTTTGCATAGTAGAGTTTTAACTTGCACTTACAGATGTAGCGACGAACCGTAGTTACTGACAGTGGTTTTCTGAAGTGTTCCTGAGCCCATGTGGTGATATCCTTTACACAGTGATGCCGGTTTTTGATGCAGTACCGCCTGAGGGATCGAAGGTCACGGGCAGTCAATGTTGGTTTTCGGCCTTGCCGCTTACGTGCAGTAATTTCTCCAGATTCTCTGAACCTTTTGATGATATTACGGACCGTAGATGATGAAATCCCTAAATTCCTTGCAATAGCTCGTTGAGAAATGTTGTTCTTAAACTGTTGGACAATTTGCTCAGGCATTTGTTCACAAAGTGGTGACCCTCGCCCCATCCTTGTTTGTGAATGACTGAGCATTTCAGAGAAGCTGCTTTTATACCCAATCATGGCACCCACCTGTTCCCAATTAGCCTGTTCACCTGTGGGATGTTCCAAATAAGTGTTTGATGAGCATTCCTCAACTTTCTCAGTCTTTTTGCCACTTGTGCCAGCTATTGAAACATGTTGCAGACATCAAATTCCAAATGAGCTATTATTTGCAAAAAATAATTAAGTTTCTCAGTTCGAACATTTAATATCTTGTCTTTGCCATGTATTCAATTGAATATAGGTTGAAAGGGATTTGCAAATCATTGTATTCTGTTTGTATTTACTATTTACACAACGTGCCAATTTCACTGGTTTTGGGTTTGTAAAATATTCATATAAACTTTTATTGTAATTAAACTGTGTTTTCGTTGAATAATCCAAGTGCAATTAAGCTGTAAATCACAAATCCTGTTCTCAAGCCAGTGCTACACCATGTATGATCCATCATAGTTTTTTCTGAAACTTACATATACAGATAGCTAGATTTTTTCCTGCTGCTAAACTGCTACAGGTTTGCATTGTTATGGAACCTTTTTTTGTCCTTTTAAGGAACCAATAAATATAACCTAACTACTTGTGGTCATCACTGAAAAATATTTTTAAATTTAAGCAGTCTAGTTCAGAAAATTATAAAAAAAAATCAAAATTCTTTTGGCACACAATCATTCAGCTTATCAGCCTTGTATGATATAGGAAAAATCTTTAACATCTGTGGACAACAAAGTCAAAATTCAAAGGTATTTAGTTATCTAAGGTTTGTGCTTAAAGTTGTGAAAGTAACTCTAATTAAAAATAGCAAATGACTACCCAAAGCAGCTTTACATCTCTACCATTTCACACCCATTCACTCTCACATTCTCTCACTGATATTGGAGTTTCTATGTGCTCTCTTACAGTTCACATGGAGTGCTGAAGACCACACTGGCAAAAAGCTAGATGTTAATGAAGTTACCACTCTGACAGGAGGGCAGTCCGCCAACTTGGTGATAAGGTCGGATGTTCTTCAGCCAAGGCAGAGTTATACCTTCAGTCTGGATGTGTCTCAGCCTGGCAGACAGCAGTGGGGTAGAGCTACCTTCAAAATTCAACCCATAAATCCACCTTATGGGGGCCTGTGTGATCTCAGTGCTGAGTCAGAGATCCATCCCCTGGACACATTGGTAACCTACAACTGCTCAGGTAATACTGTGATAGCATTAACAAGACTACCAAATTCAGAGGCAGCAGTTTTCCTAACAGCCTTTTAATCTTAGAAATCACAGTCTTCTATGATGGTGCTGGGCAAATTATCCATCCACCCATCGTGGACAGCTGGAGCCTATCCCAGATGAGTGTTGGTCAGGTTTACCTTCAGTCTGTCTTTAATCACAGGGCCTCTCAGAGAGACCAAGGGTGCCTTCCAAGCCACCTGTAACCCATTATGTACCACCAAAAAGTGGGAGGTGCCAAAGTCAAACCTGTAAATTCATGCCTGTGAACTCAATAGTGTTGAACCTACTCCGAGTTCCTCGTTAGACGTCACGCAACTTAACATAATGGTGACCCTGGTAAGAATTACTCTATTGGGGAAGATAAATAACTTTTTCCATTGTGCTACTTATATTATCACATCTTAAGTGTATAAAATGACCTCTATCTACATCCCAACACATAAATAGTTTATTGAAACAGAAGAATGACTGAAACGGTCGTGACTCATAACTTTGAAGTCGTGATTCACAGGTCCAAACCGCCGCTGGAATGCAGCCATACAACCGTTCGCACACACATTCACTCTTAAAGGCAATTTTGAGTCACAATTTAACTTAATTAACACATTGCAAACTCCACACTGATCAGTCCCGACTGACACATGGAGTAGAACCAGCCACCCTCTTGCTGTGAGGCACCTGCACTAGCGTGCTGCACCAATGCGCCTTCTGATTAATTTAGTTGTTATGATATTGCCCCCACCCAATTTATAAAAACAAGAAATTCAGCATGCTACATTTGCAGTGCATCATGCTGTGTAGCGCTCACTCTGTGCTGCGTGACAGATGGAGCTGAACATCTCTCTTTATCTCTGCCCTGCCTAGTTTTGTCTGAACATCTTAATCAACCATATGTTTGTGAAAATCTTTTTTGAGAATGCGTGACACATGAGTGTAGCTCAAACTGGGGAAAAAGTCGAGTGTGTGCTTTGAGAGACAGGGTTTTAAGGTGTGTGTGTTTCTGTGTCAGACAAAGACATAATTCTGGGGTGGTTTTTCAAAGTAGCAGCCCTAAGTTTTAGGAGCCGTCCACAAGGAGGTGACTTTAGGAGTATCTGCACCATCTTTTAACTGTTGACAAGGATCGGCACAAAAGGACCCAAAAGCAACAAAATCCCAGCAAAGCTGGCAAACTAGATTAACAAAAACACAAAAGGCTGTACCTTCTTCAGGCGGGAAAAAATGAGGGCAGGAAGTGAAGTTGCCTGAAATGAGAGGAGAAAAGTGACTACAAAATAAAAGCTGACAAGACAAAATAAAAGACAAGACAAAAGTAAAAAGTGCAGACTTAACATGACTGACAAGACATGACAACTGTAGAGTTGTTTTGTCCACATGGATATGATGTTTTAGGTGCCTGAAAACAAGTCCCAAAGTTGATCAATCGGACACACTGGTCTTTTGTTTCTGTGTGGACAATGAATATGGATGGGCTCAGAAATAATGGCGTCATCGCCCCACCCCCTTAGACCACACACATGAACCCAAGCTCTGTTCGAAACTGTTCCCTATCACATTTATTCTGCACCACATAGTATATTTGCAATTTTGTAGTGTTTTTGGAATTCTCAGGTTAATTCATTCACTATATAGTACACTAAATAGTACCAACAATGCACAGGAAATGTGAGTGTACTAACAATGCACCCAATATTGTAGTCCCGTATACCACAATGCAATGCAGTCGTGTTTTTCCAGAGGAGGAGAGGAAGAAAAAGAAGGCTGCTATGGCACAAATTGACACTGCTTTCATTTATAAATGTAAAAAAGGTTAAAGTATCTTTAACATGTTCGCAGTGTAGCTTTTTTACATCTTTTGACAGTTGAAAATAGCTGCAAAATTTGCTACTTATCTTCCTGAGTGCCCGGTTTGCTTGGCCAACCAACTGCATCACAAGAATATCCGCCTCATCTACTGACGCAATGATATTTAGAAAATTCAGTATAGTGTCTGAAATGCTGTTTGGACATTCCCTATGCAGTTCACTATTTCATGAACACAACATAGGGCACAGTGCGTGAGTGAGTGAGTGAGTGAGTGAGTGAGTGAATACAGTGTAGCGTTTCTGCTGCAGGAGCTCATGAGCTTGTTTTGGCTTTAGCATCAAAATCTTCTGCTCCTCTGCGACCACCCTGAGCAACAAGTGGATAATAGCATATGCTGGGGTTTGTTGATATCCCTAATGATGTACGTGCATGCTCAATGTCCTCTCTGTTTTAGTGTCTGTAGCAGTGTTACAGCGCCACCTACAGGTGTGGAACATACACTACAGCATGATTAGTGTCTGTTCACAAGAGAAAACAAGAGTTTTAAATACAAAAGCGTTACGACACCCTGTTTTAATGACTTAACATTTAAAACATGTTCACTGATAAAAAGGTGGGTGAATCCTAGTAGGTTACTATTCATTTGATTCAGGTTGTGGGGCTCACAATTTGATTCAAAATATCAGTTCAAACCACTTTATGATTCACAATTTGTTCTACATTTAATGTAAAAGGGTGCTTATTTTAGAACCTTCTTCCACCTGCGACACACAAAGAGGCCGTTGTAAAGGGGTTTGAACCAAATAAAGAATCACAAAATGTAGTCAACGTAAGGTCATGTGTACTCATAATGTTTGCGTCAGCTCGTACAAAAATACAGACACTGCAGACAAGTGAACAAAATACCTTTTCAGAATAACATGCAGAAAATGCTTTACAGCTGTGGGTGCCTCTGAATGCAATCATATTTACTTAAGTTTCTGAAACATATGCCCAGATATTTGACAACTAATCCTCACTAAGTGGGTCGTCATACTTAATAGTCAAGATCTCAGCGTTAATAATAATATTTTTAATTACGTTTTGTTTCCTTGATCGAGCAGCCCAACTCTTTTAACACAACTCTGTGTGAATATGTTTACCTTTTTGGCAGGGTGGCGAGATGATGAATGTGATTCCACCCAGCTGATCTATACAGTCAGGGTAGCTCTGTGTCAGCCCACTGGCCCAGAGTGCCCTCTTTTGACTCTTTACAGGTAAAAGCAGAAATCAAAAATATATTTATATCTTGTCAAAAATTATTCAAATATGTTTTAAATAATATGTTTATTTCTTTGTCAAGGGGTACTCGTCAAACACATGGCATCCTTGTTCCTGTGGGAAGTCCTTTACAAGTAAGAGGCAGATCAGCTATCACAGTGACAGTGCTGGTGGAAAACAACCTCGGGGCAAAAGTCACAGCTCTCAACAGGTAAGTAACAAAAGTGTGATTGAGACAGGACCCAAAGAATAGCTCAATGTAGTATGACAGATATAATAATATATGGCAGTAAGAGAAATAGATATGATAGATGTTTTTACTGTTGCTAAACTGCTAGGGTTTTTTTATTGTTATGAAACATTTTTTTGCTCCTTTTAGGGGAACAAATAATCATAATCTATCTATTTGTGATCACTGTAAAAGTATTTTTACATTTATCCACTCTGAGTCAAAAGATTGGATAGCAAATTCAGATTTTTCTTGGCACATAAATGGACAATAAACTAATCAGTCTTGATCAGTTAGTCATATGACAGTTTTGTACAGACCTTGTGAGTATTTTATTTATTAGTTTTCTTTTGCTTAAATGTATGAGAAATCTTAAATTACTTTAATTAGATAGATGGCTAGATGGCTAAATAGATAGATAGATAGACAGACAGACAGACAGACAGACAGACAGACAGACAGATAGAAGACAGACAGATAGATAGATAGATAGATAGATAGATAGATAGATAGATAGATAGATAGATAGATAGATAGATAGATAGATAGATAGATAGATAGATAGATAGATAGATAGATAGACAGACAGACAGACAGGCTGCACGTTATGGTTGAACTGAACTCTCTTTTTAATTATTATTTTTTTAATCTAGATTTCTACCTGTTGACAAGTCTGTAAGCAACGAAGTGACCAGATGGTGGCAAAGAAAATACCAAACAGAGCTTTGGGCTTTAGTCCAGCATGGCAACCCTCAAGAAATCATCCCATATTCTATTGCCCTTATCAGCCACATTAATAAGGTACATCTCTTGAATCTTCTTTAAAGATGCTATGAGGAGTTTCTAAGTAATTACAAAAAAGTCTCACTTTTAGATATATGCCTGGTCGAAATACACACTTTAAGATGAGTTTTATAGCATCAAAATAGGTTATCTATAAATGCTATTCCTTAGCTTCGTGGTTGGGTCAGACAGGGCTGGACTGGCCTGGATACTCAACTTCAGGAACAAGACAATTAAAACTAGAGCAAATTTATATTATTCAGACACGTCTTAGAGCACCAGGCTGTAAGTAGCCATATATAGCCAGCTACAAAACTACGATACTAAGTTTTCCAAAAATTGTTTGTTATCACACATCAAAAACTACCGTTACGACACCAGAAAGAGATACATTACCTCGTCGCTTTGCATCCTGTAAGTTGTTGAAAAAATAAGTTATAAAACAATGCAGAGTTCTGAGGAAGATCCGAGCTGCATTTATCACAACAAACACACACTTTGGCTTGGGTCACGTCTGTACGACAGTCGCCGCGTGTGCTCATGGGTAGCAGAGTCTTTATGTCGCCGGAAATAGATTCTCCTCATAGCACCTTTAAGGTGACAAATAATGATTTGTATGCTGTTATTTCTAATGGAACACTTAAGCTCATAGTTTTAAGATGTGTGTTCTCTTGGCATATCTTACCTACAGATGGAGTCTGGACAGAATGTCAGGGAGCTCATGGACAGAGAGCAGATTCTTAAAAATGTGACCCAAGCTCTGGCTTCTCTCCCTGTTTCATCAATAATGGATGTGGAGCAGATAAGCTCAGCATTGTCCCTGTCCTCTGTAAGTTACCCTTCTTCTCCTTATTTTTATCAGCTTATAAGTATGAATAATTGAGCAGCATCACTGAAAATGCTGCAGTGGAGACAAAACATGTAAACATTACTGTACTTTGCTAAAAACACTGTCCAACCCACCTTTTAAAAACAAAGATACTGTCAAAGTATAAGCCCCACTTGAAGGTCTCACATCCTTTTGTGTTTGTGGTTTATACCACGTCTTGGGTGATGATTAAGCAATGATTTGTTCTAAGTTGGATAAAAAAATGTCATTTTTTGTCTCTGTAGAGGATCAGATGCAACTCTCTTTCTCCCTTCTTTGGAAATGCTTGGATCTGAGTGGCTGGGGAGGCTGTGTTAATGAGTGACATAACTGAACCCCAGGAAGTAAAAAACAGAGCATTTTAAGGGGCATTTTTTCTTCACATAGGCATCACATATTTCTCCATGAAAAGAGTTTAGTAAAAGGACTCATGTTCCTCTGCTCCCCAAGCCCCAAACAACATTCAAGGCAATGACAATAGATTTTGCAGGACTTGGGACCTTTAAACAGGAGTTTTATTTCAGAACACAAAAACCTCCTGAATAATGTGAAATAAGGCTTAATAATAAGACTTTTAATTCCTCATGCAAAAATGTTGCTGCTCCTATTTTAAAATTGTGTGGGTGTCAAAAAACTTAGCTCCATACCTCATACTTAATTTTCTTTATTGGTGGACCTCTAGGTCAAGGCTAGCTGCTTACAGCTAGATTTCTAAACTTTTTTCAACCAATCATCATAGTAGTGTTAGAGTTGCACTGTTTTCAGTTTTTCAACATATTTTTGCTGTTTGGCCCGGCACTAAAAGTTTTAGAGGTCACCTCATGCTAAAGCTTAAATTTTTATTTACTTCTTTTTGTGTCACATTTGCCTTATTAGATTTAAGTACATATCAAGCGTCAATTAAACAAAACAGTATTTCTTCTGTTGTTTCAAGGCTGTTTCCAGTGAAATAGTACACCATGACTGCCAGGAGCAGGTCCTGAAGGCAGTGCAAAAGATGGTCCGTGTAATGCAGGAGGGGATGAGTCCTGGACTTATGTCAGCTACTGAAACGGGAAGAAACATCCTCAACATTATAGGTACATCAACCACCGTTCTCAGGAAAGACAACTTTTTTAAACACGATGCTCTGTAGGGTGTAGTTGATTGATTGATTGAACTATTTTGTGTTTGTGTTTACAGGGACTACCCTGGCTGCTGTATCTTATAGCTCTCCCCAAAACTACTCAGCTACTCTGCAGCAGACTTCTACAATCTTCCTGTCAGCACTGGATCATACAGCCAACCTTATGCGATCTCTAATGCATGCAAAAGTCTGCGGTGAGGCACCTCTTTCACTCTTCAGCCCTCATTTGAAGTCAGCAGGTTTCCATGGGGACCCCTCCAATCTCCTGTGCTCTCACATAACCAACCAAAATCCAATGATTTCTCCTCAATCGGGAGAAAACCCAAAAAGTTTTTGTTATCACTTTCACATCCCTCCCTCCTTTACTTCTCATTTAAAAAAACACGAATCAGAGGTTGTGCAGGTTCTTTATGGCCTGGATGCAAATTCAGGATCCAACTCTTTTCTGACTGCTGCAGACCCTCCCATTTCTACCACTCTAGTTGCCATGGAGCTAACCACGCCTCAGGGTGAAGTAATAACCATCCAGGATCTGGACTCTGAACAAGCAATATGGTTAACCCTACCAAACAAGCAGCCTCTGGAACAGAATACTCTAGATGGAGCCGAGAGGGCAGGGGACTCTGGCAATGGGACATGTCTCTCTGTTTTGCTTCCAACTCAAGGAGAGTTACAGTTTACTATCAACGCAGTGGATGGTCTGGACAGGAATTCTGGCTTATATATTTCCTTCAACTTCACCCATGATGCAGGTATGGTTAGTACTTTGTTTTGTGTGAATATAAATACACTTTATTGCCAAAAGTATTTGCTCTCCTGCCTGCTCACAAACACGAGTGGCATCCCATTCATAAGGTGAATCCTAACTGTACCCCTCAGCCCTTCTCCTTAGGGCCAAGAGGAAGGGGTGAAAACATGTCTCTAAGAAACCAGACGCCACTAGATTCCTGTTACATCATCACCCAGAGCTGTTTGCTGGCTGTGTCGTAGGGAGGTGCGACAAAAGCTGTAGCTACAGCTGCGAAAGCTAGCTCGGTATAACAAGAAATTTTTAAACACAACCAAAAATTCAAAACATGATAATATTTACTTGATGATTAAATAATTACCCAAAATGAAGCGCTTTCTTGCGGCGTCACGGTGGCGCAGCAGGTAGTGCACGTGCCTCACAGCAAGAAGGTTTGATCCCCTGGTTGGACAGGGGCCTTTCTGTGTGAAGTTTGCATGTTCTTCCTGTGCATGCGTGGGTTCTCTCCGGGCACTCTGGCTTCCTCCCACAGTCTGTGCTCTGTCTTCTTGTCAGTAGGTGCGGTGTATTATGGGAAATTCTCATACCCCTTCTTTTGAACCGAGGTCCCAGTCTGTCTTAGTTTCTAGGGCTGTGTAGCCCTTCCCCTTAACCCTACAGAGTATTGGGACACTCCTTCACTAGACGTGAACATGCAAAACCAAGGAGTAAGGGTTAAGACAAGGGCTAAGGGGTACAATTGGGATGGACCCTTAATCCAAAGAATCCAAACATCATCCAACAATGGTGTTGGCAACATGGCTTGGCTAACAGTCTCCGCTCTAATACATCCCAAAGGTGTTCCATGGGGTTGAGGTCAGGACTCTGTGCAGGCTGGTCATCTATGTCTTAATGGACCTGCTTTGTGCACTGGGGTGCAGACATGCTAGAACAGGAACAGACCATTCCCAAACTGTTCCCACAAAGTGGAAGCATGAAACTGTCCATAGTTTTTTGTGTTCAAACATTAAGAGTTCCTTTCACTGGAACTAAAGGGCCAAATCCAACTCCTGAAAAACACCCCCACTCCATAACCCAAATATAACACAAACCCCCACACCAAATTTTACATTTGGCACAAGGCAGTCAAACCTAGACTCATTCATCGGATGTCAGACAGAGAAGTGTGATTGGTCACTCTCCACAAACCTCTTCTGTTATTATACATGGCCTACCACTTTAAAGCTGAGTTGCTGATCACAATCTCTTCCACTATTAACAATCACTTCCCCACATCCCATATTTAGTAGTGAGGAAACTTCATGACTTGACTTCACCCTCTAACTATCAGCTCAACTGTTTGGTGGCGGTCATCACTAAATTCAGGGATAGTTAACATTTTAAAGATCAGAACAAATTATATCATTGTTTGATTCTGTCAACATTTCAGGGAACAGAGAAAACTACAAACAAACCAAAAAACAGACATTTTCTTGGTTTGGTTCTTGGTGTAAAAAGCCAACAGTTCATAACCTGTTCATAATACTGAATTCAATGCACATATGTTTGATACAAAATCATTTTGAAAAGGCAGAAATGTCTGTAAATAAAATAGCAATCAAAAATAACTTAAACAGATGATGCTGAGTTTGGCAAACACAAACATAAAAACGTTTGATATAATTGTATAATTGTTGATGAATAACAAATTATATCATCATATCAGTAAATGGTCAAGTATTTAAAATAATAATGGTGGTTTTGGTAATTATAACTTTGACCTTTTTACACCTTTAAATTCCACAAAAAAATATCAGGTCTTTTGGTTTGCATTTTTCCTGTGTCCTAAAACACCGACAGAAACAATTACATGTTTTTTAACACATTTAATATTCCTAAATTTATTTACCTCTGCCAAGCAGTTGAGCTGAGTTAAAGGGTTAAGATAACAATAAAAAAAATCATGGTTTGCTTTAAGTTTTTTCTTTCTTTTTTTAAACAGTTCAAAGTTCATGAATGACAGTAATAGTTATATTTTAACATTAAATATCATTTATGTTAAAAGACATCTACATACTGGTGTATTAACCATTATAGACACATAAATAATGAATTTGGGAATTCCCAATGCTAATGTACTGTGAAGAATCACCTTTCTATTTCTGCTCGGTGCATATCAAGGATTCACTCCTGTGGATCTGGGCCATATCAAGATAGCAGTGAGCTCCTCAGAAATCAGTCCCCCCCTGGGTTTACTGGAGAGAGAGCTGGATCTAACTTCTACATCGGTCACTTCAAAACAGGAAACCATTTTCCTAACCCCACTGTGAGTCAACGCCCTCTTTAATAAATCTCTGCTCTTTGTGGTGACCATTCATCTGACGGAGAGGTTTTTTTCACCCCAGGTTTAACAGGGCCGATAAACCTCTGTTTGTGAACCTTACTTCATCTCTGGTCAGTGGCCCTGTTCACGCCTCGGTGTGTGTGTTCAGCGCCCTGTGCCAGTATTTCAATGTGGAGGAGAGGCGCTGGAGCAGTGAGGGTTTACAGCCACTGGAGAGCAGCACACTCCATGAAGCGCACTGTCTCACCAAGCACCTCACTCTGTTTGGGGCCAGCATGTTTATTCATCCAGGGGCTGTCGTTCTATTACCACCGGTAAGTGAAAAGACTAAACACCTGTGTGCTTGTATGTTTGTCCTGTTGTTAATTTAATAATTATATATTTTCCATATCTTGACTATACAGTCATGGAACACAAGATTAGACCACCCTTGTTTCTTCAATTTCTGGTTCATTTAAAGCCTGGTCCACTAAAGGACTCCATAATACTTCATGTCCTTTTTGACATGCTTAAGGTTAACAGAATTTCCAGGGCATCTAAGAGGCCATTTTGTCATAGGCAGCACTGCACATGCAGAAGCCTAAAGTGGTTTCCTGCTTACATTCAAGCCGTAGCACCACTCAGAAGTTGTCAGCTCTCACATAATGCCTAAAACAAAAGAATTATGTGGAGCCACAAAGGAAGCCATTTTGGCACTGCTGTATAGTGGCATGAGTGGGAGATAGGTAGCCAAAAAAACCGAAGATCTCCAAGACAGCTGTTCATCACACCAAGAAAATGCAAGCCGAACATGGTGCTACCAAATTGCTAGCTGGTTGAAGCAGGAAACGTTTTTCTACCCCATGAGAGTGGGCACTGTCAAGAAGTGTGACTTGTTCAGTAAGAACAGTTCAAATCCAACTTTTTGAAACTGGTTTGAACCCACTGAGCAAGCATCGCCATGGATGCCCAAAAGATGTCAGTATCACATTGGTCTGTCCAGAACGTAATCTCAACATCTATGTAATGTCCATATTTAGTTGAAACTAGTCAAGAGCAATCGTTGAGTCAGGCCACAATCTGAATGAATATGTAACTCCAGCATTTGTCGATTAATGGCACTGCAACAAGAGGTTCGGACTGGCCCAATTCTGGATGTCGTCAGACAATCAGATCTTGTCAAAGATAGCCCCCACACCAAACCCAGAAAGGAATAAGCAGCATAGAAAATAAATTAATGAATATTGGTACAGAGATGACGTCACTGCAAAGTCCAGGAAAGACATTTTGTTCTAGTCCCTCTGAAAACATCCTCTGGAGGTTTTGGAGATGACATCATAACAACATACAGAAAAGACAGATTAAAAACTTTCATTCTGCCCCCTCTGAAGACATCTTCTGGAGGTACAGATAAGATGTCTTTTTATGTTTTCTACACCACTTTTTGCTCAGTGGGAAGACATACAGATCATGGAGGAAGCCCTTCATCCATAAAAGGCAGAGGAAAGCCTGATTACTCTTTACTAGGAATCACAAGGACTGGACTGTTGATGATTGGACTAAGGTTCTTTTCAGTGATGATCCAGTTTGAGTTGATGCCACTCCAGCCAACTTACTGGTTAGGTGGAAGCCTGGAGAGACCTACAAACCAGAATGTCTTGCCTCTACAGTAAAACATTGAGGTGGATCGGTGATGATCTGGGGTTATTTCAATATGGAAAAGGGCAAATGAACTAGGTCTATCTTATGAAAACAGTCTTCTTCCATCCGCTGATAAACTCTTTCCTGCCTCAAATGACTGGATTTTTCAACAAGAAAAAGCCCCTCACCACACGGCAAGGTCAGTTAAAGCCTGGATGGAGAACCATTCGAACGGTGCCCTGGCCCGCTCAATCACCAGATCTAAATCCAATTGAAAACCTGTGGAACATCGATAACTCAAAATGGAGAACCGCAAGTCCAAAAATAAAACAAAAATTTATTAGAATTTTTGTGGCAGGAATGGGCTGCTGTGACAGTAGAACGATGTCAAAAGCTGATGGAAAGCATGCCAAGACGCATGGCTGCAGTTATCAAGAACAAAGATTATGCAATCAAGTAGGCTACATGTGCTGCGTTCCAGGCAACCAGTAACTCGTGAAAGTGCACTGGAACAGCAGCTGAACTCGTAACTTCCAACCCGTAAATTCATAACAGATCAAAGTACTCCAAGTTACAACATGTAATGGTGATGCTTCTCATGAGCAGGTGGTCAGATGCCTTCAGATGGCTGGTCTGGTCTCTCTAACATTAGAAAAAGTTTATCCAGCAAGGTATTGCTCTGAAGCTGTTCGTCTGCTTACGTCAATGCATCTTTGGCAGCTGCTCTGGCATTGGCTAGTTTTCAGGGCATTAATCAATGCAAAATACGTTACAAAATTACAACAAATACCGTAAAATATAAAGTATAAGCTTCTGTTGACTTTTGTGACATTTCCCCTCCTCTGTTTCACTCAAATGAACAAGTTGCAGGCTCCTTTGTCGATCGAAATGATTAAGCATAAATCTTGTAATGTCTGCCTTGTTGGTTTGTTTACATACCAGAACTCCTTGTGCTCAAACCAAAGTCGAAATTTGCCTGGAATGCTGCATAACCTCTGTGTGTATCATGTGACTAACAGATACAAAAAAAACATGGAGTGCTTAAAAGCACTGTTTGTGGCAGTACAATGCCGTAGTTATTGATGGAAGAACGAAGGGAAGTAAGTGATTTTCGCTATTATCAAAAAAAACATGGAAAATGGCTAGATTTCAGCCCTTGAATTAAACTTTTTAGCTATTTTTGCTGTTATCTTTATATTTGTCCAAACAAATGCACTAGTTGTGCCAGGCATTAAAATAAACAAGAAACTGAAGAAAACAAAGGTGGTCCAGTAAGTTTTCCATGACTGTAGTTATCTAATTCTGTTCTCATTCTTTCACAAATGCAGTCAAGCGGTCCCGTGCATAACCTGCTGGTGGGGATTGTTTGTTCAGTGCTGGTGCTGATTCATGTACTGATGGGACTGATCTCCTATAAAATGGACCATTTTAACAACTTGAGAACCAGACAGGTCCCCTTGTGTGGCAGACCAGGACTGTATCACTACAGAGTTCTGATTAAGACTGGGTGGCGTCGAGGAGCAGGTCAGTTTTGGGCAAAATCAAAGTCAAATAAATAAATTAACAAGAAGTTAGGTTGGGTTTTAATTTATAAAACCATTTGAAGTGAAAATAATTATACCTAAATGCCCACCAGGAACCACAGCACACGTTGGCATCTGCTTGTATGGTCTGACAAAGAGTGGATCTCGCCATCTGATGAAGGAGGGAGCATTTCAGCGTGGGAGTCTTGACCAATTTCATCTGGAGACAGATGATAACCTGGGAGAAATTTGGAAAATTCACATTTGGCATGACAACACAGGTACCTTGAAATTCAATTTTTAGCTTTGCTGGTTAAAAATGATGGCTACACAAATGCAAGGATGGAAGAATGTTGTGTGAAATCAGCCATTTGTTCATCCTAGATGTAGATGCAGTTGGTATTCTACTAAATGTTAAAAGTAATCTAGCTTAATATCACATCTGTGAATTCAGGGTTGGATCCATCTTGGTATGTTCAGCATGTGGTGGTATGGGACCCTCAGACAGACCACATGTTTTTCTTCCTGCTGGAGGACTGGCTGTCTGTGGAGAATCAGAAGAACAGCACTGTGGAGATGGAAGTTTTAGCCACATGTAAGCTTTACAAACTATTTTTCTAAAAGTATATCAACATTTCCTCCTGCTATACTGTTTAATGTTTTGAGTTGGGTTGAATTTTCATCACAAGTAGCCTAATGACAAAAGATTCTTTTACTGAGTGTAACCTGAAACGTGCACTTCTGCCATTATATTAACATGCAGACAGATGCTGTAGAGTCTGAAAATAAAGTATCATATGATTGTTTAAACTTTTTACCTAGTGTATAATTTATTCAGCTCAGTTAAAGAAAACAAAGACTGTTTTGTACAACCACTGAAGTCAAGCAGCTGTGTGCTTTCTCAAACAACCCTTCCTGCATTTATTTAAAACTTTAGGTCCTGAGGAGCTTTCGCTATTTCCTCGGGTTTTTAGCTCCCAGTTGATGTTTGGGATGTTTGAGCACCACCTGTGGCTCTCCCTGTGGGAATGTCCTGCCCACAGCCGTTTCACCAGGTGTCAACGGGTCGCATGCAGTGCCCTCCTGCTGCACGTCTACTTGGCTTTGGCTGTGTTGTGGTACAGGGCTGTTGGCACTGAGGGGAACAGGTATGCTTGGCATTAGAGTTGATTTAGCATTTAGCACAGCAGTTATATCTGTATAAATATATTTTTAACAGTTTTGTTGCTACACTGCCTGGCTAAAAAAATAAGTTGCCACCTAAAACAAGGTCACGCACACTAATATTTCGTTGGACCACCTTGGCTTTGATTACAGCACGCTTTCGCTGTGGCATTGTTTCAATAAGCTTCCTCAGTGTCACAGATTTGTCCCAGATCACAGCACTGCCCCCAGAGGCTTGTACAGTAGGCAATAGGCATGATGGGTGCATTACTTCACCTGCCTTACCCTGATGCTCCCATCACTCTGGAACAGGGTCAGTCTGGACTCATCAGACCACATGACCTTTTTCCAGTCCTCCACAGTCCAATCTTTATGCTCCCCAGCAAACTGAAGCCTTTTTTTCTGGTTAGCCTTACTGATTAGTGGTTTTCTTAGGGCTACACAGCTGTTCAGTCCCAATACCTTGAGTTTCCTTCACGTAGTGTGTGGAAGTAATCTTACTTTCACTATTAAACACACCCCTGAGTTCTACTGTTGCTTTCCTTTCAATTTGATTTGGCCAAATGTTCAAGTGATTCGCTGATCACCATCATTCAGGATGTTTTTCAGACTACATTTCTTCCTTGAAGATGATGGTTCCCCACTATCCTTCCAGTTTTTAATAATGTGTTGGACAGTTCTTATCCTGATTTTTTTAGTAGTTTCTTCAGTCTCCTTAGATGTTTTCTCTGCTTGATGATACCAATGATCTGACCCTTTTTAAACAGACTAACATCTTTTCCACGACCACAGTCTTTTGAATTGGTTGTTTAAGAATTGAGAAGCTACTCATTGCATCAGCTGGGGTTAAATAACTTGTTAGCTTAAAGATAATCGCCCATGCAGCAATTATCCAATAGGAGGCTCATACCTATTTGCTTAGTTAAATCCAGGTGGTGACTTTTTTTTTTTTAGCAAGGCAGTGTATATAAATAAATATCAAAACTGAATCTGTATTTGTTTTAAAAACTCATGAAAAAGGATAATGCAAATGTGTTTTGCTTATTCTTTATGATCCTGTCATTTTATCAGTTGAAGCTTTAGTTCCCCAACCTGGGGTCCTGGTTCCCGAAGGGTAATCACCAAGGATTCAGGGTGGGGAGGCTTTGCTTTCTCTGAGACTGCCAAAAGTGTTTTTCTCTCACTGACCAAGGCCATAATACAATACTGAATAGTCTGACACAAAGGTTGTTTGGGAAGAGCAAGCATGCTTTGGCCCAATCATCATGCAGAACAACAAGAACTTTTGGCAGCACTTTATGGATATTTGGTAATGGTGCTATGGTTGGTGGGTATGCCCTAAATGACTGTATGATGTTGTCTTTTTACGACAAGTGAACCTGTTTCAGCCAAACTCCTGGTCAACACAGAGACGATTGCTGTGGGCATGTCTATTGCAGTATTTGTTTTTCCTGTCCAGTGCTGCCTCAGCTTCCTGTTTCGAAAGTGTCACAATCAGGTAACTAAAGAACTGCTATTTCTGATTTGCTACTTATAGAAACCTGGAACCTCAAATCAGGTCTTTTTGTCCTATTTTAACCACCTAAAGTCATACCTCATTAAAGCTGCATTACAGGTTACAGATTTATACATAATAACTTACACTTAACCCATTCATGCGTGAATTTATTAAATCACAAGGGAATGATTTTTAAAATTTTTGGTTTTGCTTTTTAAAAAAAAACTAAAAATAATGTGCAGTTTTTAATATATTATAGTTTGAGTTAGTTAATAAATAAATTCAATGGAACTTGATATAGATATGCAAACACATATTTGTTACAACATTTACTTAAAGCATACAAAATAATTGCAAAGTATTAAGTATATGTAATACTGCAGTTTAATTAAACTACTAACATGTGACTTTCCAAAAAAATGTAATGAAAAATATGGAATCAGGTGAAATCTGAATACAGGCATAATACACAGAATATACTTTTTACTGCATAATGTCTTCTGGAGTTGACAGATTAGTTTTTGGTAACAGATGAAAATAAACAAGGAATTTTTTTAAAAATCTGCATAAAACTGTTCCTTACACCTCTTTGAATTATAGTATATGTTTTTCTGGCTAATTCTTTGAGAATAGAAGGATTAAACACTTAATCACGAAGGGTGTGGTGCATATCCCTCATTGTTGGACATTTTGGATTTATGATGTATTATCTCAAAATGAACTAAAAGACACAAAGATCATATTTTCATTAAACTTGAGAATGTAGTTTTGGTGTTTATCACCTGATAGTTGGGACATGGTTAGCCTAAATGGTCCAAAATATAAAATGGATATCCGTCCACTGTAGGTGACACTGTGCATGAAAGGGTTAAAAATAGCTTGTGTATTTATCTTTGTTTAAAGCAGGCGGCAGAGGATGTGTCAGCCCCCTCCCCTCCTGTATGCTACTCTGTTGAGATGGATGTGAACTATGGCCAGTTACCGCTCTCTGGCCCTTCCTTCTTGTCTTTTGCCGACACCTCTGGTCAAGTGCAGGACAGTCCTGAATCTGTAAGAGCACGAATACATGAACACACACGTAAACAGGGTGGCTGTATCTCAGTGGGAAGTAATGCTTTGTTCCAGGCAACCCATAACTCATGTTTTTCCCACCTGTAACTCATGAAAGTGCACTGGAACGGCAGTCGATCTCGTAACTTTCGACCTGTGAACTCGTACCAGATCGAAGTACCCCGAGTTACAACTTGTGACGTCACATCACTGCCTAAACAATATGGCAGCCTCTTAATAATGACAAACACTGTAAAGTATAAGCTTCTGTTACCTTATGTGTCGTTTCCCCGCCTCTGTTTCACTCAAATGAGTTAGTTGATGAAGCATGAATCTTATAATTCCTGCCATGTTGGTTAATTTACATACCAGAATTACTTGCGTTCAAACTGAAGTCATAATTTACCTGGTACGTTTTCAGGTCGGAACTTGGAGATTACAACTGGGAAATTTCCGAGTCACGGGCCACCTGGAACGCAGCATAATTTCTCGATTTTAACACACATTTACTTGCTTCTAAATAAGCTCTACTTATTCAGGTGCGTGTTATACATAAGTAGAAGCAAAATGCTTTAAATAATTTGTCTCTTCAACATTGTGATAGCAACACCTCTGATACAAAAAGTTGAAATATTCTCTTCAGAGCGCTGCCATCTTGTGAGCAAGGAGATGCAAAATAGCTGTGCTGTGATTGGTCGAAGACACTGGCATGTTGATGCTTGCTCTCTGATTGGTCGGTACGGAGTATGTTTGGGCAGAACTCGAGTAATTGCACAGAAAGGTGTTTCCACATCAATTTGAGAGAAAAAATTGGTACGGTTGTGAAAATACTGAAACTTCGTTGGTTAAAACTTGAATGAAGGTAATTTTTGAGTTGTCTGAGAAACTAAGGTTTGGGCAGATTTGGATCAAGTTAAATTTTAGTACAGTGTTTTCAGGCAAAACTCGTGAAAATATGGGGCAAAGGTTATAATCGAGAAATTACAATAAGTTATTTGGTAACACTTTACTTTAGAGGTCTGAAAATTTCATCGCACTTAGGTAATAATTAGACAAAGTTTTTTCTTATTTCTTTGAAATTACCCCCGGAATTTCCTGAGAATTTGGTGAAAATTAGCACGTAACATCTTTAAATAATGTCCAAATTTATTGTCGCAAGTCAAAATTGGTAGGTTACGTTTTTTTCCAGTTTCTTTGAAATTTACTCCAAATTGCAAGGTAAGAAGGTGAAGATCAGCAAATAATTTATTTGAAATTAAAATTGCAACCCACCACAAAATTTTTAGAAGTATCCCAACACTTCTGCAAACTTGGTACTAAAGAACTTGGTACAATTAAATAGACTGTGAGGGGTTTCTAAATAATTACAAAAAAATCTCACTTTTAGATATATGCCTGATCGAAATACAAACTTTAAGATGAGTTTTATAGCATCAAAATAGGTTATCTATAAATGCTATTCCTTAGCCTTCCGGTCGGGTCGGACAGGGCTGGACTGACCTGGATACTCAACTTCAGGAACAAGACAATTACAACTAGAGCAAATTTATATTATTCGGACACGTCTTAGAGCACCGGGCTGTAAGTAGCGATATATAGCTGGCTACAAAACGACGATACTAAGTTTTCCAAAAATTGCTTGTTGTCACACATCAAAAACTACGGCTACATAACTAGAAAGAGATACATTACCTCGTCGCTTTGCATCCTGTAAGTTGTTGAAAAAAGAAGTTGTAAAGCAATGCAGAGTTCTGAGGAAGGTCCGAGCTACATTCATTAGCATCACAACAAACGCATGCTTTGGCTTGTGGTGCGTTCAAGTTGTAGTCTGAAGTAGGAGTTTCCAATTTCCGCGGAGGAAACTAAAACTGGAATGTCTCCCTAGTCAGAATTTCCTACTGGGAACTCAGTGAAATCTCACCACCCCCGAGCTGACAATTGAAGATGGATGCCCCCAGTGTGAACAGTTATTTAGCTCCTGACTGGGGTGTGTCGCTCTAGATCAGCTGTATACATAGTATCGTTAGACTTATATTTATAAAAATGCTGCTATAGTGATAATCGCATTCTTCATACAACAACACAGGGCGTGCTAACAACTGCTAACGACAGCCTGGTAGCTTGGCTTGGTTTTTTCCGACTTCAGCTGGAATGCCGATAAGTCTGAGATGATGTCACTCCCAGTTCCGAGGTTACTGGAACGCAGCATTACGACAGTCGCCGCGCGTGCTCATGGGTAGCAGAGTCTTTGTGTCGGCGGAAACAGATTCTCCTCACAGTCCCTTTAAATAACAAATAGCTAACTATCAGCTACTTATTGGGAAATTGAGTTATTCGCTTAACTTTTCAAAGCTAATTATCACAGGAAACATTGGGCCTCATGCAAGAACATTTTCGTATTCTCATCCTAAATTTTTCTTACCTTTTTTCTTATGTTGTGTTCGTACAAGCATGCTCCGTCAGATTCAACAAACACTTCTGTCTTTCGAAAAGTGTCTAAATGACCCGCGAAAACATGATGAATGCCACCTGTGCGTACTTAAGCATGCATGCACGAGGAAAGCATATTTGCATAAGTAACACCCCAAGAATACCATATAAGGATACGTTTCCCACACCACAAAACAGGGGTGTTCATTCATAAAGATGGCGCCAAACACACGCTCTTTTCCAAGTGCCTGGCGTGCCAGGACATCCAAAAGAAGAAGCTCAGCCATGAAGCAGCTGGTTACTCTCTCATTTAACGTTTTATATTGGCCAGTCTAATACACCTTCAATTAATAGATTTTAATGTATTCTCTGGTTTGAGATCCTCAAATTTATTTTGTCTTATGCTATATTTTATTAAAAATGCTTGAAATTAGTTAAATGTATAATCAGTATGTAAGGACCTTGATTTAAAAAGAGCAGACTCATTTGTTGTGATTTTTAGGACAGGTCCCACTCGTGATTTGTGTTCGTACTTGAAAGAAAATTCTAAATACGAAAAAAATGCTGAATGCGACAAATTCTCCTAAATCATTCGTACCCAACACTTACGAACATATTTGTTCGTACGAATGGTTCTTGCATGAGGCCCAATGAACCTAACTTCCGTATTCAAGAACTAAGCAGCTATTCATCACCTGCTTCTCTGGAAATAGCAGAAATGTTGGGATACTTCTAAAGACATTTTGTGGTGGGTTGTGATTTAATTTCAAATAAATTATTTGCTAATCGTCACCTTCTTACCTTGCAATTTGGAGTAAATTTTGAAAAAACAGTAACCTACCAATTATGACCTGCGACAATGAATGTGGACATTATTTTAAAAAAGTTATGTGCTGATTTTCACCAAATTCTCATGAAATTTTGGGGGTAATTTCAAAGAAATAAGAAAAAACGTTGTCTAATTATTACCTAAGTGCGATGAACTTTGTGGACCTCTAAAGTAAAGTGTTACTAGTTATTTCTCAGTTTATAGATTAAAATGTGATTTATTATGAATGGACCTGTTTTACTTGTGTTGGGAAAAGACCTTTAAGTATTTAGATGACAAAAACAGTGTTATTCAAACTCAACTCCATTGTAGAGAAAATATTATCATTGATCTTACCTCTGTTCATATCATTTCTCTGGTGTCTGTAGTTAGTGGAGAGCAAGGTGTTTGACTCCAGTATTCTGGACTTTTGGTCTTCATCCGGCTTGTTGCCTCAGACAGTCAACAAAATATGTAATGAAGAGGGCTCAGAGACATGGCCTTCCTGCAACAGCCTACCCAGTCTAACAGTCCACCCATATCCCAGCAAAACCTCCCCAACTCCAAACCTCGCTATGGTACCATCTGCTACATGTGGAACTCACCAGTTGAGGAGGAAAAAGGCCCTGAAGCAGCTCTGCCGGTCAGCATCCTCCATCACGGACCGTACATCTGTTTCAGGCTCGACGGTTTGTTTGTCTGCTCTTTCAAATGGCATTTTAAATGTAGACCCATCCTCTGCTACACCTGACCAAAGAGGAGCCACCTTGAACACCCACTTGGTGCACGCTCTTGGCAACAACCTGCCATCACTGTTCACTCTTTCTGGTGAGTAGCTGTTTCACGCTAACCTTTTGATTTTTCATGTGTAAGAAGTCCTTTCTCCTCAGTTATTAAGTCATGACAAAACCAGAACTGTCCGACAAACATCATCTGATTTCTTCTTTTATGTTTTGAATCAAGAGGAGGATCTTCTGATGGCCATCGTAGCGGCTTCAGAGCGAACTGCTGCTGTTTCTAAAAGCAACTCAGACAGTGGCCGTGATTCCCCAAGAACCACCTCATCGCTCTCAAACACATAGTGGGTCACACACGAATAAATAATTCAACTGCTACACCACAATGTTTTTTTTTTTACTTGAAACTTAATCACTGTTTTTAAAACTTAATATTGTACTCTGTGTTTTTAAGCCATAGCATCTCACGCAGCAGCTGGTCAGAACAGAGTGAAGATGTTCATGACGAGCTGAAGCTACAGTCCTGTTCCTTCCTGTATGGCTCAGGACTTTACAAACATCCCTCTCTGCTATCTGTGGACTCGATGGCCAGCACCTTCCTGCCAAGCCCCTGTACAGAATCTTCTAGAGCTTGCTCCACCACACGATTAGGTGCTTAAACTGTTGTTGTTAATCCTTAATGACAGACAGCAGCCTGACAGCTCTGTTTAAAGATCCAACAGACCTGCCAAAGACAGGTTGGCAGGTTTATTAGGGTTAAATGACTTAGAGCACATTCATGTCTTAAGTGGCTAGTTTTGCTGTAATGTGTTCCTAAAAATTGATGGCAACTTAAAATGAAAGATTTCACAATTTGACATTTTTATCTGTGAGACATGCAAACTTGACTTCTTCAGTTAACAAACTAGGTTCTTCTTTCTTTAATTTAAGAAAAAGCATAAATTGATGTCCTCCTGTCTCAAGCATTTTCATTAGAAGTATCATTTGGAGTGTGATGTTGATTAGGATTGAAAGAATGATTGCATACACATCTAGTATTTATTCATATCTGATTGATGCATTTAAAAAAAGCAACACTGTGTCTGTTTCATCAACAGAAGTGTAACATGTAGCTTCTGGTTTATTTATTATTTTTTAGTGGTCAAGCATTTTTAATCATGTAGCTTTAACATGACAGGCAAAATCCTTTAAATTACATGACTGCTTTATGTCATCACAGCCTAATGTGTTTAGATATGAATCCCATTTGCAATACCTCTCCAGAGCGGAAGGTGGCAGTAATGTGCGACAGGCCTTTTTCATCAGCTAAGGTAGTGTGGTTCTGGTAAAGAAGAATCATTAAGAGTCAGGAGATTACATGTGACTCACACCAAATTGAATTCATTAACATCCATCAAATTTTAAACCATCCATGGTGGAGAAACCACCATCTCAATCAGCATCTCAAAAAGCGCTTATTTAATTGGCTTTCAAGATGCATAGTTTTTGTACATCATTGTTTGCCTGTTCTCTGGAATACAGTCCTCTTCCAAATCCAGTTCGTTGTCTTTGTAGTCTTTTCCCAAACTTGAAACCAACCAGGGGTAAACGAATTTGACACGTGAAAGCTGCTAAATGTAAACGTTCATCAACAAAGTCTTATTTTCTGAATAATTACTATTTCAGAGTTTATTTCCGTATGGTAAAAAATTTTGTCTCACAGTTTAAATATTTTTTTATGATTGAACTTTCTTTAGTTTTGTTTAGTCAGCATTGAATAACTAGTGTTATTGTACCATTTAAAAATGTAGCTGGACCTACCCTGTCAAAATAAGATACCCATATTCATATTATAGAACTTAACGTGACCAAAGGAAAAAAGTCAGCTTCTAACTCTGTGATTATGTTAAAACAACCCCTACAAATTAGGTTGGACTCAAACATTGCAAATGAGTTATGGTAAAACCAATACTTTATGTTCACTCAACATATTTACAATTGGTTGGCTCAACAAAATTGTATCTCTCTTAATTAGGTTGAAATCTTTCCAGAATTTGGTTACGTTCACCCAACAAATTATTCCTTTGAGTGTGTAAACAAAGTGTGAGATGTTTGCTGCTGTTTGTCCTGAGTTCAGGTGTTCCTCGAGCTGAGCCCAGCTGGCTGTTCCCTCCCTGGACTCTGCATGTGATCTACACCATGGTGGCCATAATATTAGGTGCATGTCTGACTGTGGTTGGAGTCTACGGCAGCTACATGTCCAGATCAGTCGTTCTTATGTGGCTTGTATCAGTGCTGTCTTCCTTTTTCAACTCTGCTTTACTCCTTGAACCTTTCAAAGTGAGTTCAAAAGTAAATCGTATTAACACTTGAATAAAAATGTGAGGGATATTCATCTGCACTGTCATGTGCATCTCTGCTGGTTCAGGTGTGCATGCACGCCTTAATCAGCACAGCGCTGTGGAAGCCTGTGGACCCAGAAGTGGAGGACCAGCTAGCTCAGGAGCTCATTGTGGTGAGAACCTTTAAGGAGCACGGCGGAAAGGTCAGGCCACCATGTGGTTATAGCCTTCTCAGGGCTAAAGAGGAGGCATCCAAAATCCAAGCTCTGCAATCACTGATGAAGGCACGAACCCCGACTAAAGCAACATGAAGATCAACTGGCAGTTTGTCTCTAATGTCACCATTCTTTATTTTCACCTAATTATCTCCTGTATCTTCTCTGTAGCATTGCGTTTGCCAGCTGTTATTTTTGTTGCTGGTTTTGATGGTGAACTACCAGGACAGTGTAGAAACAAATCAGGGCAGACTGCTGCTCTCTGCTGTTCGACGCCAACTGCATGCATCACCCCAGGGAATCCCTAACATCAGCTCGCTCAGAGAGTAAGAAACACTTTAAATTCTCCTCTAAAGTTATCACAAATAGAATCAAGGATGAAAGGAAGAAAAGCCTTTTCATTCAACATTTGTAATGATGCTGTCTTAACCAGCTCTACATACATGTACTGACAGGTGTGATGGTGTGCTTCATATGACTGTAACTGCAGATAAAACCCATACAGTCTTGTGTCTTGTTTCTCTTTGTGCAGCTGGTCAGATGCAGACCAGTGGATCAATCACGCCTTGTTGCCACACTTAGGTCAAAGCCCCTCGCTGCGTCTTGTAGGACTACCACAGCTGCAGTACAGGTATAACCTCAGTCCTCTAGAAACATACTTCCTTGGAAACAACAGTGTAACAACCCAGCAACTCGCAACTGACCAGCACATCTCGACACAGAGCAAAAAACAGTAAGTAGGTTTCTTCTTCTTTTTTTTTCTTTCCAATCATTCCAGTTCACATCTAAACTGCAACAGCAGCCACAGTGTTTACAATAATATGATAATACTGTATAACAAAGATCATCATCAGTAATAATAAGACAGACAAAAAAAGTCCTGGTGTGGCAGAATTGTTTGTGATATTGTGTAAAAAGAGAATCATTATTAAGATTTGTGACAGTATTTGTTGAATCCTTCTCTATGGTTACCAATCATTGATGTACATTTCTCATTCGTAGTTACCTTAAGAGACTTCAAAATGATAACCAACAAGTTGAATAATGGAGTTGAGTTTTTAATTTTTGTTTCAAATGTATTCTAAATCCAAACATAGGCAGCGTAACATAACTCAGTAAAAAAAAGTCACAATAAGCACACAGGACTGTTACTGAAGAGTTTATCTGATGACTGTAGGCAGAGGCAGGCCAATGCTTTCCACTGACTCCCACTGTTTGAGCTAAGCTTATTTTGTGTGGGCGAGCTTTGCCCGTCCCTTCTTTGTTCCTGCACGCACTGTTGAAATAATGGTATTTATCTGTTTGTTATGGACTCAGGAGTGAGGTATGTTGGCATATCTCTTTAAAAAATATGTGATCGGAGGGGTGCTGGTTTGGCGGAGCGGTTAGCAACCATGCACGTCCCATGTACTTGCCTCTGCTGGTCCAGGTTCAAGTCCTGCCTGTGACCAGTTTGCAAAGTGTCTTCCCCTACTCTCTCACCCCCTTTCACAAGCCTATCTACTGTCTCTCTCCTATCAATAAAGGCACAAAATGCCCAAAATATAGATTTAAAAAAAGTATGTGACTGGAGAAAAACTGGTGTATTCTCTTTAACTTTTGTGTCCAAAAAAGCCCAGAAAATCCCCAGACAATCTACACTGTCTGGGCAGGTAGCTTTGTCCCAGCACACAGTAAACCTCCACTTGTGTCAGTGTGCAGGTGAATTAAACCAATTCAACGTGCAAGATGGCAGAGAGAAAAGCATTTCCTTATAAAAAATATTACTTATTTCAAAAGAAGAGTCATGATGATTTTTGATGATATTTTTATTTCCTCAGCTGTGTGTAAAACTGTATCTTTCTGTTCATTGTCAGAATTTCTGTATTTTAAAGAGCTGTTAAGATTGCCAGATCTAGACTTCTTATCATTTTTTGAGGCTAGGATGACCAGATATCAATTCATGTGGGACAATATGGGACACTGTCTGATAGCAATGCATAAAGGTATAGTCTAAAATAACTTTAAAAAATTTTACATTTCTACTCTGCCCATTAGCTTATAACATTACTATACTTCTGCCATATGGTTGGTGATGACAGAAGTATATTCATAGACTGGGAAGTCTCCTTTTGAGCAACACCTTTTTTGTGAGTCTTGCACTGTCTGTGCCTTAAATTTTTTTAATCACTCCGTGTGAAACGGAGAATTGGCTCGAGCAAACTTCACACAAAACTTTATGGGACTCGCCTTGGACTGGTTTCACCCAGGGGTAGATGGTTTTTCCAAGTGTTTGTTGAAGCTGTATTTCCTTTTCTTAGCCTTGCAGGTCCTGTTGTCCCCCCTTTCCTCCATGTCTTGCGCTGCATGCTGGTGCCGTTCAGACCTGATTAGTTTCTGGTCATTCTTCTCAGTGCGCGCGCCCTTGAGCTGTGTCCGTGTCCAAGTTTGATTGACATGATCAGATAGCCCGCCCCACCCCCTGGTGACAGCCCTCACTACTACTACACACACAGCCGTCTGATAAATGCCATATTATTAAACGCGCATTGCAAAAATGAGTCTGACTATCAATAACAATGCAGGACACCGGCTCAATTTGCAGGACGTGTGAAAAGTAATGAGAATGCGTGACTGTCCTGCACAAAGCAGGACATCTAGTCACCCTACTTGAGGCATTGGTGATTGAGGCTTGTGGTACTCTCAACCATAAATCAGAGGGATGAGGGTTTTGGCCCAGCTCTGGAATATCACATGTTGATGTGTCCTTGGGCAATACTCTCATTCACAAGCTGCCCTTGCTGCTGTGTAATTAGGTATGACAGGCTGTGGATATGTTTGCATAGAACTTGCATAGAAACTCAGAACTAGTATGTGACTGTGAGCATTGCTTTAAGGTTACACCAGGCTTCAGAATAAGACTTGAGTTAACACAAGTTTGGCTACATACAATATCACCAACATGTAATCAATTGAAAAGGGTTTTAACTTTTTGTAATGCAAGGTTGTTCCTCCAATCCCAGAATGTAATACAGCCTAAAAATACAAGACTTTTTGATGACACCTTGTTATTAATCCTTAGCATAACCTGAAGTGGTCAAAATAATAATATAAGAAAAGTCTGATCTTTGTGAAAACTGTTGATGAGGCAGGCCAACCAAATCGGCCATAAAAAATACAGAAATGTTTTTTTCACTGATTAGAGTGTAAATATTACAACATTTCAACAAAATATGGTATTTGTTCTTATAAATGTCTTTCATCAATCATGTTTTGGTTGGATTTTCTGGGATGGTTTCATTAATTTCAACATGTTTCATTTTAATACTGTTTCAATAATGAAATCTCCACTTTAAGGGACAATAGGGAAGTGATTTTGATTAGATTAATTTATTCAACATTTATTGAGAATTTGAGTATTTTTATATTTTTTTGTCTTTTTAATTTTCATCCCAGGCTTAAAGGTCTTTTGATTGACTTCACATACTCCCACAGAGAGTCAGCTCTGTTAGTGTTTGTGTCCATTCAGCTGGAGTCGGCCTACATGCACAGACTTAACCCAACTCTCTTCATTCAGTCAATTCTTATACCTGCATCTAACTGTGCACTGGATCTTCAGACAGCTCTTATGGTAACAAACATTATTCAGACATTTTTCTCATACTCTTGTTTATGCTTAGGATATTAAATGATTAATCCAAGCACTCATGTCTTGACAGGTTCTTCTTCTCATATCTGGCCTCCTCATCTTGTTTGGAGAATTGTGGAAAATGGCGACTGAGCGTAGCTGGTATCTGCATCAAAGTGTCTTCCAACTTATTCTCGTCATGTTTTCCCTGACAACAGCTATCCTGCATTTTTGCTTTCTGTCTCAGGCCACTTCAATTGTTTCAAAGGTAAGAATGATGACGACATAAAACATTTTATATTCCTAACAATGACTTCATGACATTATCTGCACTTGGCTCTTAATTTATACACGAGCAGAAACAGGGAATTGATTTGTGGGCATTACTAAAAAAACAACAGAAAGATACACTGCCTGGCCAAAAAGAAGTCGCCACCAAAAAAAAGGCCACACAATCTAACATTTCATTGGACTGCCTTCAGCTTTGATTAAAGCTCACATTCACTGTGGCATTGTTTCGATAAGCTTCTACAGTGACACAAAATTTATTTCCATCAAAAATAGTATATATATATAAAAAAAACTCTTCTCTCATCCACCCCCTCTCCCCCTGGTGGGGTGGGTGGATGTTCCTCCTCTTCAGCTCGGGTCCTCTACCAGAGGCCTGGGAGCTTGACGGTCCTGCGCAGTATCTTAGCTGTTCCTAGGACTGCACTCTTCTTTTATTTTTATTTATTTAACCTTTATTTAACCAGGTAAAAAGACCCATTGAGATCGAGATCTCTTTTACAAGGGGGACCTGGCTAAGAGGTCAACAGCACACGTCACAATAAATAACAGACAGACAATAAACAATATGATAGAGCAGCCAAAAACTAAAGTTCTTCTTCTGGAGTGAGATGTCTCATGTTTCTCCAGGAATCTGTTGGAGCCACTTCTCCAGTGTGGGGGTCACTGCCCCAAGTGCCCCGATGACCACAGGCACTACTGTTGCCTTCACCTTCCAGTATTTCTCCAGCTCCTCTTTGAGCCCTTGGTATTTCTCTAGTTTCTCGTGTTCCTTTTTCTTGATGTTGCTATCACTTGGGATGGCTACATCTATCACAACAGCTTTCCTCTGCTGCTTGTCTATGATCACAATTTCCGGTTGGTTGGCCATTACCATTTTGTCGGTCTTTATTTGGAAGTCCAACAGGATCTTGGCTTGGTCATTCTCCATCACCTTTGGAGGTGCTTCCCATTTTGACTTTGGGGTCTCCAGTTTATACTCTGCACAGATGTTCCTGTACACTATACTGGCTACTTGGTTATGGCGTTCCATGTATGCTTTTCCTGCCAGCATCTTACACCCTGCTATTAGGTGCTGAACTGTTTCAGGGCCCCCTTTACACAGCCTGCACCTGGGATCTTGCCTGGTGTGGTAGATCTGGGCCTCTATTGCTCTGGTGCTCAAGGCCTGTTCCTGTGCCGCCATGATTAGTGCCTCTGTGCTGTCCTTCAGTCCCGCCCTCTCCAGCCATTGGTAGGATTTGCTCATATCAGCCACTTCAGCTATCTGTCGGTGGTACATCCCATGCAGGGGTTTGTCCTCCCATGATGGTTCCTCTGGTTCATCCTTCCCTGTCAGTCTCCACTGTCTGAGACGCTTCATCTCTTGGGGCCATCTTCCTGACATAGTCATGGAGCTTGGATGTTTCATCTTGGATAGTGGCTCTGATGCTCACTAACCCTCTGCCTCCATCTCTGCGCTTAGTGTATAGCCTCTGGATACTGGATTTGGGGTGGAATTCCCCGTGCATGGTGAGCAACTTCAGAGTTTTAACATCTGTGGCCTGAATTTCCTCCTTTGGCCAGCTTATTATCCCAGCAGGGTATCTGATCACTGGCAGGGCATAGCTGTTAATTGCCCAATCCTTGTTTCTGTCATTGAGCTGACTCTTTAGGACTTGCCTTACTCGCTTCAGGTACTTGGCCGTTGCTGCTTGCCTAGTGGCCTCTTCGTGGTTGCCATTTGCCTGTGGTATGCCGAGGTATTTGTAACTCTCCTCCACATCTGCTATCTGGTGTTATGCCCTCTGTATGGACTACCTTCCCTCTTTTTTGTCACCATTTGGCCACACTTCTCCAGTCCGAACGACATTCCGATGTCACTGCTGTAGATCCTGGTGGTGTGGATCAGTGAGTCGATATCTCCCTCGCTCTTAGCATACAGCTTGATGTTGTCCATATAGAGGAGGTGGCTGATAGTGGTCCCATTTTGGAGTTGGTATCCGTAGCCAGTCTTGTTGATTATTTGGCTGAGGGGATTCAGACATATGCAGAACAGCAGTGGGGACAGAGCATCTCCTTGACATATACCACATTTGATGGAGACTTGTGCTATTGGCTCGACATTGGCCTCAAAGGGTGGTATTCCATTGCCTCATTGAGTTTGCAACGAAGGCTCTTAGAGACTTATTGACCTTGTACAGCTTCAGGCATTCCAGGATCCATGTGTGTGGCATTGAGTCATAGGCTTTCTTGTAATCAATCCAGGCAGTGCACAGGTTGGTCTGTCTGGTTCTACAGTCTCGAGCGACTGTTCTGTCTACCAGCAGCTGGTGTTTTGCTCCTCTGATATTCTTACCAATGCCTTTCTGTGTCTCTGTCATGTATTGATCTATGTGCCCACTTATCTTTGCCGCAGTGGTGCTTGTCAGGAGTTTCCATGTTGTGGAGAGGCAGGTGATTGGCCGATAGTTGGATGGGACCGTTCCCTTCTGGGGAACCTTCTGGATCAGGTCTGTGTGGCCCTTGGTCAGCCATTCTGGGTGGGTCTCATCTCTCAGCAGTTGGTTCATTTGTACTGCTAGGCGCTCGTGGAGTGAGGTCAGCCTCTTTAGCCAGTAGGCATGGATCATATCCAGGCCTGGTGCTGTCCAGTTTTTCATACCTGAGACTTTTTCTTAGATATCTGCTACTGTGATGGTCACGGCATCTTGTTCAGGGAGATTGGCATGGTCTGCTTTTGGATTGTTTAGCCACTGTGCACCGTTGTTATGTGTTTCTTCTTTCCCCCATATGCCTTTCCAGTATTGTTTAGTCTCCAGTTTTGATGGGTTAGCTCTTGTGTTATTACCCTGCCACTGAGGGTACACTTTGGCTGGTTCAGTGGAGAACAGCCTGTTTATTCTCCTGGCCTCTATCTCTCTCGTGTACCTCTTCAGTCGGGTGGCCAAGGCTTGGAGTCTTTGTTTGGCAGTTGCCAAGGCCTCAGGTATGGGCATCTGTCTGTACCTCTTGGGTATCTCTTTTCTGGTTGCACCATTCTGGAGTTTGACTGACAATTGGCTGACCTCTTTCCGAGTCACTTTGATTTTAGCCTCCAATCTTCTCCTCCATGGAGGGCTTTGCCTTTTATTCTCCTTCACATTACCCATCTAGTGTCCAAGCATCTCAACGATCACTGCTGCTGTACTGTACGTCAGCTCATTGGTTTCAGTGATGTTTGCAGTGGGAATCGTTTCTATTACTGCATTCACATTGGCTACTCTGGAGGTACTTCACTAATCCTCGCTAGTCAGTGTCGGGGTTGACAGGCGCTCATCTTAGCCATTATCTTATCTCTCAGATCAGTTAGCTCTTTGCTCAATTCTGGGGATTGGTACCCAATCTCTGGGGGGGAGTCAATGTTAACTCCCCCATCTGACCTATCGTCCTGGCTCCCCCTTGCCGTAGCATTAAAGTGTTGTATCTCCTCAATTTCTTGTCGTGATAGCAGCTGCCGTTTGTGGATGTTGGAACACTGAGCTACTAGCTGCTTCGGTGTTAGCATTGACTGTGGGTATCGAGGTAACCATATATCCCGCAGCCTGTTCATGTAACCACGCTGGTTAGGGTTACTGGAGTAGTAGCATTCCAACAGTCTTTTTCTCATCTCTTATCCATTGCTCTCTATGTCTTGTTCCAGTAGCCCATTTTTCATCACAATGCCCTGGTTCCTCAGCATTTGACGCAGACCTTGTTAACCCGGGCGACATCTGTGCCGGTTTGGCTTTCTGTAATGACGCACTCATGTATTTGGCAACTGATAATCCATTTGAGGACATTTTTTTAATCATTTATCTGATTATATTTAGATGTTTTTTTTTTAGTAATTTCTTAATGATTAGATAAATATATTCATAAAGTATGCATCAAAGATGATACAACAGGCGTTAACAGGTTAAGTCAGTTTCATGAGTCTGTTTGCAGAAAAAGCGTAAAAGTCTGCATGGAACCGTCACATCTGTGATGATCATTACCTTGACTTTGGAGCAGCATCTGGTGTTCAGACCTTTTTTGTCTCTTTTGCATCAATTTCAGCATCTTGCACCCAGTGTAACAGTTTTATGGATGTGTGTGATATTTATTTTAATTGTTTCAGTGCATTTGCAATAATCTGTATGTGCCATTTAGTTCAGGTCCCAAACAGACATCATCGTAAACTTCCACTGGGCTGCTCTTCTGGCACAGAAGTGTTCTCAGTGTGCCGCTGTCCTGCTTACTCTTCTTGTTCTAAAGGTATTTGACAACTCCCTGTTATCACAGAACCCTGCACAAAACTTTCCCTTCCTATTTAATTGTTGATGTTGACTGTGTCTGTTTCAGCTGCTTGGAACCTTAAAGATTGTGCGGAGGTGGTTGGTGTTGGGCAAAGTGCTTCAGAGCACCTGGAAGGAGCTGTTGGCTCTCACTCTTCTGCTGTTATTGCCTCTGCTGCTCTGCATTCACCTTGGAAATTCTGTATGTTAAGAAACGTTAGGACATGAATTGAATGACCACTCTGAGGAATTTTATTTGATATACAAATCTCTTTTTTTCAGTTCTTCTCACAGTCAGTGGAGGATTTTTCAACAGCTCGTAAGGCTGCCACCTCAGTACTTTCCATCTCGCAAGGCCGAATTTCTCCTCAGAGACTAAGCAGATTGCACCCTGTCCTGGGACTTCTCTATGGGCTGCTGCTTTTGGTTGGACATGTTTGGCTCTTTGGCAGACTCTGTGGAGCTGTTCTTATCCATGCATACAGGTACATGGTGCCCTTGCAACTCTCTCAGAATATCAGAACAAACCTTGTTAAATATTATAAAATTTCCCCTAATTGCACTTCAAAAGTTTAGATTAAAGATTAGAAAAAAGTCAGTTTTGTTAATGCCTAGTTAAGACAAAAAAGACCACTGAAATACTGCTTGTACATTTATTGAAAGTTTGTTACACTATTCTTCATTGATGATTTAAATCCCATATATACAGTATATGGGATACAGTATATACAGTATATTTCATCATAAAGCCTGTTACAACTTTCTTATCTACTCATACACGAGGACTGAAAAAGGTTAAGAACAATAGGTTACAGACTGTGTAACCTGTTTGACATAAGTCAGAGGTCAAAGGAGATCGCAACAAGCCAGTTTAAAACATTGCACAGGACATCACAGCTTTGTAAACTAGGCTGTTGCATCATAACAGTGTTGCCTGCAATTCTGTTTTTCAAGTTACCAAGAGCTGTTTAGCAGAAAGTCAGCAGATCATAGCACTTTTGAAGCTGCAAAATATTCTGTTACGTTAACAAAAAAGCATCCAAGTTGGCTGCCTTTTCCCAATCTCCAATACAAGTGAAAGTTGCAGGGCCAAATTATTACTCAGATAAAATAACTTAATTTCAACAATTCTTTCAGTATTCAAAGTACAACAAAATCTAATCAAAAGTAATGAATAAAGTATTTCATGACAACTCTGGGCAGATCTATAAAATGTTATCTGACTAACCTGCAGAATAAAAAAATACAACCTTGTTCCTATGAGCACATGCTAACACACCTCTGGAATAAAACATATTAGCTACTCACTTTATTCTGTGACAACATTTTCTCTTGGCCATACTTTTTTTGGACAGTTGACCAAACAAACATCAGAAACTTATAATTCATTATTTCAGCCACATACATACAGATTCAGCCATCGGTGCTCTAGAGGAGAATCGGCCAAGCCTTGGAGACCAGAGATAATTAGAAATATTAAGTAATGTCCTGAAAGAAGACTCAAGTCATGTCATATTAGTCAGTCATGTGGGCATGTGGTGCGGTCACTGGACATAGTACAAGTGAGGCAACTCCACAAACACATACCACATGAGCATGTTTTAGATCAGGTCTTTTAAAAGAAAAAAAACATTAACTGATTTGAAGACATGTAATGAAAGTATGAAAGGATTTTTGTCTCTTATATGTCATAGCGTAAATGTAAAAGAATCCTCCAAAAAATACTTAAGTATTGTATAGACCTAAAAACTGTAGTTAGTACAGTATTGACTGTAAGTCAACTACGTTACTGTCCATCACTGACAGTAAATGTTTGTGCTGCTTATTAAAGTTCACACTGATACCTCTCAATGACAAAAATGTTTCAACAGTAATTAGTCATTTATAAAAATTGCCAAAGATCAGGATATCTCCAGCCTCAAGCTCACAGTATAACATGGTGAAAGTGTAAGTGGTCTTCTGTTGAAGCTGAAGCTGTTTTAACAGCTCCAGAGTCTTGATCCTCTCATCACTTGAATGTATTACAGAATTGCAGCTGTAGCTCATCATAGCTCTTGTTCAAGTTAAGATTATGCAGCTACATTATCAGTATGGAAAGCAGACACGCGTAGTTAAGCACAGAAAGTAGTTGCAGAACAATTCATAACCCCTTCCAAATACAGCAAGTTACTTGGCAAGGTCCTTTAGAGCTGAAGAGGTGGGATTTAGGAGCTAGACAACAGCAGTCTTGACTGCTTTGACAGAGATTAGCATAGCTACTGACATCTTCAGGAGCAGTTTTATCAGATCTTGACTACATTTCTTTATAAAATGAAAAACCCATAGAAACACTACACACTTCTCAATAGAAAGAACATTATTTCCCCACTTCAACATGTTTTTATGGGAGTTTGTTTTACAAAGTGAAAGGGCATGAATGTGCTAGTTGATGCTGATGAACTTCTGATATTGAAACTCCAACCATCAGTGACTGAATGTGAGAGTGAATGAGTGTGGATGGGTAAATGTGACCTGCGGTGTAGGTCTACCCTGGGTAAAGCTGCTTTGAGTGGTCAAAGACAAGAAAAGCTCTATATAAGCTCAAGTCCATTTACCACGCACCAAAGTGGCTCACTTTCTGTTGTGCTGTAGCTTAACAGTCCATCTAATGTGTCAGGTTAGTGCATTACTAAATAGCCTGCCACAAGCAGTCACATGTTTGAGTTTGAGAGAATCCTCTAGAGTCTGAGAAATCTCATGGAGTTAATAACATCCTGGATACTGAGATCATCTCAAAGCCTGACAGTGTAAAGGAGGAGACTCACATCCGTATGGTTGAGGGCTTTCTGCTTTACACCAACAATTGGAATGAGTGCACTTTAAATCCTTTAATGAGGATACATTGGAGGGCAAGTCTGGTGCCAGCAGCCATGGTAAATCCAGCTCCAATAGCGTATCTTAAAGTTGCTGCAGTTTAAAAGCTCGTAGTTTGATCTCCGGATGAAGCTGATGGTTTGCTGCAAGGCGAGCTACTGTCTGTCCCTGATGGACATGCTGAATCAATGCTACTTTATTCCCATCCCGTATGAAAATCACAAAAGAGGAGGTGCTCTAGGAGCTATAGACCAATCCTACGGCTGATCTGTGGGTGCCGCCATTATCAGCAGCTGCCATTACTGCAGTGGTGGAACAGCGCGTCTACTTCCACCTGCTGTCTGAGACAGAGGCATGGACGTTTGTAATCAAAACGTTACAGAACCACAAGAGTACTGTAAACTAAGGGCTAAAACTTTTGATATATTTCACAGATAAATGGTTTTACTCATGCCAAATACCTATTTAAAAAAATAACATCTACATTTTACTTGAACTATGTTGCTCACCCATTTACAAATGGGGTCTCTGGTTCAGCTACAGTTGAGTGTTGTCCTCCATTTGTTGGTTTAGTTCTGTCATTTTGCTGTTTATTCCTCCATCGGCTTTATGTCCTCACTGCTGTGAGCCTGGATAGCCTTAAGCTAACCAGCTCCTATTCACGCATATTCAATTAGCCATGTGCTGCTTACGTGTTTGGCCCTGAACAGGAGGGAGTATCGCTACATGATAGTTACACAAAGAGAGCTGGCCGTATAAAATACAAATAATGAATATAAAATAATGTAAGAACAATATAGTATATAATTGAGAATTATAATTAATTTACATGTGCGATTGGTTTGTGGCGCGACCATCTTGTGGTGGATGGCGTCACTACAATCGACAGTACAGTAGAGCTGTAGTACAGTAAAGTACAGTCCTGGCTGTGCAAGATGAATAGTTGGAATGATGATGTTAGACACTACTGTTGGGGCAGCCTAAAACACCACACCAGAACGTTGTGGAGATAAAAAAAAAAAAAAAAGAAATCTATTTTTGTTCAGTCCACTCTCCTGATCACTCTCAGTCATATGTATGCCAGCTGCCCGACTTACCACCACAGTATTGGCGGCTCGACAACTTCCTGTGTTTCTCAGCATTGGTCTATACAGTGCCAGATCCACGTCTGTCCCATCTATCTGAAACAGAAGAACATCTTCCATCACAAATTATGGTCTAAAGTTGGCTTTGAGTATTTTTTTTTTACCAAGAAGGTCAACATTTTTGTATGTCCCTCAGGGCAGTGCAGGCTGACTTGCAGAGACCAAACCCTGAGCCTCAAGACTATGAGATGGTTGAGTTCTTCATCAAGAGACTCAAGTTGTGGATGGGTCTTACCAAAGCTAAAGAAGTAAGTAATACACTTTTGTTCATGTATTTATTTAAGAGTTATGAAATACTCTTCATATCTGACCCCACATGCACATTTGTTTTCTTTAAAGTTTAGGCATAGGGTAAAGTTCGAAGATACGGGCATGTCTCCTTCAAGGTCATCGGGGGAATCCTGTCTCTCCACGGCGTCCCCCAACCTGTCCTGTCCCAGCTCTCCCTCCATGTGCTCATCATGCTCTCCACATGGCCCCCTCTCCTCAGCTCTCTCTGAAAGATCAGAGGACTCTGCCATATCTGAGTCTGGGACTGACATCCAGCCCCACTTGGACCGCCTGCTGCCATGTCTGACTTCACTGTTGACACATTTTGATCAGGTCAGTCAGATTACAGAAGAGATTTATCAGCTGGAATTAAAACTTGAGGAGGTCCAAACAAGAAGGTTGATCAGGTATGAGTGCAAAGGATTTGAGAAATTGAGGGAGTCAGCAAAGCCATCTAAAGTGGAGGGAGGAGAACCAGAAAGACGCAGAAAAACTGCTTTTAAATACTCAAGGTCAATAGTGTCCCTTCCATCATTACATTCTTTCACACCTTCCAAAGTTCGCAACATTTCTGCATCGACCTGCATTTTTCCTGGGACTAGTAATACCAACTTTCAGTCTGAACCTGCACCACACCAGCCTCAAGCAATGAGCAACCGGCTCTCCACTGAGGCAGCCAAAGATCCCTCTGGGAAACATGCTTTGCCAAATTCAGTTTTTCCAGGATTTGGCAAGTTCCTAAGGAGAAGAGCTTGGCACTCTGGGGGTTCTCATTCAGCCGATGCAGTTCAAAGGATCGTCATGACCCAAGGAGGGGCGCCGCCATGTAGCAATGGGAGAGAAAACCTGGCACTCACCAACAGCAGGCCAAGGAGTGATCAGGGATTAAGAGAGCACATTAACAATGGGGTCCCCGTGAAGAAGAAGGCTTGGACCTCTGAACCACCAGAAACTGAGCAAGACTAACTACATGTCTACCCTTGAAAACTTGCAAACAGAGCCTTTGCTCAGACTGTCTGTTTGAAAAGACACTGACTGAACTTTTTGTGTACCATAAAATACCAAATAACGGCCAGGTTCCCCTCAATCGCGGAGTCCGAAATAAACAACAGATGTAGCAGAACATTTTGATGAATAGACGAATGGTCCAAATAAACGCTGGGTGTAATTTATTAGCCACAGCCTACGAGCTATGATCAAAGTTATAGAACACACATGCAAAAGCTGAGCAACAACTGACAGCTGATGCTTGAAAAGTGATTTATTTCTTTCTTTTTTTCAATATTTTATTTATAAATTTTCAGTGAGTTTAAAAAAAAGGAAAACTACAAGAACAGAGGTAAACAAATAAAGGCAATTATGCATATATATACACATATATACATATCAACACACCCAGATGAAGGAAAAACAAACAAACAACAAAAAAAATAATAATAATAAATAAAAAAAACAAAAAAAAAACTGCTTCAATAAGACATATCATTATACTTCATACATTGCTAATTGAAAAGAAGTACACTACATAGCAAGCACTTTTAAGTATACAGGGACATCATGTTATTCTTGAAAGGTAAGACAGAAATGGTTGCCACATCTTGTCAAAGGCTGCAGAGTTCAGGGAGACACTATATCGGATCCTTTCCACATGTAACAGATTAGTCATTTCTGCCAGCCAGGCCTTAAAAGAAGGGACATTATCATCTTTCCAATGAAATAAAATGTTTCTTTTTGCAATAACCATTCCATACTGTATTGTTTTTCAGTGTGAGTGGGTAAGACTATAAAGATGCTGAGTGCCTCCAAAGATTGATGTACGAGGGTCAGGGGAGATGTTACATTTGTACACATTGGAAAAACACTTGAAAATATCACACCAGAACTGATTTAGTTTAGGACACAGCCAGAAAAGATGAGCAAGAGTACCGTCAGCTGATTTACATTTTGGACAAGTTGGTGAGACAGAAGGATAAAAAGAGTGTAGTTTCGTGCAGGAATAATGTAGCCTATGGAGAACTCTGAACTGAATAAGTTGGTGCCTGGAGTTTATAGAGCATTTGTGAATGTCATTGAGGTAAGTTTCCCAGTCCTTGTCATTGATTGTCAGATCTAAGTCTTTTTCCCAGGCAGCCTTTAAGTGTTGTGTGGAGACGGCCCCATATGAAGTGAAAAATTCAGTGAATCTAGAAATTAGTCTTTTTGAGTCAGGATCTTGATTCATGAGAGTATAAAGTTCAACAGGGCCCGGATTTGACTCAAAGTGGGGTACATTCTTGCGGACAAAGTCTCTAATCTATATTTGTCTTTTAGCTGAGAGAAAGTGCCAAAAATGTCCTAATATAAAGGTCCCCAATAGTAGCTATACCTTTGTTTTTCCAAAAAAGGAAAGTGTTATCACCAAGTGAAGCAGGAAAGGCATGGTTATGGCAGAGCGGGGTGGAAGTAGAGGTTTCAGGGAGTTTAAGTGATTTTCTAATTTGGTACCAAATTTTTAAAGAGCTTGTGATGATAAGATTGAAACCAGTGATTGTTGTTGGGTTTTTTTTAGAAGCAAAGAGAAGAGCAGGAAGAGAGCTATGAGGGAGATTCTGTTCTATTGCTAGCCAAGAAGGGGTGGAGGTAGTGATTTTGCCTGGGTATGCATTCTGCCAGTACATTAATGCTCTACAGTTGGCAGCCCAGTAATAATACTGAAAATTAGGTAGGTTGAGGCCACCCATAGATTTGGGTTTGGTCAGGTGTTTTTTAGAAATGCGATGCGCTTTGAATCCCCATACAAAGGGTAGGATAATGGAATCTAGTAATTTGAAAAAAGCTTTAGGTAAGAATATGGGTAAATTTTGAAAGAGGTATAAAAATCTGGGCAATACTACCATTTTAATTGTATTGGCATGACCTATCATGGACCGAGGAAGTAATCTCCAAGATGCAATGTTCAGTTTCAATTTATCTACCATATCTAGAAAATTTAATTTGAAAATCAGTTTGTAGTCTTTGGGAATGGTAATACCTAAGTATTTTATTTTGTCCGAGGCAATTTGGAAGGGTAAGTTCTTTAAAAAGCTTGAGTCTAAATTTCCTTTGAGAGGTAGGAATTCACTTTTATCCCAGTTAATGGTGTAACCAGATAGCTTTCCAAATCTCTTAAATAGTTCTGTTAAAGCGGGTAAGGACTCTTCTGGACGGGACAGGAACAGAACTACGTCATCCGCATAAAGCGAAATGCGATGATCAACCCCTCCCAAAATCAATGGGGCAATAGAAGGATGGTTTCTTATACTGATGGCTAGAGGTTCCATGGCGATCGCGAATAATAGCGGGCTCAGAGGGCAGCCCTGTCGACAGGATCGTTGAAGTGAAAAGGGTGGTGATTTGTTGTTGTTGGTGATAACAGAGGCTGTTGGACGGGAATAAAGCATTTTGACCCAGGAAGTGAAGCTATCACCCAGGCCGAACTCCTTAATTGTTGTTAGGATATAAGGCCATTCAATCTGGTCGAAGGCTTTTTGGGCATCCAGAGCCAGAATAGAAAGTTTAGAGTCTTTGTCACATTTAGAGTATATAATATTCATCAAGTGCCTTATATTAAATAAGGAAGATCGACCTGGGATAAACCCAGTTTGGTCATGGTGGATTATATCTGAAATACATTTATTCAATCTGTTTGTGAGAATTTTCGTAAACACTTTGAGATCCGAGCCAAGGAGGGCAATAGGGCGAAAAGAAGCTGGATCTGTTTCATCTTTGTCCTTTTTTAAGATCAATGAGATATTAGCTGAGTATAAAGAATCAGGGAGCTGACCAGATGATATTGAGTGCTTGAACATTCTCAGCATGATAGGGGCTAGCTGGTCCAAATAGGCTTTGTAAAACTCTATACCAAACCCATCCGGGCCAGGGGCCTTCCCATTTGGAAAGGAGGTTATTGCCTGTTTGACCTCTTCTAATGTTATATCTGCATTCAAGTCTGTTTGTGCTGTGGGATTTAGCTTAGGTAGATTAAGACTGCGAAGAAATTCTGAAATAAGAGTTGTGTTTGCTGTAGCTTTTGAGGTGTAAAGGTCTTTGTAAAAACTTCGGAAACATTCATTAATTTTATGGGGGTTTGTGGTGGTGGTTCCATTTTTGGTTTTGATTTTATGAATTGTTCTATTGACTTGATTGTATTTAAGCTGATGTGCCAGTAGTTTATGCGGCTTATCAGCTAGTTCAAAGTGTTTTTGTTTAACTTTTAATAGCATCATACTAACATGGTCAGACAGCAGAGTGTTATATTTGTATTTCAATTTAATTATCTCACTTAGCTTGGACGGTGAGGCAGACACCTGGTAGTTGCTTTCAAGTGCTGAGAGCCGAGTGGTAATTTCTGATAATTTCTTTTTCCTATCTTTTTTCTGTTTAGCCTCGTAAGCTAAAATATGTCCACGTGCAACAACCTTAAATGCTTCCCAGAGCGTGGAATCACTAACTTCAGAATTATCATTATAGAAAAAATAGTCTGTTATCATGGTAGCTGTTTGTTGGCGGAATTGTGCATCATTAAGTAATAAAGGATTGAACCGCCAATTAAATGCGGGTTTTGCCCAGCCAAAATCTATTTTCAACTCAACAGGAGAGTGATCGGAGATTAGAATGTTGTGATATTTGGTAGAAATTGCATTAGAGATTAAGTTAGCGTCAGTTAGAAAATAGTCGATTCTTGTATATGATTTGTGTACATTCGAAAAGAAAGAAAAGTCTTTGTCAGTCGGGTGTTGCAGTCTCCAGATGTCAACAAGATTCATTGAGGTGATTAAATAGTTTAGAGTAATTGTAGAGTTAGAAGGAGTGACAGGGTGAGTGGAAAGTCGGTCAAGAAAACAGTCTAAAACTGCATTAAAATCACCTCCTGCTATCAGATGAGTAATTGTTAGATCTGGAATAAGATTAAAAACTTTTCTGAAGAAGCCAGGGTCATCGGAGTTAGGTGCATAAATGTTCAGAAAAGTTACAAGTTTTGACAGAATATGGCCTGTTACAATAAGATAGCGACCATCTGGGTTGGAAGAAGTTGAGATATGTTCAAATGGGATGTTTTGTCGCATTAATATAGATACACCCCTGGCCTTAGAAGAAAAGGTTGAATGGTATGACTGTGAGATCCAGCTACATTTTAATCTCCCCTGCTCGGTGTGTTTTATATGTGTCTCTTGAAGAAAAATGATGTCTGCAGATAATGATTTTAAGTGGGAAAAGACCATACCTCTCTTTAAATTTCATCTTAAGCCTATGACATTCCAGCTAAGTAAAGTTAGGGCCCTACCAGGTAGCTGAGTGGAAGAGCGATTAGCAGTCATGAAGGAACCATGAGTTCAAATTTTTGTAGTGTAAATCCACCAGAAATAGCAAGCAATGGCGTACACTGAGAAGAGCAGGAGAAAGAAAGAAAGAAAGAAAAAAAAAAAAGGCATACACACACACACACACACACAAAAACTGTAAATACAGCCACAACCCCTCCCCTCCCCTCCCCGTCCACTTCCCCAAACGAAGTGGCACGTATATACCCCCATACACATAAACACTGGAAGGCAGCGGGACACCGTAAAAGGAGCGTCAGATTGGACAACATAGGTAAGAGGAAAAGCATAAAACATCTCACCTAAGGGCTCATGAGCTGCCACATCCATTCTAATAGCAAAAACACTTGCTCTTATAAACAAAAGCAACTTAAAGTTCTTAGTAAAACTCAGGGATATGAAGGAAAAGGAGCAGGTTCAACTCACACAGCTGGGAACAGCCGCCAGCGGGAGTGCTGCACTCCATGTCCACCGGCCATTACGGGACTGCGGTCACGTCAGCCGTCTCTCGATTTTGCGTGGTCAAGCCAGGCGCTCCAAAATTTTAAGTGCGCTATTATTACAGACTTTATGGCAAGCGCACAGAAACAAGTGGGAAAGTCGGCGATAATTACAAGAGCGAATGTAAACTTCCGGTTTTCAAAATAAAAGCAGTTGTGAAATACAATAACATGTTATTCGAGTAAATATGAGAACAACATTAAAATGTAATGTTCAGATTTATAGTATAGAAAACAATAAAATTCATTAAAAATTATAAAAAAAATATGTGTCCAAATGCAATAAAAAGTGGTGTGTCTCATAGAGCAGGCTTAGATAAACCATTCTGTGTTGATTTTGAGCCACTAGGTCACATGACCTGGTAGTTATTGAGCTATAATGCTCATATTTACATTATAAAACACATTAAAAATTCATAAAAAATATGAAATTTATACAATTGCAATAAAAAGTGGTGTGTGTCATAGAGCAGGCTTAGATCTACCATTCTGTGTTGATTTGGAGCCACTAGGTCACATGACCTGGTAGTTATTGAGCTATAATGCTCATATTTACATTATGAAATACATTAAAAATTCTTAAAAAATATTAAATTTATCCAAATGCAATAAATAGTGGTGTGTCTCATAGAGTAGGTTTAGATCTACTGCCCTACACTGATTTCAGCGAAAGTGAAGATACTGAGGTAATAATGACAGAAGTTATTAGAAATTAACATGAAATGAATAAACTAGAAAAACACTGGGAGAGAGCATACATCTGCCATGCAGCACTGTTCACTATCTCCCAATGATAAAGAATCCTTTGAACATTTCCTGGATCCAGATGGTGACCCAGATCAACACCAAAATTGAATCACTTCTTCCTTTTCCCATGCTGAACATTTCCTGAAAATTTCATCAAAATCCATCCATAACTATTTGAGTTATTTTGTTCACAGAAAGACAAACAAACAAACTCTCCCGAAAGCATCAACACACAGCTAGCTCTCTGGATCTTTTTTTCTCTTTGTTAACCAGCAATCAACAACTCAGCCGTTTGGAAAATAATTGAAAAAAAATAACATAAAATGTGAGTTTTGATGAAATAAGGAAAATGTCAAGTGTAAATAAATAAATAAATAAAAAATACAACAAGTGTTACATCAATAAAAAATAAATATTAACACACAACTAGCCCTGACAGTTTAAGAGACGTTCAAGTACTGATAACAGTACAATTTTTCGAGATTCTTAACGGTATTCGGGTACCAACCCAATTAGGGACTGGTACAGTTAAGTACCAGTCCACAGCATACATCCCTACTCTCAGGATGTCCTGTCAGCTCACTTTTTCTCCCTCTGCATGTCAACAAATACATGTCAGTGTGAGGCGCTCTGTTTTCCAACTGTGCAGTTACACTTAATGTACATAGAGGCCACTGGTGAGCAGAAAGCCAGAATCTTACATACAAGGGCTTTAAAAATCCAAAGAAGACATTGCCACTGCTGCTGCATTTTATTAGCCCTTTTCACGTTTGTACATCAGCTACCTGTACATTGCTGCTGATTGCTATGGCCTCAGTACAGAGAAAAAAAGTACAACCTTACCTTAACTAGTTCCTTTCCAGTATTAAGAGTGTTTAGAGAGAGCTGAGGTGAAAGAAGAAGTCAAAAGGATGACGACAGAACTGAAATCTTGCCCTAGAAATGTAACAGTGATATTCATACTGGTGTAAATAAATAATTTTGTTACATTTACCATATTTTTTCCTTTTTTTGCTAAGCAAGATTTTGTGAGAAAGGAATTAAACGCTTGTCCCAAATAACTGCGTGGTTCCAAATAAACGCCTGGTCCACTCAGTGATTGAACCAAATAAATGCTCTGGCTATTATTTGGTATTTTGTGGTATTTCAGGTAAAATTCCAGCTGGACTGTGTACATGTAGTCTTTGTATTTGTGTAATGATGATGTTTCCCTCACATATTTAATCCAACAGTGAAAGGAACAAGTCAAAACGATCAGAATTGTTGTGGCATGGCCCCCAGAAGATTTGGACACTTAACCTCTAAATGCTCCTGCTGTATCACTGTCATGTTGTGTATGAAAGCAAATACAATCAGCTGATACTGATGGTTACTTACACACCTTAACAATCTGTCAATGGGCAAGTGTACCTGCAGTGTAAAAGTTAATTAAGTTGAATGATGACTAAGCACTGCACAAGCTTAAAAGTTTTTGTAACATTTAATTAGAATGCAAAGACAATCCAAAGTGAAATAAAATGTGTCGGGAAATTTACTACTTTCATTTTTTTAATCTTGGCACAAAACTAATCTTTGACAACAAATGTGTTTGTCAGCCAGTTAGACTGAAACATACCTCTATATTTATCCTTTCCTAATGTCTGTGGGAGCACATTGGTGATTGAGGAAGTCTCAGATTGGATTCATATTCCTGTCATCTTACATTCCAGTAAAAACCAGTTCTGTTTTAGATGTCATCATACACTCATCAGGACAGACCTGAAAAACAGAAGCAGCTCCACATTTCCTGTTTCACAAGAGCCAATAAAGTTGGTGACTGTAAGCTGAAGCTGTATTATAGGCATTGAAGCTGCCTGAGCCTTGTAACAAAATACTCCTGTAACTTTTCACCTTCCGTCTTTGTCATTTTGAGATGATATGGACCATTGACTCTCAGTTTTGCAGGGTAAGTTTTGTATATTCAAATCTTTGAACTTTTTAAAAAAAATATTTTTAACAAAGTCTCTTTTATTTGCCACTCTTTAACTGGTGACAGGCTACCACTTGACTCTAAGTTGTTGTATGAAGGATTTAAGATGGCATTTTCAAAACGTGGCAAAAAGAAAAGAGAAGTCAGAAGCCACTTCGACTGGATGTCAAATTTACCCCTTCACCTTCACGATGTGCCTCTCTTCAAGCTGGCCATTCCAGGTATGAGGCTGAAACAACTACACTTGAATTTCTCTGTGTGTTACGAAACTGTTGCATAATATGACTTTCAGGCATTATAAATTGTTGTTGTTGTGGTTTAACCATAAGGGATGTTAACTAATCTAAAACCCATACTTTTTAAATTTGGTAAAGACCATCTTTAAGTCAGAATGGTAACAGTAATAATCCTAAAATGCTTACATTTAGGATAAAACTTAGCGTGCAGTTTATAGTGTAAGTAAAATATTGTTGTGCATACAGCTGCCATGCTGATCTCAAATGCCTCTTTACAATGATCTAGTTGCAGCACTTTCACATCCTCTTGGTGCTCAGAATATCCTGAGTCAAGGATCATCAACCACATTTGCACAAGGGCGTAGAACAGATGCCTTGGGGGCTGCTTTAAAAATACACTGAAATATCATTCAGATTTTGTTCTAATTTACATTTTAAAATTTCTATGTTGTCATTTTTCCTAATCTGTATGTTTAGGGTGTCCATAAAGTGTCTTTACAACTTAGTTGATGAGATATCTTAACTAGATTAGTTTTATTTTAATCAGTGTTTATTGAAGTTTTAATTCACATTACAGTTTTGTGTTTAAAATATTCTGTCAATGGAAAGACAGGCTTGTCTTACATGATTTTTGTTTTCCTCAGATGTTCTTGGTCGCTCACCCCTACCTTTATCCAATACTGTCTTCATAAATTTCTTGTGCCAGGCAGAAATTGAAGGACGCGATGGTGATTCTCTTCCACACTTAGCTCTGTAGTTTTGCTGAGTCTGCACATCCAATTTTGTCGCAATAACCCAGGATACACATTGTGCCTTCTCTTGAGGAGTAGCCATTTTTCTAGGGGTTCATTTAACCGCTTTCCTTCCATTAAGAGAATGTCTGAAAAACAACATTTCAATTTCAATAAAACTTTGATAAACATTGATTAAGATAAACAAATCTGGTTAAAATATCTCGTCAAATGCCTTTGTAATAAATTTTTAACTTGTAAAGAGATTTTATGGACACCTTGCATGTCTTAGTCTTTCAAAGAGAGATCAGTCCCTTTTCCCTGTGCTGCTACTTGTCACCTGTGGCAGCGGCAATATCTTATTATATAATTATTATCATTTTATTTATTTATTTATTTATTTATTTATCTCAAACTACAAAAAAATGTAAATACATATAACAACAAACAACAGCAACAACCAAATTAGTGCATGTACAAAAAATATGTACATCAAATTGTACATTTACTGTTTTATTAAATGTATTCTTTGGGCTTTTTTAATTGATAGGAGATAGACAGTGGATAGGCTTGTGAAAGGGGTGAGAGAGTAGGGGAAGACTGTCTGCAAACTGGTTACAGGCTGGATCGAACCTGGACTGGCAGAAGCATGTACATGGGATGTGCATGGTTGCTAACCACTCCACCAAAGCAGCACCCCAACTGTACATGTGTTGTTTCTGTACATCAAACAAATTATGCACGTGTGTTCATACACATGCACAGAAACCAGTTAGAGAAGGAACAGAAAGAAGCAAAGAGCTTAACTATTCCTGCCCCTTTCTTACAAATCAGATACAATACTCAACTATAAATCAATATCCACTTTCATTATTAATGGAAACAATGTAAATTCATGAGTAATAGTAACCCCCTTCTTCATATTAGTCACCAAGAGAACAAACAAAAACATCTTAATAATAAGTTAGCACTTCAGAAAAATCAATATATAAATTATATATCCATATAATACAAATCTACATACGACATACAGTGTATAGGTAATCAAACTATTTCAGTGTCAACAGTATTCATAATCTTCAATCTCATAAATACCATATACATATAAAGTCTTCCACTCTTCGCTGTGTTTTTGGATATCATGTTTTACGTCACTGGGTTTGACTCCAGTATTCTTGCTCTCCTTGTTGAATGCTGGCTAATAATGACTGACTGAAGAATTTCTATTAAATAGATCAGACGTGAGGTCAGTCCAGATAAAAATGTTTAAATATCAATTATCGGGGAGATTGCAGCAATTGTTGTTTTTATGAAAAAGGGACTCCTAAAACCACAGCATTTTTTCTTCCTTAAACTTTCTTACTTTGGATTTTTTTGGGGACCAGGTGATAAGTTTTGGGGGGCCTGATGTGGCCTCCTTCACAAATAGATGATCTCTGTCCCAAATGATGGTACCTCTACAATATAATGTCACAGAAAGGGTTATGTGATGCAAAATCAGCTTTCATGTTCAGTGAAAAATTAGTCTGGATTTTCAAGCAAGGCTGAATGTACGTCCATTTTGACGTCAAGAAATAAGAGGAAAAAGTCAGAGGATGGCCTAGTTTGATAATTTCTTTATTGATTTTTTAATGTGTTTTGTTTTATTTCATTTGTTTCTTATGAGCATCAGCATTATGAAAATATCTGGAGTAATATTGCGTGTTCTTTTGTGTGCTTATTTGTAAATTCCCAGGAAGCCATGACTCAATGAGCTATGATTTGGACGTTGACTCATCCATAATCGAGCCTGATAAACTGAAAAAATTCAGCAAGATTTGCTGTGTCCGCAAAATAGTGCGCAGATGGGCAGTCACACAGGTAATGTTTCATTAAGCCTGGGCTGTAATAACACAAATATTACAGTGCACTCATATTTTCAGCGCAAATGTTTCATCTGACTTTCTAATGAGCTGCACATACTTTTATACACAATTCTGTCAAAAATTCAAAATACATTAGTTAGAGAAGAATGACCTCCCTCTGAAGCATGTGCAGACAATGCCATGAGCTACTGAGGCTAAAATTGTTCATTGTAACAGTTTAATTATGTTCTGCTCTCATGGAAGACATTTTAACATTGGTGTGTTTGAGTCCTCATTGGCTTTTGTTGCCAGCCTTAAAGCTAGGGTCTACGATCTGAAAACCAGTTTGACTGTTGAGACAGATTTGGAAAAAATGCAGCCTGCCCCCCTTCACTCACCCCTCCCCTCCATGTTCCAAGATCCCGCCCCCCAGCTCGTGTCGCCTCCTAACAACACGCCCCCTCCGATAGAGCAACAAGCCGGCCGGCAGAAAGAAAAGAAAATTCATTGGCGTTAAAGAAGATAAATGAGAGTTCTCATAGCTGAAAGTAACAAACATGACAGTCATCCCCCTTCTAACACACAGCGGTAGCCATTTCAATTGGACTGTGGCGTTGCCACTGTAAACCGATCAGAGCAGAGCCGATTGTTGGCGAGGATTTACGTTTTTCGGCGTGTCTTCACCAGCTTAGTTTACAATGCTAAATGCTAAATGAGTGGCTAATTCTGCTAAAATCTATTGACAGAGCCTACCCGTTCCACAAGTGGCCTCCCGGTTTCGGTGCTGGTCTTCTCCGGCTCCATGACGCTTCAGTAGCTGTGCTGCTAGCTGCTCACCGGTACATGAGGGAGGTAGTGGGGAGGAGGCGGGACAGTGCAGAGCAGGGGAGACAGGGGATTGGATGGACTCAAGGACCAATCCTAACCGCCAATTGGTCAACTATTATGAGGACTTGCAGCGAATATACTGAATGGATTTTTTTCATTCTTTTTGGTCTTTATATTGCGTAGACCGGACCATAGGACTATAACGACCTTATAAACAGTGTTATTATGGTCAAATCGTAGACCATAGCTTTAACTGACTGATGCACTGGTATATTTACTTTATTTTATATGCAATGGTTGTGTGAAATGTTATGTAACAGGAATCTTTACAAAGGTATGGTTGTGTATGATTAGCTGTGGAAGCTCAGGCCATTTTGATTGGACAGCAGAGGCAGATCCAGGTTGTTTTTGACATCCTAATTGCCACATTCAGAAACTTTTTTGTTTCAATGTTTACATCTGAGCCAGAGCACCAGGGACAACTTTATTAAAATGAACTAAAAGATTGAATGACTTACTGTAAATGCCTACAATCCAGGATAAGACCATCACAGAGCAGCTGGATGCTGGTGTTCGCTTCTTTGACCTGAGGGTTGCTCGTAAACCAAAAGACAAGAACCCCACAAGGCTTTTCTTTCACCATGGCCTTTACACGAAGACTGATGTGGAGGTAAGACTGCAAAAAATCCCATAATCCTTCTTCCCCTTGTCATTAAGTCTGCTTAATAACCAGAGGTAAATTACATGTGCGTCATTTTAAAAGTTCACTTGTAAAATCACATGAGAAACAAACTTGTTTTTGGCTCCACTGAAATGTTTGGGGCTTAAGCTTTTCTCAGCACCTCAGCCAAGGGCCGTGGTGTAAACAGAACAGGATGAGTTTGTTTAAGACTGGGAGGGAGGAAGAGCAGCTTTTGGGGGAAGAAAACAGTTGATAAATGAAACAATTCAGACAAATCCAGCATAAAATCATGTTGATCCCTAGTAATAGGATTATTAAAGCCTTTCACTTGTGGGACCTTTTATGCCAAAGCTTCACTGGTTTCTTTAACAGATGACAAATTAGAAAAAGGTCTGGTATAGGAGAGAGTGTGAGGCTCAGCTGCATATTTGATGGCTTAAGGAGAACAAATGTTAGCTATTTAAATGAGACTTTATGACCAATGGCCTTCATCATATTAAGATTGTAAATGTCCCATTCATGTGACAAGTTACTGATTAGAAAAAAGACCTTTAAGGTAAAGTTGGAGAGATTTAAGAAGGTGTCTATAGATTCTTCATACTCCAATACCAGAGGAGTCAGAGGACAAATGTTAAGGTGTTAATAAATGTAGAAACAGTGAATTTTAAATCCTTTAACTAAGCCTGATGATATGGACAAAATTTCATATCTTGATATTCATGCCAGATATCTTGATATGATACGATATGACCAAGAGTTTGGTGAAAACCAAGCGGTGCATTCGAAGTCAATCGTAAAAATGAAATTTGTTTCGACTTACAGAGCTGCACATGCAGGGCAACTGTGGGGAAATCTATCTTTTTATAATATTGTTTATATCATTGCTTTTTCAATATTAATACCTTGAATGTTCATATCTTGGACACTGTCAGAATGGATGCTTCATTTGTTTTAACACCTGTTTGTATCTCTCAGTATTAACGTTGCCTTCACCAATGTGAAAGTTACCTGGGCCGTTGTTACTAACAAATGTCCAATCAGAAATTCCTTCCTTAGATAAATATTCCTATATTTTATTTTTAATTTTTACCTTCGCCAAGGAGGATATGTTTTCAGGAGAGTTTGTCTGTCTGTCCGTCCGTCCGTCCGTCCGTCCGTCTGTGAACAAAATAACTCAAAAAGTTATGGATGGATTTTGATGAAATTTTCGGGAAATGTTCAGCATGGGAAAAGGAAGAACTGATTCGATTTTGGTGTTGATCCGGATCAGCGTCTGGCCACCGTGGCGAAAAATGTGATTTTTGTTAATAACTACTAAAAAAGATATTATGACTCCGGTTGCTAATGGTATGTTTTCATGGTCAAGGAATGTAAAAATATTTAGATGAAATAAAGGTAGGAGTAACATTTATGGTCAAAATCACAATATGGCTGAGGACTGTGGCACTGGCAGAGGTCTGCGCTCTCTGAGTGCTTTTCTAGTGATATCTATTTTGTTCAGTAGTTATTCACATAAGTCACCTTTTTCATCATGGCAGCCGGACGCTGATACAGATCAACACCAAAATCGAATCAGTTCTTCCTTTTCCCATGCTGAACATTTCCTGAAAATTTCATTCAAATCTATTCATTATTTTTAGAGTTATTTTGTTCACAGACGGACGGACAGACGGACAAACTCTCCCGATAACATAACCTCATGGAGGAGGTAATTATGAATCCAGTTGCTAATGGTTCATTTTCATGGACAAGGAATCTAAATATTTGGATGAAATAACGGTAGGAGTAATATTTATGGTCAAAATGACTATTTGGGTGGGGACTGTGGCGCTGGTGGAGGTCTGTGCTCTCCGAATGCTTTTCCAGTAATATACATTCACTTGTCCATTGATATTTTTTTTACTTCAGATGAGGAGATCTATAAATCAATCTTTCAATCAATTAATCAATCAGTCTTTTTTATAGCACCAATTAATAATAAGTGTGATGTCAAGACACTTTACAAAAGAGCAGGCTGAAAACAAGCTCTTTATTTTCTCTGCTTAGCAGTTGGAAATCTTAATTAGATCCAGTCTCATGTTGAACAGCCATCTTCCAAAGCTGTGCTGGGTGTGTGGGCGAAGGAGGTGAGGTGGGCAGAGACAAGTGAAAGAGTAAAGTAAGAAGTGAAGCCATTGACAGATCCATGGGCCAATCATAAATCTGTCCTCATCATGTTTGTCCCTACTGGATACAAATGTATCAGAGGTTTTCCCCTTGGCACGCAGCATCTCATTTTCAAGAGGATTCTCGTGTCTGTATGATCGCAGTGGTAGTTTTAATAGAAGTGCAAGTGCCCTGCAGTAGCATATTGAGGAACAGCTTTCAAAAACTGTTGGACTATTTGCTGTCTCTCACAAAGTGGAGAAACTTGTCCTGCTGTAGATGACTGAGCTTTACAGGAGAGCTCTTTTCAGTCATGGTACTAGAAACCTTGAACTATTTAACCCACTTACCTGTGGAATGTTACAAGTGTTTTATGAACATGACACAACTCTTGCAGTCTTTCCTTGGCTCTAGGTTCTCCTTGACCCTCACAAAGATAAATATTGTCTATATACATGCAGTACTTCTACGTTTGGGTTATGTGTGAAGAAATAGTGCAAGGGAAATCTAAATCAAATTAATGCATATGGCCCTTTTCCACTAGCACGCCTTGGGCCTACTATACTGGGCTCTACTCGATTTGCAGCGTGTTTCCACTGGCCTGGTACCTCCTAAAACAAGCTAGTTTTAGTACCTACTCCGCTCTGGTTCCAAGGGAGCAGAGTCGATACTAAAAGACGACGTCACCGACCGCCAGCTACTGATTGGTCAGACAATATCGTCATCGATGAGTCATGAGCGTCTAGCAAGCTAGCGGTAGCTACCATTAGCTTACCCTCATACGTCTTTTCTTTGCAGCTGGATTGCTCTCGTCCTCGGCTTCATTTTGTTGTATAGCTTCCAAAATTCTCCTGTGCTTCTCAAGGGGTATTTCTTCTTACCACCTGCAGCCTTCTTCTGCTTTCCTTTTTTACTCGGTTTGTGACAAAAAGCCACAGATTGTTGTGTCGCGCTCAAAATGACCAAGTCCAAGTTGAGTCCCAAGTTTGAGTCAAGTTGCAGATTGTCAAATTAGCAATAAGTGTTGGCTTGAGTCCAAGTCCCTATGACTCGGGTCCAATTGTCTGCTATATACTATTGTATAGTGTAAAGTACAATGCAAAAGTGTGGAGCATGCCACAACTGAACAAAAGAAAGAAACATAAACACAACTCACAGAAAGCAGTGAAGAAGTGAAACATCTTTGATAAAACAGGTTTGGTCAGTCAGGATACAGACAGAGGCCACAGAATCTGCGGGCAAACACATTAGTCAAGATAGACTCACCGAGTTTAAAACAAGGAGGGACTCGAGGAAAAATGCTAGAAAGCGATGGGACAGCAGATAAAGAAAATCTGGCAGAGAATCAGTGGTTAAGAAGAGTGCAGACAGTGTAAACACACAAAGGTCGCATAAGGGAATCACAGTCAAGGAGCAGCAGGACAACAAACACAGGGGGAGGGCAGCAAACACAACCTGAAACGAGAGCAAGGGTGAGTGATGTCAAAGTAAAACAGGAATGACAAGATATGTCACACGAGGACAAAAAATAAAAACTTACCCTAGTGAAGTGACAGACTCAAATCATTTGTTGTGATCACCATTTTGCAGAGTGTGGTCAGGTGGATGAATAACCAATCATACCAAACCGGTGCTAATAATCATCATTTTTAGATGTAGGCTGAAACTTGTTCATCAGCTCAAACAGGAACAGCTGTGTTCCCACACAGCTAAAAGCTGAGTAAGGAGCAGACAAGCAAAGGCAAGTGAGAGAGTTTTATTTCATGTCATACACCATGGCAAGACTGAGCATAGCAAAAAGACACAAGGTACTACATCAGCAAGGTCACTCCAAACCAGTGGCGATTGCTCTAAGACTGCAAGGGGAGCTCAGCTTCCCTAAAAATGTCCCCCAAAAAAGTGGTGATTTGTGCTGCTGTGTGTACATTTCATTGATTAAATATGCGCTAGAATACCTTCATCTTTTATCACAGGTAACTGGCGCGACTTCCTTCTCATTCATCCCTACAGCATCTCATCGCTTTAATGGCGTGTTCCCACCGAAAGCATCGCAAAATTTTCGCGCATTGATATTACATACAAAGTCAATTTAAAGTCGTGAATTGACGCTGCATCGGGTCGCGCATAGAGCGGCGTCTAGCGTTCAAGCGTTGAGCGTTGAGCAGCGAACGTTTCCAGCAAATAACACTCACAGCTCACTGCTCAATGCTTGACGCTCAAGTTGAAATAATTTAACTTTTTGAGCGAGCGAGCGTGTTGACGCGCGTGCCAGGACAGCCTATCAGCGTGGAGATCATCACTGACGCAGGGCATTCGGGGGGTGAGAGTCTTGCTAATTTGACAAACTGCTAAACTCACCGGAGACAGATTGAAAGGTGCTCCGCAGCTGGACTGTCTTGCCTGTAGTTGGTATCCAGGCGGGAGATCCTGGCACCAACCCTGGCTAGGGTCTTCAAACTGGGCAACAGTCAGCCTGAAGTACCGCTGGAACCTGCCGTCATCCAGACGCAGCTCCTGCAAGAGGTGGCTGAACTCACCGAGCTCACACCGTCTCTGTAGGGTAGCATGCATCCAGTACCGACGTCGGCGCCTAGCCCGCAGCTGACTTCTCCACAGCAGGTACAGAGCAGCAACGGTGGTAATCAGAGCCATGTTCGACGATGGAATGATATGATGAAATGATAATGGTGGACTTTTTGTGCAACAATGCCGCGGCAAGCATTTTTTTTTTGCATATTTGTACCAGCGTTAAAACTTGAGCGTCTAGCGCGGCGTGATTTCACTTGACGCGCGAATACACTCACTTTAAACGCTTTCGGTGGGAACATGCCGTAACACAGTTGGACGTTGAGCGTTTTCTGACTTCCATGGTGACTCCTCTGGACGCTAGGCTTCTGCATGATGATTGGATGATCTGTCTGAGGCCGAATCCCTTTTTGATTGACAGTGAAATGAGCCAATCAGTGATCTTGAAGTATAACCCTCCACCGGAGCATCTTCTAAGTTCTACATTCAGTTGTTCTGGAGAGGAGCTTCTCCTGTTTAAAGCAGCTCAAGTCTTACACCCGCAACACAATGGGCCAAGACCGTTTAAGCAGTCTAGCTCTGCTGGCCATTGAGAGAACACTAGTAAAATCCCTGGAAAAGACACCTAGTTGGTACAGGGTCACAGATCATTTTCTTGAAAAGGAACGCAGGGTAGAATTTACATTTAAATAAATAAACAAAGGACCTCTTTCACAATACACGTAATTTTGCCCACAGCCCAATTTTTTGTTTATTGTGTGGTATTTGTAGTACACCCAGAGACTCCCAAGAATATACCTTTAGAAAATCCTAAAGTCATCCAGGCCTGTACTATGACCTATTTTATGATCATTGCCATAGGTGTGAGCCAGGGTGCACACTTTACCCCAAAACTTACTCAAACACAAATAATAAATCATCAAATTGGGTCAAATCACCTTCACTGAAGTCTGGAGCATCTTTTGAAATCAAATGTAAAGCTAAGTATTACAATTGAAAGAAGTTATTGAATTTTAACTGGAAAAAGACTATTTTTTTTATGATTTTTTCAACAAATTCAATTCTTTAGAGATGTGTCTGACCAACTTACAGTTGCTGTACAACTAAAATACTTACAAATTATTTGGCCACAATTATATTCTCAAAGTGGGAAAAGAATCATCAAATTCTGAGACTGGTAAAGTTGTTCAATTAACAGGTTGGGTTACTATGAAAGAATCAGGATACTGTTCCATGTCTTGTATATCAGGGAACCTTTAAAGATTTGTTCAGAATTCATCCTTTAAGTATGATTTCTTTTAGAATTTGAATGCTAGATTCAAAACAAACATTTCACATGAAATGTTATTCATTTTAATATTGAAAATTACCTAAAATTCATGTCAGTTGTACTGCCTTTGTGATGAGATAATAATGAGCCATTGTACCATGGTAACGTAAATGATGCAACAATAACTCGGCTCATCATGGAAAAACATTACTTCTGTCAGTTTCTGTTTGTAGTACTTATATATACATGTAATCTGTTTTAAGGCCTTCGTCTCTTTTTTGCATACCACGCTTGGACAATTTTAATTTGTAGACTGGAACTATAGTGAGGGAAAATCCATAAGATGTATGATTGGCTGGTTATTTCATAGAATGGAGTCTTTGAATTTGCTTGTGTATGGTTGGAGGGTTTCTGATTTTGAAAATGTTTATAATATCCCAAATAATAGATTACAGATGCAACATGTGCACACATGCCAGAGGTTCTCTTTCCAGCAGGACAGAGACAATAATATGCCTTCACAGGATCATCTGATGCATTCTTGTCAAATTGAATCCAAACATTGTATTTTATTTGAGATCTGTGACGAGAATGAATCTGTCCCTAATGAGATCAGCATCATGCTGGTAAACCCAAAACTCATAGTCACCATCATTTTTTGATGCTCAGCAATGTAGCCAGGGACTGTTTGACTTGGTATGTACCGCATGATGCCGTTATGGTCATCAGACAGATCCACATGAGGGAATGAGATATCAGATGCTTCAAGCTTCTGCCATTCACTAGAGCTCTACATGACATATTTGGGTCTTCTGCAACTCGTTTTGACAAAACATTGTCTTTTTTAAAAGTGAAAGCATACGCTGAGCCGTCTTAGTATCTCTCCGCCGATGTGGATCTGAAACATATATTGGTTCTCTGAAGGCATTGAGACATGCAGTTATAAACATTTTCAAAATCAGAAACCCCTCAACCATACACAAGCAAATTCAAAGACTCCATTCTATGAAATAACCAGCCAATCATACATCTTATGGATTTCTCAGATCCCCTTTCCTCACTATAGTTCCAGTCTACAAATTAAAATTGTCCATTTGCTATGCAAAAAGACATGAAGGCATCATATAACTTAGCAAGAAGACCTAAGGCATCCCTGCATATTGTCATTTGCTTCTAACCAAGATTTCAATATTTCAATTTTTTCCATGATGAGCCGAGTTATTGTTGCATCATTATTTACTTGTAATGGCTCATTATTATCTCATCATCAGGCAGTACAACTGACAGAATTTGTGGCTGTTCAATATTAAAATGAATAACATTTCATGTGAAATGTTTGTTTTGAATATAGCTTTCAAATTCTAAAAGAAATCATACTTAAAGGATGAATTCTGAACAAATCTTTAAAGGTTCCCTGATATGCAAGACATGGAACAGTATCCTGATTCTTCCACAGTAACCCAACCTGTTAATTGAACAACTTTACCGGTCTCAGAATTTGATGATTTTTTTCCCACTTTGAGAATATATATGTGGCCAAATAATTTGTAAGTATTGTAGTTGTACAGCAACTGTAAGTTGGTCAGACACATCTCTAAAGAATTGAATTTGTTGAAAAAATCATAAAAAAACTATTTTTTTTCCAGTTAAAATTCAATAACTTCTTTCAATTGTAATACTTAGCTTTACATTTGATTTCAAAAGATGCACCAGACTTCAGTGAAGGTGATTTGACCCAATTTGATGAATTTGTTGAAAACATCATAAAAAAAACTATTTCTTTTCCAGTTAAAATTCAATAACTTCTTTCAATTGTAATACTTAGCTTTACATTTGATTTCAAAAGATGCACCAGACTTCAGTGAAGGTGATTTGACCCAATTTGATGATTTATTATTTGTGTTTGAGTAAGTTTTGGGGTAAAGTGTGCACCCTGGCTCACACCTATGGCAATGATCATAAAATAGGTCATAGTACAGGCCCTGGATGACTTTTGGATTTTCTAAAGGTATATTCTTGGGAGTCTCTGGGTGTACTACAAATACCACACAATAAACAAAAAATTGGGCTGTGGGCAAAATTACATGTATTGTGAAAGAGTTCCTTTATGATGTAGCCCGGAAAAAATGAGCTTCCCCTCCTTGACTGACCAGCAGCCGCCACTGCTCCATACAAACAATTCAAAGCATGTAGGGTTACCATGAAGCTTTTCCCAAGCTGCACCAAACAACTGGGTAACATTATGGATTGGGTCCCTTTTACAAAATTTTGACTTGGTTTTGGGGTTGAGTTGCAAACATTGACAACAATTTTCATCTGGTTTGGTTTTCTTTCACACTGTACTTTGTTATAACTGACCAACACAAGATGGGGCTGTTGCTCCTTCCATCCAGCCTGTTGTACTGTGTCACGATTCAAAAGGAAGGGACTGAGGTGCAGAGAGAGAAAACCAGGACAAAAAAAATGTGATCAAAAGCAAAGTTCTTTACTTAAAAATTCAAGAAAGTCCAAACAAGGTCCATTCCAAGTAGAAAAGTTCCAAAGTCCAAAGAAGGAAACAAAGGCAAGATTCTTTACACAAAAATCTAGTAATCCAAACAAAGTTAATTCCGAACGAAAAGTACAACAGTCTATGGAATCCTAAATCCAAAACAGGGCAAACTAAAGATTTCCAAGGCTGAGCAACATGACCATAATGAAAGCCCAAAACAATCTGACAGAGGGCTGGTGAAAAAACATGGTATTTATACCCAGGTGAGGTTGATTGCCAATCAGTCACAGGTGAGTGATGTCAAAGGCAGGAAAAGAACAAAGACAAGAAGTAAAAATAGACATCACACAAAAGCATCAGAATTTTTAAAAATAAAACAGGGAATGAACACAAGATACACTAAATGAATAAGAGAACATTCCACTATGACCCAAATATGCACAACCAGGCATGGTGGACAACAGTCTTTGGGTTGTAGTAGTATGACAGTATTTCGGGCTAAAGAATAAAGATAATGCTTTTACCATATAGTCTTTGACAAAAGGTTCTCTGTTAACAGTTCCTAAAGTAAAACACAAACTTACGGTGAGGCATCTTTTTACATCTATGGCCCCCGCTTATGGAACAACCTACCTGAAGACCTGAGGGCTGCACCTAATGTTGATGTCTTTTAAAACAAACTAAAAACCTACCTTTTTAGTCTAGCTTTTACCTGAATTGCCTTTTAGTGTTATGTATTCTAAATACAGCTCAATTTTATTATTATTTTAAATTATTTTATTTTTCACCTTTCCTATCTTTCCTTGTTTTATTTTCTAGTTTTTCTAATTTTCAACTTCATTTCAGTTTATTATTATTATTATTATTATTATTATTATTATTATTATTATTATTATTATTATTATTATTATTATTATTATTATTATTATTATTATTATTATTAGGGCTGTCACTTTAGTGCCTTAATTAGATTAATTAATTACACCACAAACTAATGCGTTATAAAAATTAATCGCAAGGTAATTCATAGCACACAAACATTTTAATATTGTCCAGCTGGAGGACCCGTACATGGCAGTGGCACGTCACTTCACACATGCGTCTCTAGTCAAACCAAACAAAGCTCAGGTGACAACAGGAATGGCATATTTAAGACTTAGTCTGATTTTATTTTTGAATTTATCTATCTATATTTGTACTACATTCTTTAATAATGCATCAGGCCTAATTGTTTTGCTGGATGTCCTCGACCTTTTTCTTATTTTGAATTTGATTTATGAAAAACACTTAAAGTGTAATTTGAGTTGCCTGATTGAGCTTAGAATTTTCTGGACAAGTTGCCCTGACTTTGGTTTTATTTAGTCACCAAGAAAAATGTGGATTTACAAATCTTCACTTCTTAGTGTATTCATTTGATTAGTCATGCACTACAATTTTATAATATCCTAGAATTCAAATTCTTTATTTGGGTACTTTAAGCAGATATGAGATTAATATGCGATTAATTAGATTAATTCATTATAAATTAGATTAATTTTTTTAATCGCCTGACAACACTAATTTTTATTATTATTATTGTTAATTATTTTTCTTATTTTATTTTATGATATATTTAGTTTTACACTTTACCTAACCTCCAGTGTTTCCTCATTTTTAAACCTTTTTAAACCTTCATTTCATTTCAGTTTATTATTATTATTATTATTTTCCATTATTTTTCTTATTTCATTTTATGATATATGCAGTTTTACACTTTAACCTAACCTCCAGTGTTTTCTCATTTTTAAACCTTTAAGATGGCGTTTCCTCAGTATGTACTGGGTACAGCAGTGTGCTCTATTATTGTCTTTTATTTATGATGCTTATTATCAACACTGTGTATGGGTTGTAGTGTGGGTGGAGAGGGTTTGGGTCATAATTCCATTATTTTAATTCATCTGTCTGTTTGTAAAGCACTTTGCGCTACATTTTTTGAATGAAAAGTGCTATATAAATAAAGTTTGATCGATTGATTGACAGGTAAAGATAAATTTGCAAAGGGGACAGCTACATATTGACTGAAGAAATATGGATCAATATTCGACACAGACCTGTAGATAATGTTCTTTCTGTTTTGTGTGTTAACACAATTTGCATATATCAAATATAAAAATGCAACTGCGACAGAAAATATATCTGTTTTTAAGTCATTTCATAAGGCTGTATTAACCACATCATTGTTCTCAGACTGTTCTCAGAGTCATAAATGACTGGGCAGCAAGTCACCCGAAAGAGATCCTCATACTGGAGTTATCCAACTTTAAAGAGATGACTGAAACTCTGCACCAGCATCTTATCAGCTTCATCAAGACTCTGTTCGGAACCAAACTCTTCCCTAAAAACGTGAGTCCAGCATTATTTTCTAACAACTCAAAGATTAGAATAACTAGTTTGAGACAGTTTCATATTTTTGATATAATGTTGATTTACTTTACAGGAAATCCCTACGTTGAACAGATGCTGGGACAGGGGAAAAAATGTCATAATTGCATATGACTATCGAAAAGCTTCTCAGACTGAATTATGGAAAAAAATCACCTACTGCTATGGCAAAAGTATGGACCCAAGAACAATTGTGTCACAACTCCAGCAGGCTTTAGAGACACCAAGACCCTCTCATTGTAAGTCTGCATCTGCTTTCAGCTGTTTGGGTTCTTGTCATAATTTTATAAAGCCCATAATATGCTTTTTGGAATTTCATATTCCCTTTAATGTGTTTAAAACACGTTACATGTGTGATGGAGAACTTCTGCTGCATCAGGACTTCTCCATTTCCTCTTATCTATCTATGTTAATACTTTCTGTCATTATCTGCAGGTTTCTTCATATGTGGCTTGAATCTGACACTTCCAGACGATATGAGGATACTCAAATACATCCTCCGTCTTTGTGACAATTTTGCCAATGTCATACAGAGGAGTCTACCCAGGTTGCTGCAGTGGGTGAAGATTCAAGCGGACAAAACCCCAATGAACATTGTTGCCTCAGACTTGGCGACCCGTGACGATTTTGTCCCAATAATTGTCAATCTCAATGTTTCTTAATTTTAGAATGTGTGTTGGAGCCTTTTTCTGTAAATTGATGACATATCAAATTAATATTTAGATGACGATGATGATGATTTAAATTATCTTAAATCAAATTGCTAATTTTGATTATTATTAACTGCCCACCTCCTCCTTGTTGAGCCGTCCCACTCCCATGATTAAAGGTGCAGTCAGCGATGTGGCAGAAAACGAGTGGAGAGGTTGTTTATAAACAAATTTAGACCCGCCTCTCCCTTCATACCTCACCCTGGCTCCATCCCCGAAAGCTGATGGACGTGCATCGTCATGGAAACGGCCGTAGAATCGGCGTAGCTGACCAACTTGGCTATGGTAACCCCGACTCGTCAGACAACTCGACTGATAATATTGATAACATCACAACAACAGTACATTCTGGCAGATTAGACAATAAGATGAATGCCCGACGGCTGTTACTGTTATGTGAAGCACCACAAAGCTAATGTTGCTTACCTGTCCAGCAGAAAGACGGCGACATCCACGTCTGTTTTCAGGTCTTTCAATTGGCGGAGTTCCCTCCACCGTCAGAAAGCAACACCAGTGTTGACCCTGGTCTTCGCTCTTTCATGGTCATAGCCTTTCTTTTTCACTTTTCACTCCTCTGACCTTTTTCTTTTGGGCTGTTTTTCAGCCATTGCTACTGCACATATCGTATCTCTCTCTTAAGCTAACTGCGCACGCTACGCAACCTACTACTCCCCCTCCCCCCTCTGTCTGGTCTGCGCATGAGTATGATCGTCCCCTGGATGTGTGGGGGTGTACCCTGTTTTGGTAACTCGGCCTGAGCCACAGTATTTACCTGCTGAAATTCAGAGCCAAGGCTGTGTATTGAAACCGGACTTTTTTTTCAACATGCTGTCAGTGGTGACATCTTGTGGACGGAGAGGAGAAATACGGTGATTTTGACAAATAGTGCATTAGATTAGAAGATTAGAAGATCACTGACTACACCTTTAAGGGAGAGCAATCAGCTGTTCTTAGGACTCTGCTTTTTGTGTTGAAGGAGTGAGGAGTGAGACAGTTTTATCAACCACTAAATAACGATGTTTTTGCCTAGAAAGTCAACTTTGTTTTTGTTTATGTAAATAAATCTCAAACTTTTTTGAATCGTAGTAGATCTGTGCGTGTGCTTATGATTTAGTGAGTCGTAAACCTCCACCTCAAAAGACGAATCGGACTGTTTTTGACGCCTTGTTTTTTGAAAGCAACAACAGCCGTAACAGAATGGCGGTCATGCATCATGTCATCCTGCATTTCAGTAAGATGTTGAAATCTATTTATACTTTGCACTGTAACAACTAACCCAGTCTCCCTATGTCTGTGAATTTTGTTTTGAACTTTGATACATTGAATGATATTTTTCTGTTGTACTTTAACTTTTCGTAATAGATTACTTTTTTAATCCCTTTTCAGCTAATAATAAAGCCTTTTTTATTTGCATTTGGGTCTCTCTTGCTTTTTTTTTTTTTTAGTTTACTTTGTTACTAGTCTTGACAGTCCTCTTCAGTTTATAATCATTATAGATGTTAATTTTAATGAACCCTCTGTTCGTGGTTATTAATTAAACATCTATAATTAATACCTTCACACCATACAGGTTGTAAGACACTGTATTTGAGATTTTTCATTGGTTATACTTCCTTAGCCCATGACCCCTTTACAATTATAGCACTAAATAAAAATGATCATGAACACAAAGTCCCACATTACTATAATGTGCATCTAACTTCAGCACTTTGGAAAAAAAACTGAGAATCCAAAAATTAATGGGGACAAAAAGAAGAGCATCTGTATTGAGCATAAATTATCTCAAAGTCATTATTCCATTTACAGCAATAAACCATTTATATTTTAAGTTCCTTTATCTGCTTTTTGTTGAGAACTGTTTAAAAAAGATTCAAAGGTGAGAGAGTCAAACAAATATTATTTTTCTCAGCCACCCATATAGTTTGTAGTATGTTTGACCGGGTTGATTTACATTGTTTACTAATTGAAACGTAGGATGAAATCCTTGTTATATAAACAGCACAGCCTTGAAGTAGACATTTATTAGTCAATGTAAGATGGCAAGACAGACTTTGTTGGTTTCTTTCATTTCTTAAATTGTTTATTAAAAATATTTAGCATACCATGAGTGACAAGATTCACAGTGTGTGGATTAACTTTACCAGTGACCATTTTGGTGTTTGTACACAGTGATGTATTTTGTTGGTGAAGCCTAACTGGTGGAATTAAGTCTGCAAAATGTAGCTTGCTGTTGGTGCACGTCAAGACAGCTGGACCCGCTGGATGCTTTCTCTTGTAATTCAAAAAGTTTGTCAGCGAAAGTGGCAAGCTAACCCTCAGCCATGTAGGAAGAGTTTTGTAGCCAAATATTTGTTGGCCAAGTGGATCGACTACCAACTAAACAAACAGAGAGTAACAGAAATATTCATCTAGTTTGTGGGAAGTATTCGCCAACAACAACCATGCTACAACCATACAGAGGCCTATATCACGAAGCAGGATCAATGTCTTAGTGAGATAACTTCAGGGTTAACTCTTGATTATCGATAGCACGAAGCCGGTTCATTTCTTATCGGACTAGATCACCATGGTGACTTACTCTGAACGGCTATCCTGCTCCGGAGCAGGAGAAGTTGGAGGTTGAATCTGATCCTGCGAAAGGACCCTCGCACTAGCCAGTCAGCTTCTTCAAATCAATGGCCTGCCCTCTTCTTCTGAACCTGGTAGAAGGAGGCGCACAACTCTTGAGACGAGCATGAAGATGAGAAAGGCTGTCACAATACCGATTTGACCCACTAGATCAACCTGACGACGCACTTTGAGACGTACCTGTTCTCACAATCATCTACCTGGATGATATTTTGGAGCCCTTTATTCCCCGTGTGACCCACAGGAGCGGTGCACTAACTGTCCCGCTGTCATTTTGCATCGCCCTGCAATATAAACTTCACTTCTATAGCACCTTTCATACATTCAAATGCACCATAAAGTGCTTGATAAATAAAGGGAATGTAATTCTTATGTGAAACAGCACATTATTCTATTATTCCATCATGTCCATCATGTCCTTCCTGTACTTTATTCATGTATTTGAGGATTTTTTTTTCTTGCTGATTTTAAATTGTTAATTTGGGTCAGACTTCAGATCGGTATGTTTTTATGATTTCATTGTGGCGACGACTTAAATCTTAAAAGTAGCTGATATGACATGAAACAGACCCAACCTAACAGATGCAGTTATGTTTTTGTATTTATTTTTTATCTGCTCCCACCACCTCCTCACGACAGAGGGATTACATCTGAGGGAATGGGGTGATAACTGTAAGACAGGCAACACATTTTCACAATATATTGCTTCATGAGATTTATGAGTGTGATCAGTGTCAGATTTAGCCAAAGATGCGTAATTTGTGCATTTTCACAGTCCACCACGCACTTTGTCTGTGATTGACAGCTGCTACAGTGTTTCCTTTCTCCATTATAGCCTACAGGCTTTTTCATCCTCATATTTTAACTTTATCAGACGCTGCTCCTCACATGTTAAATATAAAGCTGTGTCAGTGCATTACAGGCCGGCGCTTCTCAGCGTGTTCTCCGCTCATGATCACGGTTGGTCAGCTGCCTCTGAGCCCTCCCTTTATACATGCACATTCACGGCTCAAGAGACAATCCTGGGTTGAGTTACCGTGTTGATAACTTGCGTCGTGCTATCGATTATCCTGATTGCCATTGTTGCGGTTACTCAATCCTGGATAGATGTGAGTTACCGGGGATAAGTTGACCGTGCTTCGTGATATAGGCCTCAGGTCTGTGGCCCTACCAGAAAACAAAGATATCACATCTCAAAGGGGCTACCTCGAATGAATAATTCTATATTCAGTATGGTCAAATATGACGGGGACACATTTCACATTCTAATTTTTAGTCCCTCTGTCTCTGTTTGGATATTGACATCTTTGGATATATGTACATGTGTACATGCATATTTACCTCCGCCAAGGAGGTCATGTTTTCAGGAGAGTTTGTTTGTCTGTCTGTCCATCTTTTTCATTTTCAGGAAATGTTCAGCATGGGAAAAGGAAGAAGTGATTAGATTTTAGTGTTGATCTGGATCAGTGTCTGGATCTGCCATGACGAAAAATGTGATTTTTGTGAATAACTACTGAACTAAAATAGACATCATTATGAATCCAATTGCCAATTGTATGTTTTCCTGGTCAAGGAATCTAAATATCTAGATGAAATAAAGGTAGGACTAATATTTATGGTGAAAATCACAATATGGCTAAGGACTGTGGCGCTGGCGGAGGTCTACGCTTTTCTAGTTATATATATGTACAATGTATACAGTATGTGCATTGATCAGATGAAGGATATGGCTTCAACCTGCCCTATTGTGGAGTGTCTTGAGATAACACTTGTTAAGAATTGGCGCTATAAAGATTAATTGACTTTGCAACATTTAAAATGCGGTTAAGAATAGTGGGAGGAAGCAGGGAGGAAGCAGTAGTGCCCAGAGGGAACTCACACATGCACGAGAACAACAACAACCTGGGGATCGAACCAGGGACCTTTTTGCTGTGAGGCACATGCACTACCTGCTGCCGCCCAATGTTGAATGTGTTGCATCATAAAAAACAGCGTCCTCTTTAAATAGTCAGTCCCCAGCCTCAGCCCAGTTTGTTTTAATGTATTTATGAATTAAGTTCTTACTTACCAGCTGTCACTCACTGACATACTTTTCTGTGCCTCATTATTTATGCAACAGTAGATTTACACTGACTATAGGCTACATCCCTGTGCAGTTCTGACCTGAACAGGTTCTTGTGGGATGGGGATGGGTGGGGCTAATGTAAAAATATCTAATTTTCTATTATATCTTTATATACCGTAAAATACCACTTAATGGCCCAGTCCCAAATAAACGCCTGGTGTAGCAGTACATTTTGACAAATAGACGCCCGTTCCAAATAAATGCCTGGTGTAATTTATTCGGCACAGCCTCAGAGATATGGTTGAAGTTTTACAGAACACACATGCAACACTGAGCTCACAACTGACAGTTCAAGCTTGAAAAGAAACATGATCTGAAAATGTACAGGTGTTATTCATACTTGTGTAAATAAATAATCTGATTACATTTACCATATTTTTTCACTTCTTGCTAAGCAAGATTTTTGTGCAAAAGGAATTAAACGCCTGTCCCAAATAGTCGCCTGACCCCAAATAAGCATGCCCCAGCGGGCCCCATGCAGGCTTTCTGTGGGCACTGTGGGCTAGGGCCAGCCCATACTAAACCCACACAGGCCCAGTGCTGTTTTGCCCATGCAAAGCCCAAAGCTCTGGGCTCAGTGAGGGCTCTCCACGAGCAGCCCACAATAGTGGAATGCCCACAGAAAGCCCACGTTGGCCCAGTGTGGGCCAGCCCATCAGGGTCCAGAGCAACTATTGTGCCTTTGGGCCCATGCTGGTTTTGTGTGGGCAGCCCAAAGTAAATTCTCATGTTTAGGCGCCTTTTTTTCTTAAAAAAAAAAAAAAAAAAGCGATTTGAAATTCAGAGAGACTCTTCTTTTATAGCCTCTGCACAGAATGCATAAAAAAATCGAATATTTATGATCACATAAAAACTCATGAACAAATATTACTTTGTGTTCTTAACAAGAAAAGTCTACAATTTTTAATAGGTGGAAAATGTTTAATTAATTATTTTTTTTTATAAATGATGTTATAAAGGTATATTAGGGTTCACAATTAACAGTTCACAATTTAAAGGTGCTGTTAAAATATGGCTGGCTGCCTACCAAAAATATTAGAGAAAGAATAAAAAAATACATTAAAAACTGAATTAAAATAAAAACGACTCAAAGCTTTAATTGACATATCCGACCCTGTATATCAGGAACAACATTAAATGCTTTTATTCATTTATTTAGTATTTATTTGTAAGCCAAAAATGTAAAGTTTATTGACTTTGACCGAGCTCGACGTGCTTGGAACTATTTTTCTGCTGAAGAGGTGCCACTTAATGTATCCCTACGCACTTGAGCCTCATCACATGCCCAGCCCCATCCGCAGAGTATCGGTTATTTCTTCAGACAGAAGGCGGCATTTTCCCGAGGTGAGTTTAAACTTTTAACTGTTATGATCTATCTTAAAGTTCAATGTTATTGTAAATATTGTCATAGTGTGTGTTCTCATGTGATCTTATCGGTTTTTAGTTAATTCAGACCAAATCGATTTTTTCAAACGTAGCCAAGTGTTAGCTAACCTTTGACGATGTAGCTTAGCTTGACTCAGCAAAAAATACATGTAAGGTTAGGCTACAGGTCCTTATCAATCCTTTTCTCATATTCCTCATGTCAGATTACCACGGTGGCCCGTGAGAGTATTTCATTTACTGTCAACTGCAGTTTAAATCAGGGCTCCAAACTGCGCCCAGACGGCGGCATTTGGCCGTTTCTGAGACAGCGCCAATATTTTCAAAACTACTCGGGTAGAGCACGCGCGTTGTTGTGTGCTTGATGTCCATATTTGAATTGAATTGATTTATTTATTTCGGTCACGTCAGCACACTTATACAGCATCACACATTGTCAATAGTTGATCACATTGTACATGTCCGAAAGGGAAAACGGGAGAAGCAAAGCTTATCTAGTCCCGTCCCCATTTTCTCAATATTTACTCTCCTCTTTTCCACATATCATCAAATTATTATAAATTTTTATCTGTCTTTTAGTGTCCATATTTGACCTATTATGACCAATCCTTTGTTCCACGTAAGGCAGAGTCCAATCCTTTGTTCCACGGAAGGCCTAATTCATGACTGTCTTTTTTTGTTGTTGTTGTTAGTCCCGGTTAGTGATGTTGGGGTGGTGTGTCCGTGTTGCTTTTGTTTTTCCAGATTTCGAACATTTGTTAAACGTGTGACTCGTCACTCTCCTCTTCATCCAGGCCTGCTCCTGCACTGTTCTGCTGCCTGACCTACACCATCAGTTTATTCATTATCATTGTTTTGGTACATTTCGTCTTTCCTGCTGTCTTACAGACCAAACAACATTCATTATCATTGTTTTGGTACATTTCGTTTATCCTGCTGTCTTACAGACCAAACAACCCACATGTTTTGTTTCACTTAATCATATATCATATACAGACAAGGTTATATCCTTCTAATTCAAAGTTCATACCTTTCTCTTTGTTAATCCATGTTTCAGTTATTGCAATAATGTCAAAAAGGGTTCTTAAAGTCCATTAGGTATTCCTTTATTTGATCAAAGTTGGTGTAGAGGCTCCTGCTGTTAAAATGGATGATTTTCAGCTTGTTGTCCCAGTTAATTCTTGTATTATAATCATGTTCCATGTAGTAGTTTCAATTAATCGATTTGTTGCCATAAAAACAGTTATTCAGGTCGATGTTCATGTTTGGGTTATTGCAGTCCGAACAGTTTTGGTCAACATTTTGAATTTTTATTAAATCCCGATGCCCATGGTTTGTAATCCAGTCAGTTAAATCCAAATGTCCATGTTCCATGTTACAGTTCATTAGCTCCTTTTCCTCAGATTGTGTTGAGGTTTTGAAGCTTTTGTTATCCATTTAGTCGTTAAATTTGTCCAGATCCTCCATGCTCTTGACCAGCACCGTCTTCATTTGTTCTGGGGCTACTCCGTTAGTTCTTATCAGTATTTTGCAGTTTGCCGTCCAGGTGGTTTTTATCTTCCCGGCCTTTTTTAGCTGTCGTGCCTTCTTGGCCATCTCTGCATTTTTCTTGGTCAGGTTTTCATTGAAGAACACCGTTGTGCCTTTCAGTTTTGGGCCCTGTTTCAGCAGCGCTATCTTGTGTTTTCTGTTTGTGAATCTCAGTTTCACAACTTTCCCGCCGTTTGCCCCTTTCCAGGGCATGAGGTGACAGTATTCCACGTTGTTGAGATCCATCTCGATTTTCTTTGATTCCATGAAGTCGGCCACCTGTCTCTCCACCGTCTTGATGTCCTCTTCGTCTTGTTCACTGTCATGCTCCCCTGCCCGTCTGTTTGTCAGCGCTTTCGCGTAGGAGCGCGGTTTGATCTTTATGCCGGTTACGATCACTTCATTCAGCCTGGTTTGTTGATCCAGGTCTTCGACTCGCGCTTCCAGATGTTTGATCATCTCAGATTGTTTTTTGCTGTAATCCTGCAGCAGCTTGTGTTCTCTCTGAAGGTTTTTTAATTCAGTGAGAACCGTTTCTATCTTCTTTTCTATCTTCTCTTCTAGACCTTTTTTCAGTTCTTGCTGGCCTTTCAGGATTTCATTAATCCCCTCTGCCATGTTTGGACCGGGTCCAGAACCCGAATCCGAATTTTTTGTCTTGGATTTTCCTTCCTTATTGCCTCCCATTTTTGTGAGTTCCAGATGGTCCTGGAGGAGACTCTGTTGTTGTTTCTGCTGTAGCTGCTATCCAAGGACAGAGCTCACAGATATGCGTCCGTCTCCCATGGAGGACAGAGATTTTTTTACCGTTAACTTTTATGTCCCATGTTGTAGAGGGAGCGAGTTCACATGTGTGAGTGTGTGTGTGGGGAAGTTTGGGGGTCCGGGAATGAATTTTCAGTTGCCTGGGTCTCTTCACTTTCCTCGGTGTGGATCTATACTTTTTAACGGCTCTGTCTCTCCGTACCATGTTTTTATGGACAGGAGACGGGAGACGGAGGGAGCAGCGCCGCCGCAGGGGCCCCGTTACGCGCAAAAGGACGCATTCTCCGCTGTCTGATGCAGCCGTGATCCGCCCTGTGGACTACAGGTCTGATATCTTCCATTTAAAGTGTGGCTGTTACCGCTGTTGTCTGTCTGTAATGTCTGTCTGTAAGGTAATTTTGCAGTGCAGCCTATGTCCATGTGAACATTTGACCTAAATCCCTCCCGAATCACTCGGCGGTTTTGGGCGCACACTCTTCCTTGTGCGTCAAGACGCAGGCAGACGTGCATCGCTGGGACAGAGGATGATAATCAGTCACTTTGTGTGATTTCATAATTCAAATGGTGTCTTGAGAGCTCATGAGTCAGCTCTTTAATTAATCAAAACTCAACGTTCTTCATCCGTCCAGCTCTGACCCTCTGTTTCACTCACTTACTGTTTTATAAATGATAAATCTATCCTGAGGTATCCTGTCTCACGTATTGACCATTATATAAAAACAATCTCTGAAGGATCAAGCTCCAGATACAATCTACTACTGCAGCGGCTCTCAACCTGTGGGTGGGGGGCCATAAGTGGGTCTCAGAGCTGTTTTCAGTGGACAGTGTATAAATCAGGTGAAAATGTGGCAAAAATATCTTCAGTGTATGGACAATCATCCGTAATGTCAGAGTTTACCCACTAAAATAAGCCTACAGCACTGGATGGTGGGCATGTATGCTATTGTTATAAAAAAAAGAAGTTGTTTGTGGCATGAACACCTCAGCTGCTCGTCTGCAGTCATGAGACAGAAGAGATGGGTAATTCTAGATGTGGACTGGAGAATAATTTTCCCTATGGCCCTGATTATTATTTTTTTAATGTCTAGTTAACCATATAAATTCATCTCTTTCTAAAAAGTAGTGGTTAATAAATGACTTTGTGGTGATAGGATGCACCTTGTTGTGTGCATCTGTCTGACAGTGCACAGTTGAAATACTACTTGCAGGTTTTCTTCAGTGCAGATGTTTGTTGATCAGGTAATAGTACAGAGAGAGAAACTCTGATGTGGTTTGCTAAATATGCTTGTGGTGTCCCAAGAGTCGCTGCAAAAGCGACCATTGTGCAGTCTGGAGCCCTGTACAACAAATAACACACCCAGATACATTCATAATGTGAAAAGTTAACTTCAAACAATGTGGATTCTAGAATAAAGAGACTGTAACATGCTTATTGTGTTTCACAAAAAAAATTACCCATGTCTTGACCTGCTCCTTTTCTGCTCCTCTCTCAAACCATCCCTCTGTTTCTCTTCCTCTTTCCTACTTTCAGCCAGAACAGAGACCAAAAACCAAGCAGTGCAGACAGAAGAAGAGTTGATCTCGACCTCCTGGTTTGTGACACTGAGTACAGAGATTAAGGTATTTCTCTACTCACTCAAACACACACTTCAATATTACAAATAGCACATATTAACTGCCTACTACACACAGTATTTTTATTGGCCCCTTTGCTTTTATGTTTTAGAGGCTGTAAGAAAATGGTCTCTCCAGCCAAGTCCAAAGGATTCTAAAGTTGAGGATGAGATAAAGGTGCTGCTACAGAATTCGATGGACAGAGCGGCTGGATGAAGGAGCGCTACCATTGTGACTACCATGAGACCTTGGGGGAAGAATGTGCTTTGCCAATCAGTGCATCATCTCAATAGAAGCATAGACATGTTAGCAGCACACAAGAATGTATTTTCAGCATCAGAGGTCAGAGTTTTTGCATTTTTTGCTTTTTCCTTGTTTGAAGTATGGGCTAAAAAATGTGCCACTTGTTACTAAATGCTGTTCTTTTATATTCTATTGACCATGTTTAGTAGGACTGCATACTGTCACAAGTCTCTGTTAGGGCTGGGCAATATAAAGATAACTGTCACTGGGAGTTTTACAGGGGTCCCGCGGATCCTTAAAAAGTCTTAAAGTCATTAAATTCAATATTCTAAAAATAAGGCCTTAATTGGCATTAAAATGTCTTAAATCCAATTTTCAAAAGTCTTAAAAATTTGAACACATTAGTAAGATTTTTGTTAGTTTGAACTAAAAAAATATTAAGTAACATTTATCTATTTTTCAAAAATAATTCACCGATTTACTCTCATGGCAACATCGCGTTATAACAATAGCGGAACTAAGAAGACGGTGATGTGGTTGCACCCGGATCTTTAAGAGCAGACGCATGTCTGGCTAAAAGCGGTACCAGGCATGTACGAGCCACGGTGTATTTTTTGCAAGAGTTTTTGCACGATGGGAGTCAGGGCATTGGAGTCACACATGCAAAGCGCAAAAACACAAAGCTTCAAAATTGAGCTGCCAACAGACGCCACGTATTTCCCAGTTCCGTTCGTCTCTCGTTTCCACCATGCTCCCACCCGGACCCCCGACGAAAACCAGGACCGCAGCAGCACCACATCTCTGGATGTGCGGCAGGAGCCTACACTGAAAGCGGAGGTTCTGTGGTCTTTGAACACCGTGACGAAACACCAATCATTTAAGTCAAATGAGGGAGTAAAATATACTGTACTGAAGTGATATTCAACATTACTGTATAATAACAAGTAATAATAAATATATTGACCCAAATAAGTTAAAGTTAATATATTTTATGAAAATGTAAATCAAAACTGAACATAATTATTTTTGTACAGGTAGAAGTTATGGCTTTTGTATTGGATCACATTATATTGTAGGAATCTAGTTTATGTTGTTTGGTCTTCAGCTTCCACTTGTGATGGTGTCAAATGATATTATTAACCCTCTCACGCTCAAAATAAGTTTTAGTAACAGGAAAAATCAGATATTGGGGGAAAATTATCATATGGGGAAGTAATACACAATTTTGACTTTTTTTTTGAGAGAGACCTTCACATGCAATGCATTCTGGGATGTTGCAGATTTGCAACACTGGCCTGGAATGGTAAATTAACACTGAAGACTAAAGAAAATATGAACGCTAACTTTATTTATATACATATATATATGTAGCATATATATTTATTCTAAGGCTGAATGATTTGAGAAAATCTATTTTTCCACAATATTTTGATTTACTCTGCAATTGTTTTAATTTTCCTCATCTTATGTATTCTTAAACAAACATAAGCAGTCGATCTTTTTGTAGTATAACCAATATGACATTAAATTAATTGAAAGATGTGAGAAAAAGTGGAGAAAACAGAAGCAAAATAGTTATGAAATTGTAAAAACTGGGTAAAAATGGTATGAAAGTGGAGAAGGTTAATTAATAGGTGTAAAATAGGTATGAAATTGCAAAAAAAAAAATTGGGAAGAATTGGCAAAAAAAATCCAAAAGTGGCTTGGGAAAATTGATTATGGCAGCAAAATTGGGAATTAAATTTGAAATTAAATTTCAAAAACCATGGAAAAATTCCAAAAATGGTTCTGACGGTGGCCAAAAAAAATGATGAATGGGGGTAAAAATGGTCCAAAAGTGGGAAGAAGTGTATGAATAGAGGTAAAAAATAGGCATGAAATTGCAAAAAGCTATATCACAATGCTAAAATGTTCAACACATTTTGGGCTAAAAATATTGAACCTTCTGCGATTTGAAAATGGCAACAAGCCAAAATGCTATTTAATCCAAGATATATATATAAATATATATATATATATATATATATATATACATATATATACATATATATGTATATATATATATATATATATATATATATATATATATATATATACAGTCATGGAAAAAATTATTAGACCACCCTTGTTTTCTTCAATTTCTTGTTCATTCTAATATCTGGTACCACTAAACGTATAATACAATGAACACAACAAAAAATGCAGCTGGTCACATAACACTTTATGTCCTATTTGACATTCTTAAGCTTAATTGATTCCCAGGGTATATAAGAGGCCATTTCATGTCACAAGCAGCACTGCACATGCAAAGGCCTAGAGTGGTTTCCTGCTTACATTCAAGCCGTAGCACAACTCAGAAGTTGTCAGCTCTCACATAATGCCTAAAACAAAAGAATTATGTGAAGCCACAAAGGCAGCCATCTTGGCACTGCTGGAAATTGGCATGAGTGAGAGACAGGTAGCGAAAAACTGAAGATCTCCAAGACAGCCGTTCATTACAACAAAAAAACAAGCTGAACATGGCACTACCAAATTGCTACCTGGCCGTGGCAGGAAAGCGTCTTTCTACCCACGAGATGACCGTGCACTCATCCGTCCCTGTGTCAGGAATCGTCGTCAGACCTCCAGGGACCTTAAAATGAGTGGGCACTGTCGAGAAATGTGACTTGTTCAGCAAGGACAGTTCGAAACCGACTTGTTGAAGCTGGTTTGAAGTCACACAGAGCACGCAAGAAGCCCTTCATCAATGAAAGGCAGAGGAAGGTCCGGTTACTCTTTGCTCGAGACCACAAGGATTGGACTGTTGATGATTGGGCTAAGGTTCTCTTCAGTGATGAATCCAATTTTGAATTGATGCCCACTCCAGCCAACTTACTGGTTAGGAGGAAGCCTGGAGAAGCTTACAACCCAGACTGTCTTGCCCCTACAGTAAAACATGGGGGTGGATCAGTCATGATCTGGGGTTGTTTCAGTCTGAGTGGAACAGGGCAAATGCAATTGTGTGAAGGCCGAATGAACCAGGTCATGTACAGGACTACCCTTGAAAACAGTCTTCTTCCATCAGCTGGAAAACTCTTTCCTGCTTCGAATGACTGGATTTTCCAACAAGACAATGCCCCTTGCCACACGGCAAGGTCAGTTAAAGCCTGGATGGAGAACCACAACATTCGCACCATGCCTTGGCCTGCTCAATCACCAGATCTTAATCCAATCTTAATCCAATTGAAAACCTGTGGAAAATCATCAAACTCAAAATGGAGAACCACAAGCCCAAAAACAAAGAAAATTTGTTTGAATTTGTCCAACAGGAATGGGCTGCTGTGACAGCAGAACAATGTCAGAAGCTGGTGGAGAGCATGCCAAGACGCATGGCTGCAGTCATCAAAAACAATGGTTATGCAATCAAGTATTAACTCTTGTGTGTATCATGTGTTTAAAGCAAACAGAAAAGAAAACATGGAATGCTTAAAAGTAGTGTTTTTGGCGGTACAATGCCATAGCTATTGATGTAAGAATTTAAGTAATTTTGGTTATTATCAAGAAAACCATGGAAAATGAATAGTTCTTAGTTCTTAAATTAAACTCTCATGAGCTATTTTTTGTTGTTATCATTATAATTGTCCAAACAAATGTACCTTTAGTTGAGCCAGGCATTAAAATTAACAAGAAATTGAAGAAAACAAGGGTGGTCTAATAATTTTTTCCATGACTGTATATATATATATATATATATATATATATGTGTGTGTGTGTGTGTGTGTGTGTGTGTATATATATATATAAATATATATATATACATATATATATATATATTTATATATATATTCACATATGTGTGTGTGTGTATATATATATATATATATATATATATATATATATATATATATATATATATATATATATATATATATATATATATGTATATATATGTATGTATATATGTGTGTGTGTGTGTGTGTATATATATATATATATATATATATATATATATATATATATATATATATATATATATATATATATATATATATGTAAGGGATAATGTATCAGAAATTAATGGACGACGCGGAGGAAGACTGTTGCTTCCGTGAAGTCCATTAATTTCTGATAATGGACACCTCGGAGAGCATTATCCCGCTTATACCATGGTCACTTATGAAAAAAATACATCTTTAATCAATTATTAACACGTTAAAGTTGTTTTTATACCGTCAAAATCATTCGTTTTAAGCAAGAAGCGGCTGAGCAAACTTTTTAATATCACTCCTTGTGACACGTTGCTAAGGTAACCTCCTCTCGCCACAGAACCTGCAGCTCGGTCGGCTGCAGCTGTCGTATTAGTCCTAATCAGTGGAGGGAAGTGAGATGATTGCTTAACGTGATGTTACGTGAAAAAAGTGTGATTTCAGAGGGCTAGTGCACCTCTTATCGTTTGTGTATCCAGGGGATGATGCGATTTTTTTCAAAGAATCAAAGTCAACAGATAGTTTACTAAATAGTTTTTATTGCAATATTGTCCCCCATTCACTCTGATCATTAAATGTGCTATCAAGAAAGTAAGTCTATCCTACATCGTTTTTATAAATAGGATATTCACCTCGTCTTTGTCCTCCTCTAAATTGTTCAATTCCTCCGGTGTCACCTCCTTGTGTCGCATCTCCTTATTCTCGTATTCTTTTCTCTTCTCTTCTTATGCTGCATCCCAGTCTTCAAAATTATCGAATCCACCAAACAGGTTGAAGGAAACCATGAAATCGTTCATTTTGTCTACTGTCTATGAGCTAGGCGATGTTAAGAGTTTCCGTTGCCACGGTTACCAACTACTGTTTGATCCAGCGCAGTAATTTAGAAGAATCAGGCTATTTGACCGGAACTTCTTTTCTAGGTGTCCATTATCACCTTGGTGATGGTATAAACCATGGTATAAATATGTATATATGTATATATATATATATATATATATATATATATATATACATACATATATATATATATATATATACATATATATACATATATATATATATATATATATATATATATATATATATATATATATATATATATATATGTTTGAATGAGGAAAACAAAAGGATCTCCATTATTACGTCACTGTCACGCTAAGCTCGTGCTCGGGAGCTGCAGCCCTCCACGGTTCATGCCCTTGTACAGGACAGCCGGTGCGCCGTAACATAACATGTCAGTGTTTCACATGTTTGGAAGTTCCCCCTCATTCAGCTCTCACACTAGCTGTGCACACCTCAGCTCCCCGGCTGGTGGATTACGATGTTAAGACTGGCATGGCGGCGAGCGCTGTCCAAAAATAGCCGCGTGCAGAGCTGTCGTCCTTCTTCAGTGACAGCCCGGGGCTCAGGGGCTCACATCTGCAGGAGACCCGCACTCACTGCCCACCCTCCAGGAGACCAGACCTCGCTGCGACAGCCGGCCTACCAGCTCAGGTAAAGCCTGGAGAGGCTGAGAGCTAAAGCTAAGCGTGTGTTAGCTCGGTGTGCAGACATGCTGACATGTTTCAGAGCTCTGCTGATGTAACTACTGAAACACTGTAGCTCCCACTGCGGCTTCATTCAGCGCTGTTAGGAAAGCTTTTAGCTTAGTGAAACGTTCAAGGCAATGTTTACAGTGAACCGAGTTAAGTACCTGTGCCTGCTGTAAGGAAAACCAGACAACAGGGTGATTATTTAGCGAACTGCTACAGTATTCTCTGCAGTTATGTATCTGAGATATTTGTACTGAGTTTGTCATAGCAAGACCACCCACAGTCTCCTCATTTATGCTCTTATTAGCTAGACTAGAAACAATGAGCCGTATCAGTTGTACAGGATAAGGGCTAGACAGGTGCTTTTAAAGAAAAATAAGCAACAAAGAGTAAAATGTCATTCACCAATAAAGCTTTGTCAAACTTTTTCTCCATTTTGACTTCATATCAATCCTACAGGAAACACAATGTAGGGATGGGAATTGATAAGATATCAATGATACCAGTGCAACCCTGCTAATTGCTCCAATTCTTTAACGATTCCCATATTATTATTTCTGTTATTTTATTTTGGATCCCCATTAGCTACTGTCAAAGCAACAGACTCTTCCTGGGGTCCACACATAAACCAGTCAACAAAATACATCAATGACATTCAATGAATTTTAAAAATTGAAACGGGAAATAAAAGACCATCTGACTGCAATGGTCATAGGCTCTTAGGTACCCAAGGATCAGGGTGTATGTACATCAATTAATAAGTGATCATTAAAAACAGTACTGGGAGTAAATGATTCCACTTAAAGCAATACGTTTGAACAGTATTACGGTTTAAATGTTTCAAAGGATAATTACAGATTCTGCATGTTACTTTGTGTGGATATACTATTAAGATAATCTTGATGACATTAGATATGTCTTTAAGGTCTTTTTAAAAACAATTTTACTGGTTAAACTTGTGATCTTTGATGGAAGACTATTTCATATTTTCATACCTCTAAACAAAACAATGCTTTGGCCTGCATTGTTTTTTGTCAGGTGGTAGAGTAAAACAACCTATAGAAACATGCCTTATTACAATTGTGACCATCCCCACTGTAATTTAATTGACTTTAAAGAACATTTGAAACCTGTGATGTAGACATGTTTCTAAATAAAGCAAAGAGTTGTTAAGTCTTTCTTTCCACTTATTCCTGCAGATGTGGGCAAAAATGTTGGTCTGTAGATTTTCAGTGTCAACAATGTAAACACAAAGCATAGATAACTGCTTCTGCAAGTTGCTGGTGTTTCCATTCACTTAAGGTTGTGCAGTAGGTGCCTTTTGTAAAAATTTAAGCCACAATTCACACACTAATGAACCCTGTCAGTGGAAGGAATTGATAAGCAAAAAGACTCATGATATCAATTATTTAATGTAACTGATAACGATTCTCAACTGGATTTGGTTTTCAGTTCCCATCCTTAACACAATGTGTACATTATTATTCACGAAGACACAAAATTATTTAATTTTGACCAACATTTGACAGCACAGATGATGTAAACCACGGATCACCAACATTTTTTAGCCTGAGAGCTTCCTAAAAGATGAGGAGTATCATGGGGGGCCAGTAATTTACTGTTTATAAGTAAAGCCAAAAATGAATATAGTTTACCCTAAAGTTATTGATATTATGCATGTTATAGGCTACATATGACGCTGAATGTTAACTTTTACTTTTAATGATTCCTAACAATAATAAGAGACCATTATACTCACATGTTGTGGTGAAGGTGCTGCTGGTGCTTTATGGTTCGTCCCTGCCTCCCTTCCTGGAGATGTTTTTTCTGCATTTTCTGCAGACAGGGTCACCATCTTCACTTAATTTCCTTTAGGCATCTGTGTAAAAATCCAAAACACGGCCAGACTTTAGATTTTGTCTGTTCTGAATGGGGAAAACTCTTCAGGGCACAAATGGCCATACTTTCGTTTTAAGAGGCCAAACACTGCAAACTGTGCTTGTGTCAAAGGAACCGTTTCTGCTTTACAAAGGAGCAGACATTTAATTCTGGCTTTTTCAGGCAGGGAGCAGCATCACCATGAGTTCTAGACAAAGTGAGATAATCATGGTTTTAGCGGTAATTAAGATAGAAAATGGTCATTCTAACTATCTGAAATTTTACCGCGATCATTTTATTGGTAAGCATTACATTCCTAATGTTGATGACTTCTGATGTAGCTACAAACATGGACTTTTATTTTTAAAATAAAATACATTAGTTCATATCCACTAATGAGCGTAGGGGTGGGCGATATGGCAAAAATATGATATCATGGTTTTTTAAAAATAAAATCACGATCACGATTTTATCATGATTCTTTTTCACTTTGATTTTTCTAGACTAATTTGCACGTTTAATCATTTTTTTGCTATGTTTCACATATAAAACGTGTAAAACCCTAAAAGAAAAAAAAAAGACAATTCAAGCCAAAGACACTTTCTGAACAGGTTTTAATTTAAACTGCAGTTTTTATAAAAATGTGCAATAAATGTAAACATAAAAGTAATGAACAACGATATCAACATTATCTCTTAAAGTGCAACAATTTAGAACAAATGTTATCTAACTGCAATGTCTATAATCTGAGTGAATAATACAGCTGCTTTACAAAAGATTTTTGTTCAGACATCTTCAAGCTTTTATCTCCTTTTCTCTTTCCGCCATGGCTTCACGCTACATAACCAAACAGGAGATCCCACCATGCACTGCACGTAATGTGCTACGATTGGCTAGTCAGGTGCGCGTCAAAGTCTCTGTGCCCACACAGACGATCTGATGATCTTTCTGCTTTATGAGACCATCCCCACGTTATAATCCTTAACGATTTAATATCGTCATATCGCCCACCCCGAAATGAGTGTTAACTTTTTTTTTCTGGAGTTTCAGTCTTTGTGTAGCTACAAAATGAGACTCAAAAATGTGACTTTTGTCTGGAAGATTTTGAACAGTACACTGGAACAGTGTATTGTCGTAATGTAGTTTGATGTTTGCTTTGCTGTTTTTAGAACAACATACATGACGTTGCTCTACCTTTAATGTTTGCATAAACTCTTCTTAAGGTACAGTATGTTTGTGTGATTTGAGATTTGGCTTTGTGTGACTTTATTTTCAGTTTCTTTTCTTTATGTGGGTCTATAGATAATCTCAAACTTTCTCTGTACTTAACCCGCTCACGTGATCTGCGCTTGTTCACTTTTTTCCTTTTGACTTTATTTTAAATATCGGTCCACATAAAAATGTAATTTATACAAAAACAGTTAAAATGACTAAATGTTCTCATGAGGGCTAAGATGGCATTTGAAGTGACTCAGGATATTATAACATAATTAAAAGGCTCAAAAGCATTCATTCTTTCATTTATATTCTATCTGTGCCTCAATTCACCACAAGAAACTTTCCCATTGTTTACTGACTGATCTTATTTACACTTTTGGTATTATTTTGTTTGAACCCTCTCTTGTTTTATATTTATTATTATTACAATTATATATCTTGACCACAAGAGTTGTTATTGTGTCCCATCTTGGGTTTCTGCTTCATAGGGCATGTGGATTTAATAATAAGCTGAGTCACATTTTTGATCTGCTTATTCCAGCTCACCTGTGTATTTGAGCATGGCGTCAGGCGGTGAAGGGCCGTCATCCAACACTCACAAACACACTAACAGACTAGCTAAGGAGAGGTCACCCTACCTGCTACAACACGCACACAACCCTGTTGACTGGTGAGTAACGTCATACTAACAGTAAGTATACAATTAATGTTCTTTTATAAAACTGATTTAATGTCATAGTCAGGATATGATGATGTTTGTTTCAGGTATCCATGGGGACAAGATGCTTTTGACAAGGCAAAGGCTGAGGACAAGCCAATATTTCTATCTGGTAAGATGTCCCTCTAATAACTCAACTCAACTCAGCTTTATTTATAAAACTCTTTTAAACAACCACAGCTGAACCAAAGTGCTGTACATAGGCCTGTCACGATAGCAAAATTTGCTGGACGATAATTGTCCAAAAAATAATTGACGATAAATGATATTATTGTCAATATTATTTTGAAAGATAATGTTTTCATTAATTATAATATAGCTCATAATAGAGTGAGTACACTGTTTCAAAAGCAATAAACTTTAATTTCTTAAAAGTATTTAACTGTAATTCAGTGTTTCCTCTAGGATTTTTTTCAGCAGCGGGGGCAGGCTCACCGGGGAGCTGTGGCGGCGTAAACAGATGACACTTGACAGCAGATTTAAATTGCGATTCTCCGATATTGTTGATTTTTGCAATGTTTAGTTAGCTTTTTTAACACCAGCGAAAAAGATGAACAATGATGATGCCTACAGAATATAACAGGAAAAATATACATGACATGTGAGTCTGTCTTTAGGACTTATTCAGCAATATATTTTAACCAGCTGTTTATGCTCTCTCTTCAGAAGACTGGACTGCATTTAAAAGTGGCTTATTAACCCTTTAGACACCAGAGTTTTTTTGAGAAAATATTCAATTTTGCTATCAAGATTTAAAAAGGCTATACTATAGTGTTCAAAGTGTTCAAAGTGTTGCAAAGTTAGTTTTCCCACCCATCATCATCACTGTAATTTACGGGTCGAGCATGAACGCCTCTGCTGCCTTCACTGTGCTTTTTACCCCCGGTTTCTCCCTCGTCTGCCCAGAGCTCCGTGGTCTTTCTCATTCCCGCTAACACCGTCACTTTTCACGGTGTTTTGAGCTTCCCTACATCCCAGACCAGTCCCTACTCGACACTCGCCAGCCAGAAAGAGGCAAAGCTTCGGCCTCGGTATGTGCTGCTTGGGGATTGTAATGGCGCGCGGACCCACTCCCGCTGCGCGCACACGCGCCGCCAGTTTCGTCCTCACTGGACAAGTGACCGTCGTCCTCAGAGAGTAAATATTCCTCAGATTCAGAGTCAGCAAGTACTTGACAAAGTACTCTCGGCATTGTTAGTACTCTTACTCTGTCACTCTGTCTCTTTCTCTCTCTCTCTCCCTGCTCCGCTCTAAAGCCACACTCGCGTCCCTCGGTCCGGTGTGTGTGTTTCAAAATAAATATACGCCAAAACTTTGAATAGAAACCTGTCACCTGTCCACTATCTGCTGGTGAAAAGTAGTAACTCTACTCAGCACTATTTTAACAGCTATGGCCTTTTTAAACCCGACTTAATGCAGGACTCTGCTGTGAAGGCGGCGACATGATGCTGCGGTGGTGTATTTGCAGTTAAAAAAAAAAATTTTTTTTTTTTTTGAAGGAGCGGTGGGTAGGATTTAGGAGTGGCGACCCGCCACTCCGAAATGAGTGTAGAGGAAACACTGGTAATTAGAAGGTCAAGAGCTTTTAAATAAAATAACTGAAACAATATAATAAATTTAACAAACAAAAAAAGAAAAAAAAATGAAATGGACTCTCTTTTGGGAAAAATTGCATGTAACAAAAAATCATTATACTAATCAAAAACAATAAAAAAATAGACCCTGTCTCTGTAAAGAAAAAAACAAAGCAAAACTCTAATAAAAACACACACAACAATAAAAAAAATAAGATGGAGTTTATACAGTTCAGGAATTTTTTGTGACATGTTCGTTCTCCTAGTCAATTTGTACTGTCTGTCAAATGTTTGTCACATTTTTCGAAATGGTGGTGTTTAACCATATTGAAGGGCTGCATTTCTTTTGCAATGTAGCAACCAACACTGTCTGTGAGCGCACACCATTTTGCTCTGTTTTGTTTATTTTACTTTGCCGACCAAACGTCTCATTATGCGTTGACTGTCAGGACAAAGGCTCCCCTGCACCTTCCCTTATTCGTCGCCACTTTCAAACAAATGCGACATCAATGGTGTTCATGAGCTCACATCTTGTTCATTTTGTTTAAAACCAAAATATTCCCACACCTGTGCTGTGGCAGCCGACTTAGGAACTGTTGCTTTCGTGCCTTCATTCATATTAGTGTTTGTTTCCTTGTTACTCCTCGGGATGCTCACTTCAGCTCTGTGTGTGTGTGTGTATGCGCGAGTGGCCCCGCCTCCCCACCTCCCCAAAGGATTGAATCACTGACAGATGCTCACTCTGCTATTATTCAGCGAAGTCCACTATAAAACCAGCGCACCCAGGCGTTGAGAAAGATGCACGGAGTGAGCCATCTTCTGATCCAGACTGTTTGGTAGAAAGAGAGGAGGAAAACAAACATGTATGCACTTGTCAATTTATGGAGGCCGCCAAACTTACCAAGGACGTTTTTATTTATCGTGCGGTTAATTGATTTATTGATTATCAGGACAGGCCTAGCTTTACATAAATGAACAAGACATAAAACACTAAAACAGGAGCAGAGTCTCATGTTGGGTTAAAGGCCAAGGAATAAAAATTAGTTTTGGGGGCGGTGAAGGGGCTTGTCTAACGCTAATTGTATTGTGGGTTATGTATGTTCTACATTGTTATTGTTCAGCAAATAGTTTTTTTACTTTATGCACATCTCTCTCCTGGACCATTAGTGGGCTACTCAACATGTCATTGGTGCCACGTCATGGAGAGGGAGTCCTTTGAGGATGAGGAAATTGGCAAAATCCTGAGTGACAACTTTGTCTGCATCAAATTAGACCGTGAGGAGCGGCCTGATGTGGACAAGGTCTACATGACCTTTGTGCAGGTACATCAGTCTGTCTGTTTTTCACAGCCTTGTTCTTAATCCCTCTGCTAACAGTTGAGTAACTTGTTGTGGCTCATGTTTACAGGCCACGAGTGGAGGTGGAGGTTGGCCCATGAGTGTGTGGTTGACTCCGGACCTTCGACCTTTCATAGGGGGCACCTACTTCCCTCCCAGAGACTATGGGAGACGACCGGGGCTGAAAACTGTCCTGACCAGAATATTAGAGCAGGTTCAGGAGGACTACTTGTTCTAATTTTTTTAAACTTCGTCTTATTATTGATGCTGTACAGCACTCTGTATTTGCATGTCTTTTCTCTCTTTTTTGTTTAATTTGCATTATGATGCTTTTACTGTCTACTCTTTGCACTTATGAAAATATGATCTCTGATCCTCAGTGGAAAAATAACCGGACTGCTTTGGAGTCAAGTGGAGAGAGGATCCTTGAAGCTTTGAAAAAAGGCACCGCTGTTGATGCAAATCCAGGGGAGAGTCCACCGTTGGCCCCAGATATCACTAAACGCTGCTTTCAGCAGCTGGCCCGTTCCTATGAAGAGGAGTATGGAGGCTTTAGAGAGGCTCCTAAGTTTCCCACACCAGGTAGGCTTGTGCTCAAAATATTGATCCGGCAAAATATCATCATGCACTTCTTGGGGATACATGTATCGATACGGATTCTACGGAGTCAATACAGCCTCCATGTTTGGACAGTTGTTGTAAATACACATTGGGTAATGTTAACAAAGGCACAGTTCAAAGTAGAAACCAAGCTACATGATGAAACGTTAGGTTACTCACGTAACCCCGGTTCTCTGATAACCGAGTGAGGTATCTCACGCGCCCTCTGGCGTGACCGATCATGGAAGCTCGAGATGCATGGGCCAGCCCGCTCCCCTTATAAGCGCCTCTGCGCTGCACCTACCATTCTCAAGCGTATTTCTTCCACCCCACTGATGCAAGTAGGGCAGTGTTGTGAGATACCCCACTCGGTTATCAGAGAACCAGGGTTACGTGAGTAACCTAACGTTCTCTTTCAAACCTCCCTAGGTATCTCACTATGGGAGATATAGCCCACTCCCGGATTTGCATGCTCCGAAGCCCACAAAGCCGCGACCCACTTTGGGTCGACACCCGAAACCCTCCCCAAGGGCTAGCATGCAGTTAAGATGGACCCACACTCAGGACTGAATGAGCCAGAGATGTCTCAATCACGTCCAGCCTGTAAAATCGAATGAATGTGTGTGGGGATGCCCAGCTGGCAGCGGCGCAAATATCCCTCACTGATGTACCCTTGAACAGGGCCCATGAGGTGGCCATACCCCTAGTGGAGTGTGCCCGAAGCCTCTCCGGGGGCTGCAACCCACGACACTCATACGCCAAGATTATATCCTCCACCACCCAATGTGACAGGCGCTGGCGCGTCAGGGCCCTCCCTCTGTGAGAGGGAGACCAGGATACAAAGAGCTGGTTGCTCTTCCTAAATCCCTTAGTCTTGTCCATATAGATGCGTAAAGCTCTCACAGGACAAAGTGAATTGAGCAGCTTCTCACCCTTATTTGCAGATGGCGGTGGGTGAAAAGCGAGCAGCTCAAGCGTGGAACAGCTGTAGGCAGAGTCACTAACCTTAGGCATAAACGCTGGGTTAGGACGCAGCATCACCTTCCCATAATCTGGTGAGAACTGAAGACATGAGGTGTGCACCGACAGAGCCTGTAACTCACTTATCCGTCTAGCTGACGTCAAAGCCAGCAGCAGGATAGTCTTAAGAGACAGCTCTCTTAAATCAGCACATTCTGATGGCTCGAAGGGTGACCCAGAGAGCGCCTCCAGAACCGTGGGTAAATCCCATGACGGAACCAGAGGTTTAAGTACGGGCCGCAACCGACGTGCACCCTTCATAAACCTCTTTATTAGAGGATGCTGCCCGATAGGCGCACCTCCAAAACCCACATGATAAGCTGAAATAGCAGCTAAATAGACCTTAATGGTGGAAACAGCTTTATTACCGTCCAATAAGTCCTGCAGGAAGCACAACACATCTGAGACAGAACACTGAAACGGGATGATGCCTTTAATGTCACACCACCTTTCAAACACGCGCCATTTATTATCGTATAATGATCGCGTGGAAGGCGCTCTTGCGCACTGAATAGTCTCAATCACCCTTGTCAGTAGACCAGACTCATGTAGATTCACCCTCTTACGTGCCAAGCCCAGAGAGCCAGGCGTTCGGGGTTCGGATGAAAAATCTGCCCGTGCGCCTGTGACACCAAGTCCGTGCGTAACGGCAGTGGCCATGGCTGGCCGTGGGTGAGCTGTATCAGCTCCGCCATCCACGATCTGCTGGGCCAGTAAGGAGCTATCAGTATTAATGAAAGCTGCTGCTCCCTGACTCTGATCAGAGTGGGAGTGATGAGGCAGAGAGGGGGAAAAGCATACAGCAGCACGTTTGGCCACGGGTGGGCCAGTGCATCCGCACCCAGCGGTGCATCCCGGTCTCGTAATGAGAAGAACAGGGAACACTGTGCGTTTTCGCGCGATGCAAAGAGATCTACGGACGCTCGGCAGAATCTCTCCCACACCCGGAGGAGCACTTCGGGGTTCAGTCTCCACTCGCCGTACAGGGGATTCCCTCTGGAGAGTAAATCCGCCCCGCTGTTCAGTGCGCCGGGTATGTGCGCAGCGCGTAACGATAACAGGTGTTCGCTGCTCCATAATAACAGACTCTGAGCTAGTCTGTGTTATTTTACGGAGCGCATGCCTCCCTCCCTGTTTATGTAGGCTACTGCTGTTGTGTTGTCCGCTCTGACCAACACATGACACTTCCCCAGGAGAGGCAGAAAATGTCTGAGGGCTAGAAAGACAGCCAACAGCTCCAAGTAATTTATGTGAGCCTGATGAAGCGTCGGGGGCCAGATCCCGTTCACCGACCTCCCCTCGAAAACCGCTCCCCACCTCGTTAATGAGGCATCGGTTGTGACTGTCTTTCTCATCACCACCGCTCCCAATGGGACGCCGGTAGTGAAAATACCCGGGTCTCTCCAGTGACGGAGAGCCAGGAGGCATTCCGGGGAAATCCTCACCATCCGCCTGAGGTGACGTCGTGCGTCCAGATGTAGAGAGGATATCCAGCGCTGAAAATCCCTCATTTTCAGCAGCCCGTGAGGAGTGACGGATATCGATGACGCCATCAGCCCTGACAGCCGGAGACAGTCTCGTAATGACACTGAATTTCCCCGTTGAAATAAAGCCAGGTGTTGGCGAAATTTCTCCACCCGAGCCGGAGACAGAAAAACCCGAAATGAAACAGAGTTTATTTCGAGGCCCAAATACTCGATCCTCTGAGTAGGAGACAAAAAGCTCTTTGAGAGGTTTATACTGAAGCCCAAGCTGTGCAGCCTGTCTATCAGTCTCTGCGTATCTATCTCTGCGTTCTCCCTGCTGGGAGCACACAGGAGAAAATCGCCAAGATACGCGAACACTCTGAGGCCTGATGCTCGCATCGGGTTCAGGGCTGTTTCCACACATTTGCTGAAAACCCTCGGTGCTAGTGAGAGCCCGAAAGGCAGGGTCTGATACTTGTAGACCATTCCCCTGAAAGCAAACCTGAGATATTTTCTGTGTGCTGGATATATGCTTATATGAAAATAAGCATCCTGCAGATCCACTGAAGTGAACCAGTCGCCTGGTCGAATGGATCGGAACAGAACATTGTGTGTGAGCATTTTGAATTTGTACTTTCGGAGGTGTAGATTGAGGCAGCGCAGATCTAGGATCGAACGTAATGAGCCTCCTTTCTTTGGAATGAGGAAATACCGGGAATAAAAACCCTGATTTCTCTCTCCCTCCGGTACAATGCGAATCGCCCCTAGGCTTAATAGAGAAGATATTTCGCTCTCTAAAGCCTCCGCGGCTTCCCCCGTAGCTTCTGACATTAGCACCCCGTTGAAGCTGGGCGGCTTCATTGCAAACTGCAGCCTGTAAACCCTGGTAACTGTTGTCAACACCCAGGGATTGACTGCGCATGCGCGCCACTCCTCTGTCTTCAGAGCGAGAGGACCAGGGGGCCTGAAGCTTAACATTGGACCAGCTGCGCCCTCTGGGGGACACAGACTGTCCTGCACTTCTTGATTTTCCTTTTTGTTTTGTGTTCGCTGTGCCCTCGGCTTTATGAATGAGCCTGGCTGCAACAGCGTGTTTTTTATTGAAAAACCAAGTGAAGTGCTTTGTGTGAACGTTGCACTTTTTACCACCTCCCTCTGAACTGTCCCCGTGGGGTGTTGAAGGGGGGAATTTAAACACTGCACTGGGGGAACGAGTGCTTTCTCTGGTCTGTGAACGGGATGACCGAACGGGGCCGTTACACAGCGCTGACCGGAACACTGGTCCAAAACGTCCATCCTCCGTTTCTTGGGAGCAGAGGGAAACAACCGGTCTGTTCCGGGGGGGTCAGAGCAGGGATCTCCATGAGTGCTGACTGCTGAGCCTCTATTTCCGTGAACCCTGACACCTATGCCGACCGTTTTTTCTTCCCGTCCGAGGGGCGGGACGGGCAGTTCGGATCGGTGCCTGGAGCGGCAGCGACAGCTGCAAATGACTTTTTGGGCCAGTGCTTCTGGGGCTGAGCCTTGCGCTGGTGAGACACTGGCTGCTCAGACACCCGTGGCCTGGGCTCCTTAAAGCCACTGCTGCGCCCTCTCGCTGTAGCCGCAAACCCCTGACGAGGTGGCGGGGTGGGGCGAGGAGTGACCTTGCGAGGGAGGCAGAGGTCGAAGGCTTCTCCCTGCTTCTTCCTCAGGTCACTGGTTTGCTGCATGGCTGTAACAGCCTCACCAAATAAAACCTTAGCCCTTGACGGGTTGTAAGGAGCATCAATGATGACCTGTTTTTCCTGGTCCGACAGGCTGGAGAGATTTAACCAGAGCGCTCTCTCCCCCGCCACTGCGAGCCCCATAACACGGCAGCAGCCCTGGACCGCCCCTCTGGAGACACGGAGAGTGAGGTCCATGACAATACATATTTCCTCCCATATCTTAGGGCTTGGGGAGCCTTTATCCAGGAGGAGACCCATCTCCTGGAAAAGTTCCGCCTGGTAGGCTGTCAGCAGGGTGATAACATTTAAGTTTTTCACTGATTGGGCTGCTGATTTGTGCACTTTTTGGTACATTGAGGCAGAGAAGCGCTCCGTCTTGCTCGGGAGAGTATTACCTGCTGCAGCAAGCGCGGGCCGATGGCTGGGGTGGAGGTGGGAAGCCACCGCCTGCTCCACTACCGGGGGATCTCCGAGGCCCCACTCATCACTGTCAGCTACCTCCAAGCTGGAGTAACCCTTGATGGGAACTCTGTGGCGAAACGGTTTGTCCCAAAACCGCTTCATCTCCCTCATGCATGCCGGGACAGCGGGCATGACCTGCTTCTTCGGTGACTGGCGAGAAGGCAGAATTTTTCCGTCATAAAGATCCCTCTCCTCACCTTTGTCATCCGGGGACGCGGGCCAGTTGATCCCCAGCCGGGATGCTGCCCGCTTGCACACTTCATGCAGGTTGACTCCCGAGGAGAAGGAGGGGGGTTGATTTTCCCCACTGCCGGAGCTGCCGGGTCTGGATGTCGGAGTCGGAGGAAGGATGGCGTCCTTGTCATCTTCCTCGTTCTCATCGTTGAGAAGGTCGAGATTATCGTCCTCCTCTGCGCCTACTCCTCCATACTCGTCTTCCGAGTCGAGGAGCTGGTCGAACGGTGGAGGGAACTCCTCCACCGGGGGGTTATCCCAGCTCATGCTAGCGGTAGCCGGCTTCGGCTTTGCCACGCTGTTGGAGAGGCAGGGGTCGACTTTTGAACTGGCCGACACCCAGAGGCGCCGCTCCAGGATCCTGGTTGGCATAGCGCTGCAGTGCTGGCAGCATTCGGGGTCCGCGAGTGACGCCTGAGCATGCTGGACTCCCATACAAGCAATACAGAGAGGATGTGGGTCTCTCCCTGAAATGCTGAAACTGCAAGAGGCCGGGCAAGGACGGGACTCGACGTCCTTCACCTTGCCGCTAGCCGTTGTCCCCTTAGAGGAAGCGGTAGCCATATCTAACCTCGACGGTCAGTCGTAAAAACCTCACCACCCTAATACCTTAACAGTTAGCGTGAGTAGCGATAAGCACAACTTTCGCGACGAAAGTAGCAATAAAATGAATTAAGGCAGTAAGCAATCCTGAATATAGAATATCCACGCTTGGTGACGACCTTGACGGCGCGTCGGATGAGCAGTTGAATGAATAATTCAATCAGGACAGCTGAGGAGCACTGTGATCTTCACGGTGAAAGAAAGCAAGAATGGCGGGTGCAGTGCAGAGGCGCTTATAAGGGGGGCGGGCTGGCCCATGCATCTCGAGATGATTGGTCTGTCAGATGACAGCCGTGGTGTCATTGGAGCTTCCATGACACGGTCACGCCAGAGGGCGCTTCCCATAGTGAGATACCGAGGGAGGTTTGAAAGAGAACACATGTTTAAACTTAGGTCTACAATCTTTTTGGACCTGAATTTAAGTTCTTAAAGGTGTAGTCAGTGATGTGGGAGAAAACGAGCGGAGAGGTTGTTGATAAACAAATTTAGACCCGCCTCTCCCGTCATGCCTCACCCCTTGACATCCCCGAAAGCTCATGGACGTACATCGTCATGGAAACCCCAACTCGTCAGACAACTCGACTGACATTATTGATAACATCACAACAACAGTACATTCTGGCAGATTAGACAATAAGATGAATGCTCGACGGCTGTTACTGTTATGTGAAGCACCACAAAGCTAATGTTGCTTACCTGTCCAGCAGAAAGACAGCGACATCCGCGTCCGTTTTCAGGTTTTTCAATTGGCGGAGTTCCCTCCACCGTCGGAAAGCAACACCAATGTTGAACCGGGTCTTCGCTCTTTCATGGTCATGGCCCTTCTTTTTCACTTTTCACTCCTCTGACCTTTTTCTTTTGGGCTGTTTTTCAGCCATTGCTTCTGCACATATTGTATCTCTCTTGCGCTAACTGCACACGCTACGCAACCTACGACTCCCCCTCCCCCCTCTGTCTGATCTGCGCATGAGTATGATCCCCACTGGATGTGGGGGAGTGTACGCTGTTTTGGTAACTCGGCCTGAGCCACAGTATGTACTTGCTGAAATTCAGAGCCAAGGCTTTGTATTGAAAGCAGACTTTTTTTTCAACATGCTGTCAGTGGTGACATCTTGTGGATGGAGAGGAGAAATACAGTGATTTTGACAAATACTGCATGAGACTAGACGATTAGAAGATAGCTGACTACACCTTTAAATGAAGAATTATTTAAAACTCATGCTTGTTCTTTTTCTTCTTGTGATAAAAACAAAAGTTGCTGGGAATTCTGTTTGAAGAGTAGTCAATGTTTGCAATTTATATGTATCGAGATATGTGTCATATTATGGGGTTTTTGGGAATACCCAGCCCTAACACCAGGTACTCAAGAGCTATAGTGTATGTTTCTGACTTCGTACTGCCGGACTCATCTAATTCTCCACTCCCTTCTCTTCCCTCTTTAGTGAATCTGATGTTCCTCATGACCTACTGGTCAGTAAATCGCTCCAGCTCTGAAGGCGTTGAGGCCCTTCAGATGGCCCTGCACACACTCCGCATGATGGCACTGGGAGGCATCCATGACCATGTGTCTCAGGTTGGCTTCCGTTTGATATGAAAACTCATTTCCGGACATCATTTGAGACTCAGAAAATAACAATGGACGCTGAACATAGTTAATATGTTGATTTGTCAAAAGTCTTTTTTCAACTTAAGCAATAACAAAATGATAATCTTCATGCACATGTGGCAAAACTGTCGGCACCCTTATGTTCAAGAGAAATTACCCACAACGGTCACTGAAAGAACTTGAAACTGACTAAAGTGGTGGTAAATAAAAATGTACTGAAAGGTAACCCTTTAAATAGGCAGGCTGACTGATGACAAGTTTGAAGACACCTGTGATGCTAATTACAGGACACACCTTTGTTTAACATGTCTCTATGATCAAATAATGTTTAATCTTTTCTTGGGGTACCATCATTTTTGATCAGGTCAGTATCATTATTTTGTTTTTGAAAATGATTCTGTTGAGCCACAATTCAGAAGCAGTGTTTTATTTTCATTAGCTATTTTCAGTAAATTTTTGCCCTTTCCTTTTGTCAGTTTCAAGTTATTTCAGTGACTATTGTGGGTTTTTCTTTCTTAAACAGAAGGGTACCAACAATTTTGTCCATGTGTATGCAGCCCTGTGTTATGTATGTGCAAAAGCGATCACAGGGGCATACAAATATGGATATATTCTTTAACGCACATTTTTCTGTCCAGATGGGCCTCCCAACCACACGAACACGGCAATTTCACCCACATAATCAGAGATTTTTTAAAACTGATAAAAAATTGAAGAAAACAAAAAATATCCGGTTGAGTGGATCTGTGTAGCAGTGTTAAACGAAGCTGGTGTTGACGCAATGACATCAAGTGCCTAGCAACAAGTCACTGTAGCAACGGTTGCCAACAACAAGAACGATGGCCACTGACCGCGCTGTCTCTAGCTGTGTTTGAAATCGCTCACTATCACGGATGTAGTGCACTATATAGTGTGTTCGCAATTTTGTAGTGTTGTTCAAATTCTCAGCAGTTAATTTCATCCACTATATAGTGCACTACAAAATACCCCACAATGCACAGCAAAAGTGAGTTTACATGCGATGTACCATACATGGTAGTCCCGTATACCACAATGCACACCGCAGTGTTTTTCCATAGAAGAAGAAGAGAAGGAAGGCTGTTAGGCGCTGCTTTCATTCATAAATGTAAAAAAAACATTAAAGTATCTTTAACACGTTCGTAGCGTAGCTCTTTAACGTCTTTTAGCGGCTGAAAACAGCTTCAAAATTTGCTACTTATCCTCCCGAGTGCCCGGTTTGTTTACGTGAATTTTGGCGCGTCCACTTCCGTCACAGGAATAACCGGCTCATCAGCTGACGCTACGACGTTTAGAAAATTTTAGTGTAGTGTCCGAAATGTCGTTTGGTCATTCCCTATGTAGTCCACTATTTCATTTACACTACATAGAGGATAGTGAGTGAGTGAATGAGTGGACGGTTTTCAACACAGCTTCTGTGTTCTTTGCACTTTTTGCCCTCTTACAGCTCTACAAATGAATGTAATGTTGTTGCATCGAAGGCATTCCACTGCTGTGCAACATCGGTGTCTGCTGCACGCAGTATTATTCTTCTTCCTGTTTTTGACTATGCTGGCTCATAACGTTCTTCTTCTATGGTTTTCACAATTTGCTAACCTGCACCTACCGGCCAGGCATGGCATTGCAGGCTTCAGAGGCGATCGTTTTCAGTTTTGCCTCTTCGTATGGACAGAGATATTTCTGTGGTGTGGACAGAGATTTTTTTTAAAATTAGGACAAAGATATCCGGTCAAAAAAATATCCATATACGTGTGGTCCAGGCCTAAAGGTCTCTGCATTCATAGAATTAGTTTTTGTCTTTTTATTTTTACTCCTAATATCAGATAGCTTATGTTGCAATGGAAACTTGATGTTGGTAGTTGTAAAATGATTTTTGAATGTAGACTGTTGTTTTTAGCATTATTAACACACTGTACCTCTCTGTGTCACCTGTCCGTAGGGATTTCATCGTTACTCTACAGATTCCTCCTGGCATGTTCCCCACTTTGAAAAGATGTTGTATGATCAGGCTCAGCTAGCTGTAGCCTATATCAGCGCTTTCCAGGTTTGTATGTGTGCAAAGTGTTAAAGTCTCTGTGGCTATGTCTGCTCCTTACGGTGAATCTGACTCAGAACCCCTGACAAAGGCTCCTACTATGTCTTTTATCAGCAAATATCCAATTTAGAAAAAAAACTGTCTAAGGAAAATAGTTTGGATTCTACACACCAATGTATTGTGATATTTTGCTGCTCAATGCTGTATCAGTGTTTCATAGCATGATATTGCAATATTTAATTTTTTCTTGACAGAAATTCAAGATCTTTACCTCTGCCAGGAGGTTATGTTTTCGGGAGAGTCTGTTTGTATGTCTGTGAACAAAATAACTCAAAAAGTAATGGATGGATTTTGATGAATTTTTCAGGAAATGTTCAGCATGGGAAAAGGAAGAACTGATTCAATTTGGTGTTGATTCGAATCACCGTCTGGATCTGCCATGACGAAAAATGCGATTTTCGTGAATAACTACTGAACTAAAATAGATATCACTAGAAAAGCACCCGGAGAGCGCAGACCTCCGCCAGCGCCACAGTCCTCACCCATATTGTGATTTTTACCATAAATATTAGTGCTACCTTTATTTCATGTAAATATTTAGATTCATTGACCAGGAAAACATATCATTAGCAATTGGGTTCATCATGATGATATCTATTTTAGTTCAGTAGTTTTTAACAGAAATCACGTTTTTCATCATGGCGGCCAGACGCTGATCCGGATCAACACCAAAATCGAATCAGTTCTTCCTTTTCCAATGCTGAACATTTCCTGAAAATTTCATCAAAATCCATCCATTACTTTTTGAGTTATTTCGTTCACAGATAGACAGACGGGCGGACAGACAGACAAACAGACTGTACCAAAAACATTACTTCCTTGGCGGAGGTAATTATGAAACCAATTGCTAATGGTATGTTTTCATGGTCAAGGAATCTAAATATTTACATGAAATAAAGGTAGGACTAATATTTATGGTGAAAATCACATTATGGGAGAGGACTGTGGCGCTGGCGGAGGTCTGTGCTCTCCGAGTGCTTTTCTAGTTTGTTTCTGAATTGCCACTTGGCCAGGATACAAGAATAAGCCCCAAATAAAGAGACATTCACCAGCACTCAATCTGTTTTTATCACCTGTTTAAGATGGATAAAATTCACCTATTGACATGGTAACTAATTAAACTGCTACACTTTTTATACACAGAAGAAAATGCTGTTAAAAATGGTCAGGTTTTCATCTGTCAGCCAACAGTCTGAGCTGATCTGATGGGTATTTAGGAAGTTGAATGCTCTTGTCTGCCTCGACTGTCCTTCAGTCAAACACAGTACAGACTCATATATTTATACAGCTGCCTTCAGAGTAGATGGATGAATACATAAACTCAACCTTAAACCAAAAGTTAATCACACCAGTAACAGAGAGAGAGCGCGTGTGAACAGTCTGTGCAGTCAAGCCACACAACTGGATATGTGAAGATCCAGTCATTCTTTTTAAATGAAACACCATTTACTACCGTCTTTTCTGAAACGGTAATTCGTTTGTTTTGTTTTGTTTCCCAACGACCAAATTATCTACAGCCAGTTTGTGGCCCCCTGGTTAAGACCTCTGTTGTAGCCAGATTTTGCCAATACACACTCCTAATTTATGCTTATTTAAACTGAAAGTAGATATTTGTTTTCAATTGTTGTTCTTTTAATTGGTATTCTTTTATTCCCTAATGGAATGACAGTCTAACTTTTCCCTAAACCTCTGTGTTTTTTTTGTACTTTTCTAGGTTTCAGGCGAACAGGTCTTTGCAGATGTGTCCAAGGATATTTTGCTCTATGTCTCGAGGGACCTCAGTGACAAGGTGAGTCAAACACAGCCATCCTGGGACTTCAGTGGGTGTGAAGATGTTTTCTCTGCATGTTTCTATTTCGCTGGTCTTATCGAAACCAGGGTACTCTGGTAACACGGAGAGCAAAAATGATTAAGCCCTTAATTGTACTTTGGATTTGCTTCATTTTAATACAAGTCTCAATGTAGTATTTTTTGAATTACATACTATAAAGCAGATTATTAAGTAAGATTTGCTGCTTGCCTCAATAAATGTTTTAACTGCCCAGCAGAAGCAGAGCCGTTTAATTCCACCAGTCAGAATAACTAAGTGCGCTTGTGTATAAATCTCTGTAAATACATCCTTTAGGCAAGAGGTGAGACGGTGCCAACAAATAGACTCTTAGCCCACCTGCTTTTGTTGAAGGTCAATGGTTTCCTCTTTTATTATCAAGTTGGCAGCAGTAAATGTGGCACAGGATTAAAACCAAACTTGGTGTAATCATAATGTTCCTCAAAATTTATGACATGATCACACAGCAATGAATTAATGCCTCTATTCTTATTTACTATGGACTGTATGTTTCTATTTTGTCTTGATGTTTGGGACAAATCTGTCACTAGTTAAACTTCTTTTCATGAATAAAAACAGTTCAGAGGGTCTTTAAGGCTCTTTGTTGAGGGTTTGATTGATAGAAGTCTGAACATTTTAAAGGTTTTGTGCTGATCATTAGATTACTGTCAGATTTTTTTTTATTTCAGCACATTATGGTAGCTTTTATATTTGTTTATATTGGTGCTGTCAGACACTAATAAAAAATTAATCTAATTAATTGCCGATTTATAATTGATTAATCTAATTAATCACATTTTAATCTCATATCTGCTTAAAGTACCCAAATAAAGAATTGGAGTTCTAAGATATTATAAAATTGTAGTGCATGACTAATCAAATGAATACACTAAGAAGTGAAGATTTGTAAATCCACATTTTTATTGGTGACTAAATAAAACCAAAGTCAGGGCAACTTGTCCAGAAAATTCTAAGCTCAGTCAGGCAACTGAAATTATACTTTAAGTGTTTCATAAGTTAAATTCAAAATAAGAAAAAGGTCGAGGACATCCAGCAAAACAATTAGGCCTGATGCATTATTAAAGAATGTAGTACAAATATAGATAAATAAATTCAAAAATAAAATAAGACTAAGTCTTAAATAGGCCGTTCCTGTTGTCACCTGGGCTTTGTTTGGTTTGACTAGAGACGCATGTGTGAAGTGACGTACCACTGCCATGTACGGGTCCTCCAGCTGGACAATATCAAAATGTTTGTGTTCTATGATTAATCTTGCGATTAATTTTTATAACGCATTAATTTGTGGTGTAATTAATTAATCTAATTAATGCGCTAAAGTAACTGCCCTAGTTTAAATATTTATTTGAAACTTGAAAAAAGTCTCAAATAAAGCCCCTTGAGGGCTTTAAAAGCAAATAAAGAAGTTTAAAATCAGTGTGTAAGTGGAGCGGGAAGAAGGAAAGACTTTTAATGTCGTGATACTGTAAAGAAGCCTCTGTGGCCCATGTGTCTGGTGATGCCTCCCTAAATGTTTGACAAAATCTGATTGTATTTAATCAATGGAGTTCACTAATGTCAGTAAAGCTATAAAGGCAATGGGGCACCTCATCTTTCATCCACAAGAGGCCGCTGTTGCTGTAGAAAGTGGTTCAGCCAACCTGATATTAAAGACCACATCAAGCTCACTTGTAACAGAAAACATTAGGAAGTGCCTGACCCCTCCTTTCAATTGGAACGTTCAAGTCTTCATCTTTTACCAGGGCTTCTTGTCTTGCCAAATAACTTTCAACATTTCTATTTATCTTTAGCTGCAGCGTTTGCACAGCATATTTCTGTTCATGTTTTTGTAAAAACACAAAGGAAAAGATGCAGTCATATGTACGGGGATAAATAAGGTTCTGTCTAATGCTGGAAATGTTGGCTGTCCTCTGGAAAAACATTTTTTAACAAGGTGCTTGATTGGCCAAATATATCTGAGATGTCTAACTAGACATGTGATACCATAAGCTGATTTTGAGACTGGTAAACACTGGAGATTTAAACACGTAATAACTGGTTATCTTGTATCAATAACTTTGTCATTAAATAATGTTATTGATATTAAACGTTACCAAAACATTACATATTGCAGGGATTTATACAAATATGTTATTTTACCTTAATGTTTATTTAAGTGTTCAATTCTTGTTATGATTGTCAGCAGCCTGAATTCTTGTTATGGTCACTAACAAAGTTAAATCCAATGACTATTAACTTAACTGATCCCCAGTTCAGGAACAAAATGAAAACCCTTCTAGATCATGGTCTGGGTATTTATTTCACTATCACAGACCCCACAAACACATCGCTCCAACCATCATAAAGTCTCATCATCAAGACTCATATTTTTCTCTGTCTACTGCCTGAAACAGTCCGGAGGTTTCTACAGTGCAGAAGATGCAGATTCTGTTCCAGAGTCAGGGGGTCCAGAAAAGCGTGAAGGGGCGTTCTGCGTGTGGACTGCCTCTGAAATTCGGGAGCTGCTGCATGACGTGGTGGAGGGCGCCTCTGGATCTGTAACACAAGCTGATATCTTCATGCACCACTATGGAGTTAAGGAGCAAGGGAATGTTGCACCAGAGCAGGTAAATGTGATCTATATTAACATCTTATCCAATAAAATAATAACTGTGGCTAAAATGTTGAACGATGAATGAAAGAAGTGAATTATTAAATTGAACAATAAGGAAGAAACAGTGTAAGCAGCTTCATATTTCTCCACAGACAAAATGAAAATGCTGATTATCTCTAACCAAATGTGTTTTAATAGTGAGCAGTGAGTGGGTTTACAAGGTCTTTGCGAAAGCAAGAACTAAAATACAGACACAAAAATAAAGTCTTTTCATTCTGTAGTTCATCCAAACTGTAGAGTAAGTGAAATAAAACTGAATACTGCTCTCCTTCAGACTCTTTAAACTTTGTTTTCAAAGTGTTTCTCAGAAAGATCAAGGTGTGAAAGCACCCTAACATGACACATTTTCCGATTAATTACCATTGATTTTTGTGAACAACCTCTTTTCAGTTGTCGGTTTGATTTTTACAGGACCCCCATGGGGAGTTACAAGGCCAGAATGTGCTGATTGTGCGTTATTCAGTCGAACTGACTGCTGCTCACTTTGGCATTTGCACCGAGAGAGTCCAAGAGCTCCTGGCCTCTGCCAGGGACAAACTGGCAGATGTGAGGAAGAGACGTCCACAGCCACACCTTGACACCAAGATGTTGGCATCCTGGAATGGTAAAGTTTTGATCAATTCACTTAGAACTATACACAACATTAACATCATTGATATTAAATATGTGTTGTTAAAGTCACAGCTATAATTATTAATCAAGCCCTTCATTTATTTTTACACTTTCATTTTGATTAAAAAGAACTAAACACTGATATTGTAAAAGAACAAAAGGAATTGAGAAACTATGGCTGGAGTGAGCCTAGATGTAAACACAGTAAGTATCTTTATCCCACACCAAACTTATGTGTCCATTTGTTAGACTGTCTGGTGCAGTTTTCAGATGGGTGGGAATATCTCTTGCTTATAAAGATAAACTTAAGTAGAAGAAGACCCCAGTCAATAACGTGAAAAAGTAAATAGTCTAAAGAGAGCAGAACATCGTAATTTTTTTCCAATACGTTAATCCAAAAGTCAAATATGTACGTTTCGCATTTGCCACAGGGAAAAGACGACAGTAGGCAGTGAGCACTTAGACAGAGATTAGCATAGATGCTAACAGGCTCAGTAGCAGTTTTATCAGATCAGGACCACATTTCTTTATTAACTAAAACACAATAACACTACACTCTTCTCAATAGTAAAGATATTTTCACTTTATTTCTGACATATTTTCAGGAGAGTTTGTTCTACTACGAGGTGGCTCATATGTTGTACTCACCCCTGCAATAGTGCACGTCTGCCACATTATCTGATTGGCCCATAATGAATGTGATTGATGGAACAATTGTCCAAACACCTGCTGGATATGCTTTGTAAGGTTCTGCCCATTCCCAAACACTTTCTATGGGCTCTTTCCAAGATGGATGATTGAAATACACGGCCTGTCAGAAAAAAAAGTCCACCAAAAAAAAAGTTCACACACTCGCATATGTCATTGGATCATGTTTTTTATTTTGGCTGTAGCACGCATTCGCTGTGGCATTGTCTTCATGAGCTTCTGCAGTGTCACAAGATTTTTTCCATCCAGTATGGCGTTAATTTTTCTCCAAGATCTTGTGTTGATGATGGAGAGTCAGACCACTGCACAAAGCCTTCTCCAGTACATCCCAAAGATTCTCAATGGGGTTAAGGTCTGGACTAGGGATGTGCGCGACTAGTCGTTTAATCGTTTAACCGCCTACTAATTTATTAATCGTTTAGTATTTTACTAGTCGGTTAAACGCTACATTAAAGGAAAAGTTCGGTTCCTGCAGCTTTACATTGTTTATAGAATGAAGAACAACAATATACTCACCCAGAAGGCTTTCCTGATGCAAACGGTGCTTCGGGAGATATTTAGATCCAAAATCGAGCAGCGGACACCGATATAATGGTAGCCTGTAGGGCATAGATCGCCGCTCCTAAAAACTGCATTAATCGTCCAAAAACTCATGTTTTTCACCAATATTCCATCATGATTTGCTCTGAAAGGACCGCCATTGCAGCCTGTGTCTCTCCACACAGCGCTGTGTGGCTGAACTAACCTCTGAACTGACGAGCTGTTTACATGCCCTTTGCGCATGCGCAGTGCGGCTCATTGTTTCAGGGGAAGATCGGCAGCTACAAATCAACTTTCTTCTTCCAGTTTTGTGTAAAATGGACGAATATCTATGGGATGAAGATGTTGTGGAGGAGGACTTTGAATATGATGGACGTCCTTACAGTTTGGAGCCACAGTATACAGATATACAGATAAGGAAGCGATCGCAACGCTCCAGAGAGTACTGCGCATGCGCAAAGGGCATGTAAACAGCTCGTCAGTTCAGAGGTTAGTTCAGCTACACAGCGCTGTGTGGAGAGACACAGGCTGCAATGGCGGTCCTTTCGGAGCAAATCATGATGGAATATTGATGAAAAACATGAGTTTTTGGACGATTAATGCAGTTTTTAGGAGCGGCGATCTATGCCCTACAGGCTACCATTATATCGGTGTCCGCTGCTCGATTTTGGATCTAAATATCTCCCGAAGCACCGTTTGCATCAGGAAAGCCTTCTGGGTGAGTATATTGTTGTTCTTCATTCTATAAACAATGTAAAAGCTGCAGGAACCGAACTTTTCCTTTAAGCATCATGCATCTTGTTCTTCACGCCTCTGCGCATAGCCGTCAAGTCTCCCGTTTTGGCTGGGAAACTACCGTATTTTACCCCTCTTTCCCGCCGTCCTCCCGTATTAATATTTTCCCGTAATTCTCCCGTATTAAAAACAACATTCCTCTGCCTCTGCTACTGACTGAACACTGTCACTTGTCTGGCGAGAAATGCCACCTGCAGTAGCCTGCATGTTTGTTTTCCTCCTCTTTTACTACCAAAGAGGCTGAATGACAAGATGGCTCACTACGTCTATCTTTCTTAACACCGGGGTGCATCGGTTTTATAGCGGATTTAGCGGATTTATAGCCGAGTGAGCATCTGTCAAACATGCGATCTTTGGGGTGAAGAGCGTCTTGGCGTACGTGCAGAGCTGAAGTGATCGTCCTGAGGAGTTACGAGGAAACAAACGCTAATATGAATGATGGCACAAAAGATACGGTTCTTAAGCCGGCTGCCCCAATGTTTTGGTTTTAAACAGGATGAACAAGGTGTGAGCTCATGACCACCTATGAACTGATATGTCGTATTTGTTTGAAAGTAGTGACGACGAAGATGTGCATGTGCAGCAGAGCCTTTGTCCTGACAGTCAACACTTACTGAGGTGTTTGGTCGGCAAAGAAAATATAGATAAAAGCCCAAAATGAAGCGCTCACAGACAGTGTCGTTCGCTACATTGCAAAAGAAGTGCAGCCCCTCAATACGGCTGAAAAGCCAACAGTTACAAACGTTTGACAGATAGTACGAATTGACTGGGAGAAAGTACATGTCACAATTCCCGAACTGTATAAACTCCATTTCATTTAGGCCAGAGTTTTTATTGTTGTGTGAGTTTTGTTTTTCTTTACAGAGACAGGGTCTATTTTTTTTTGTTTTTGAATAGTATAATTATTTTTATTTACATGCAATTTTGCTAAAAGATAGGCCATTTCATTTTCATTACTTTTTTTCCTATTTTTTGTTCAATTTATTTTATTTAACATATCCTGACCTTCCAATTACAGTTAAATATTCTTAAGAAATGAAAGTTTCTTGAATCGTGCACTAGTCTTAAGTGCCAGAGATTTCAGGGAAATTCTATTCTAGGCTACTATGTTGTACGTTTGGAATTGTCATGCTGCTGCATCCAAGTTTCATACCAAAGCAGTATTTATAATAAATGCCATGCATTGCATTGGCAAACGTATCAGAAATGTGTTTCTCTTTAAATTGTTCAACTTTATTCAGTCAGTTGTTGTTACATCAATAGAATTTAAATTAACAGTTTGTTCTGAATGTTTGGGCTAAAACAGTTCCTAAATACACATTTGCATGTTAAACTTTTAACTTAATATGTGTATTAAATTGCGAGTTTTCTTGCTTATAGACTAGTCGACTAGTCGCAAATAAAATTTGAGACTAGTCGGTGGGGAAATTAGTCGAAATTCCCATCCCTAGTCTGGACTCTGTGGAGGCCAATCCATGTGTGAAAATGATGTCTCCTGCTCCCTGAACCACTCTTGCTCAATTTGAGCCTGATCAATCTTGGTTGGCATTTTCGTCTTGTCTGTGCCATTCGGGAAGGAAAAATCCATTGATGGAATAACCTGGTCATTCAGTATATTCAGGTGTCAGCTGAGCTCATTCTTTGGGCCATAATGTTGCTGAACCTCGACCTGACCAACTGTAGCAGCCCCAGATCACAGCACTGCCCCCACAGGCATGGACAGAAGGCACTAGGCATGATGGGTGTATCACTTCACCTGCCTCTCTTCTTACCCTGATGCTCCCATCACTCTGGAACAGGGTCAATCTGGACTCATCAGACCACATGACCTTCTTTCAGTCCTCCAGAGTCCAATCTTTATGCTCCCAAGCAAACTGAAGCCTTTTCTGGATAGCCTTACTGATTAGTGGTTTTCTTAAGGCTACACAGCTGTTCAGTCCCAATCCCTTGAGTTATCTGGAACTAGGAATACGTGACGTGAGTCGGTTACTTCAAGATAACTTTATTTTTCCCAAAAGTTAATGCTCTCAAAAAGTTTCTAGGTATCCTACTTTTAAACTGTGGTATTTTTTGATGGGAGTTCTTGTAGGCGAAGCCCAGATAGACTAAATAGACAGGAGAAGAGAGGCTTTGTTTTTGACCTTTTACATTTGAACAATGAGTGGAGCAGTTTACAACAAGTGCAACTTCCTCTCACACTAAAGAGCTTCTCATGTTTAAAGAGCCGAGGTGCACTTTATCACTCAAGCATCAACCAATAATGTTGCAGTTCAGAGTTACACAAACGTGTCACAACAGTAGTCATTTTTCTCATTTAGAAACTGAGAGTTGCAGAGTCACGAAAACTACAGCAGCTCCTTTATCTGCATGACTGCTTTACGGAAGTTTAGCTCTTAGGCCTGTTTATTCATCGGCTCTACTAATGGACTTTGGAGTTCATCTGCTGATGTGTCAGTCCTCTGTTAACAAGATATTCTGTCTTGATTTCTCATTTTTGGTTTCTAGTTTCAGCATGAAGGCTTTTCACTCAGGCATACAGCAGGATCATAATACGTGTAGAATTGCAATGATAGTAGATTTATGCTTTTCTTTACAAATCACCTGCTCTCAGCTGTAAAGTTTCAGATCCAAGGATGTGTGTTTGCAGGGTTTTGATAAAAATACATTCAAGGGAGACGAAACAAAGTACACTATATTGCCAAAAGTATTTGCGCACCTGCCTTGACTCACATATGAACTTAAGTGCCATCCCATTCCTAATCCATAGGGTTCAATATGATGTCGGTCCACCCTTTGCAGCTATAACAGCTTCAACTCTTCTGGGAAGGCTGTCCACAAGGTTTAGGAGTGTTTATGGGAATTTTTGACCATTCTTCCAGAAGAGCATTTATGAGGTCACACATTGATGTTGGACGAGAAGGCCTGGCTCTCAGTCTCTGCTCTAATTCATCCCAAAGGGGTTCTATCTGGTTGAGGTCAGGACTCTGTGCAGGCCAGTCAAGTTCATCCACACCAGACCCTGTCATCCATGTCTTTATGGATGCTTTGGAATGGATGCTTTTTATGGTTGCTTTGTGCTTCGGAAGAGGAAGGGGCCAGCTCCAAACTTTTCCCACAAATTTGGAGCATGGAATTGTCTAGAATGTCTTGGTGTGCTGAAGCATTCAGAGTTCCTTTGACTGGAACTAAGGGGCCAAGCCCAGCTCCTGAAAAACACCCCCACACCATAATCCCTCCTCCACCAAACTTTACACTTGGCACAATGCAGTCCCACAAGTATCGTTCTCCTGGCAACCGCCAAACCCAGACAGGTCCATCAGATTGTCAGATGATGAAGCGTGATTGGTCACTCCAGAGAACGCGTCTCCACTGCTCTAGAGTCCAGTGGCGGCGTGCTTTACACCACTGCATCGACGCTTTGCATTGCACTTGGTGATGTGAGGCTTGGATGCAGTTGCTCGGCCATTGAAACACATCCATGAAGCTCTCTGCACTGTTCTTGAGCCAATCTAAAGGCCACATGAAGTTTGGAGGTTTGTAGTGATTGACTCTGCTGGAAGTCGGCGACCTCTTCTCACTATGCGCCTCAGCATCCGCTGACCCCGCTCTGTCAGTTTACGTGTCCTACCACTTCATAGCTGAGTTGCTGTTGTTCCCAAACACTTCCATTTTCTTTTATTAAAGCTGAGGAATATTTAGGAGTGAGGAAATGTCACGACTGGATTTGTTGCTCAGGTGGCATCCTATCACAGTTCCACGCTGGAATTCACTGAGCTCCTGAGAGCGACCCATTCTTTCACTAATGTTTGTAAAAGCAGTCTGTATGACTAGGTGATGATTTTATACACCTGTGGCCATGGAAGAGACTGAAACACCTGATTCTGATTATTTGGATGGGTGAGCGAATACTTTTGGCAATGTAGTGTGTATAAGAATGAGAAGAAATAAAAAAGTGAGTTTAAGTTGTCAAGAAATAGTGTGCTGGCATGTAAGTGCACCGTGCCCATCAACCTCTCAGAGGAGATAGGACACAGTGTTTTATCATCAGGTGACAGTTAATTTTACTGAATCATCCTCCCAAACCCTTAATGTCTTCTTCCTTTCACACTTTTACCTTAGGTCTGATGCTTTCAGCCTTTGCTCGTGTCGGGGCTGTGCTGGGGGACGCTGCTCTGCTAGAGCGGGCAAAAGAGGCCGGCACCTTCCTGAGGGAGCACTTGTGGGATGCTGAGCGGCAGACCATCCTCAGGTCCTGTTACAGAGGAGACCAGATGGAGGTTCAGCAGATGTAAGCAGTGAGTCTGGAAATGTGGCAGCTTAGTTTTTAAGAGCATGAACACCTGAATTATCACCCAGAGTGTTTATTTACTCTATTTATGTTCAAATTGATGCCAGCCAGCTCTTCCATATAACATAGGATTGTTTTTTTTTAATCACCACATACTCTGAATTTGATTCCTGCAACACATTTCACAACCAGTTTGACATAACAAGCTAAGAGAGGGAAAGTTTTGGAATAAAAAAGAGAAATGCTTGGAACTGGGGGATGCACCATATTAATGTCTGTCAATATTAGATATGCTGATAATTTCAAACTCATTATCACCAGTATAGATTTCAGTATCTATATTATGTGTATACTTAAAAAAACATATATGTGTGTGTGTGTGTGTGTGTGTGAAAGAAATAGTGTCTTGTTGAATGAACACAGTTCTCGTGTCCTCGTTCTGTTGGCCAGTCCTGTGCCCTAGTTACACTGAATGAGTGAGTGTAAAAAGCCACAGAATAAGCAGAAAAAGAGAGACCCACAAAACACATGACGGTAACATACCATGTTAAACACACACTCAGGAGCAGGTTTATTCACACTGGCCTTGTTCTTTGGCTCCTGTCTCATTCGTAATTGTCCAATTTTGTTTTGTGTCAGCATTGAGAAAGCTCACTACGATGTTTTTTTTCTTTTTGCACTATTTGTCGTACATGAGTAAATCCCACTTGGTCTGTGCGGTTATTTTCCTGGACGAATGTTCCGTGCTGGGCCTTACTGGGTTAATAGGCTGTGGAGGTGTTGCTGCCTTAGATTTTCTGTGGCCCTTGCCTGGAGCTGGATGATTGATTCCTGATGCTTCTATCTCCTGGGACCAGGGGAGGGCCTGCAGGGAGAGGCAAAGTGTCATTGGGACATTAGTGATATGAACTAATGTTTTATTTATTTATTAACCCGTTTGATTCAGAGTGCTTGAAATTAATGGGTTACTTGTCTGCTTGTCATTACGTCTACCTGAAAACGTGAATGCGCTGCATCAAAATCTATTGAACAGAGACTTTAGGATTTTTAACACAAAAATATCAAGTTTCCATTTGTTTTTCTACATGGCATTATTATTTATTTATCACAAAGGTAACCAGCACTGTTGTAGTTCAACAGTGAATTCTTTGGCAAGCATATTACATTAACATAAAGGCCACTTTATCTATGAAAATTAGTTGAGTCACAGACACCTGCAGTTGAGGCATTATGTAAGACAAGAAATGAAAAAAGTGAATCTGGATTTCTCTCATCCAGGTATTTTGAAGATTATACTGGATGCATATAAATCAGAACTAATTTGCAAAGTTATTTCTAAACTGTAAAAGGCATTGGAGGATTTAAAAGAGGGCACCACAGAATATGTGGGAGAAAGATGGTAAAAGGAAGCAAAAATCAGGATTGGAGATGATTGGGAGTCTTCACGTGCACATCAGTGGAAAAATTTAAATTCTTTGTGATGAGAGTATGGATGTAAGAATATAATAAGGTTCTTCTTGACTCCTGTACGGAGAAAATATGCAGATACAAAATGTTGGAGGTCTTGTGGTGCTCGTAAAGCAGATCACTTCCACATCTTTTGGGATTGCCCCATGATAAATCAGTATTAGATGGAAATTAAAAATGTTATAAAGTATTAAATATTAAAGTTCTGTTAAGTCTTGAAATTTTGTATTCAGGTATGATTGATGTTTTAGATTTAAGAAGGGATGACTATAAAATAATGAGAATCATGATATTGGCTAGTAAAAAGGCAATCACCAGGAGATGGCGAACTGATTCTGTGCCTAAGGTGGATGAATGGCTGGATATTATGCTGAGTATATATAACATGGAGAAAAATACTGCTGCTGTCAGGCTGGAAACAGACATTTTTAGTAATATATGGAAAGGATGGTTACAGTACATAAGACAATACAGATCAGAATAGAGGGGTTGAAACTGTCCAAGCAGAGTTGTACTTTTATTTCTTCTACATTTGATGGATATGTGTAAGAGTTTGCTTAAATATGACATGTATTCTGGTGAGACACCAAGTGGTAGATTTTTTTTTCACCCTTGTCCAATGCTACAGTGTTTGCTTAAAATTGAAATAAAATACAAATTGAAAAAAAAAAGAAAAGAAAATTAGTTGAGTCCAATAGTTCCCACAGCCCATTCTGCTCCAGCAGGGTCCTCCCTCCTCAGCAGAATTTACAAGGGAAAGTAAAATGGAAAGTGTATGAGGTAATAACTACCAAGCTGTTAAAAAGTCTAAGTACACTGATTGTTTATCTTTGATACTAAAGATTCATTTTGACTCTCTGTTGAGGGTGTGAGTGACGAGACTTTCATGTCTCTGACGGCCTCAGGTTCTTGAAGGGCTAGTTCAGGACTTTTGAAGTGGGATTGTGCGAGGTACATCGCACCCGCCTGAACTTTAGCCACAGGCACAGAGATCAGTGTCTGTACAGAAAAGTCAGCACAGAACCCAAACATGTACGTTTCTGCATATGGAGCCCCCTCCTCCATGTGATTCAAGAGTTTTAGGTGAGAAGAAGCTGCTTTAATGTATGGTTTGTTTATTTGTTTATTTTTGTTTATTTAAAAGGATCCCCATTAGCTGACGCCAAGACGACAGCTAGTCTTCCTGGGGTCCAGACAAAACATACAACACACACAATTTACATTCTTAATTACTCATAATTACAGGACAAAAAACTGACAACACTAAAAGTACTTGTTAAAACAAGAACAATAAAATTACGAAAAGCTACATCCCATATCACATGACAAAAACTCACTCAATCTAATAATAGTATTATCCAAGACAAAATTATGGTGTCGACAACAAATACAATTTCAGTCTTCTTTTAAAACCAGTTTTATCCTTAATTCCACGAACCACTACTGGAAGTTTGTTCCAAAACACAGTTGACCTACTCAATACAGTCCTCTTTATATAGTCAGACTTAGGTAGTGGTAATGAAATCTGTCCACTATTAACTGCTCTGTTGTAATGTGAGTGCTTATTTGAACAGTAAGTTATATTGTTATAAAGGGACTTTGGAGTCTGAGTGTTAATAGTTTTATGAAAGTAAGTTAATATATTAACAGATAGTCTATGCTTGACCATCAGCCAAGGAAGACGTTCATGCATTTCTGTAACACTGGTTCTTGAAGAACAGCCAAGAACCAGTCTTGCAGCCTTGTTTTAGCCACTTGTAATTTTTTGAGAAGACTGTTTGACGCAGCAGACCATACAACTGAACAGTAATCTAAATGACATAAAACCAACGTAGAAACAACACGACCAAAAAGCTGTGAGTTTAGAAATGGTGCACATTTGCGTGTTATAGCAACCGCTTTACCCATTTTGGCAACAACTTTGTTGATGTGATCAGACCATGATAATGTACAATCCAGCCAGAGTCCAAGAAGCTTTACCTTTTTTACCTGCTGTATAGTTTGGCCATTTACTTGAATATTCATTATAGGATTATCTGATACTCTATGCTTGGAACCAAATATGATACTCATTGTTTGACCAAAGTCTTATTTACTTACATTTCCCCAAGAGCTGCATCTAACAACAACTTGAGTTTTCAATTCACTGGACAATCCATTTTTTTTGTCAAACCAGAAAAAAGAAATCCTTGAATGTCCCAAGGCCAGGAGTCTGCAGCCTTTAAAGCAAAAGAGCTCCCACCAAAACATCTGCCTGGAGCCACGAAACACATTTGAACCTTAAAATTAAGTCAGTGCCTGTTTCTCTACATATTTATTGTGACTTTAGTGCATTGTTTTATCACTTATTTTCATTGCTCTATAATGGATAATGCTATTTTTGTTGCTCTAACTTGACATTATTGTTCTTCTATCTACATTGCATTAAAGCTGTGGTCTACGATTTGAAACCGCAGCCTGCCCCCCCTTCCCTCACCTCTCCCCCCCGTGTTCCAAGATCCCGCCCCCAGCTCGTGTCGCCTCGCCTCTTATCAAACCCCCTCGGACAGAGCTACGAGTGACTAGCACAATATATCAGCAGCAAACTCAATCAAGAACAGCTCAGCTCAACTGAAAGTATCAAACACGACAGACATCCCCCTTGTAACACACAGCAGTAGCCATTTCAATTGGACCGGCGGCAATGCGGGTTTGGCGCCGCCAGAGCGGAGCCGAGTGTGGGGGAGGATTTATCTTTCTCAGCCTGTCCTCCCCAGCTCAGCTTACAGTGCAAACGATTAGCGGCTAACAGGCTAACCCGCTCCCCTGCAAGTTATTAGCCCGTGCAGACACAAACTAACCAGAGTTATTCAGCAGACATCTCCCACTGTAGTAAACAAAGCCATTACCTGATCAACCAGGGGCGAAACGGTCGATGCTGAAGGTCTGACGGCTGGCTGAGGCTATTCGTTAGCCGTTAGCCGTTAGCCGTTAGCCGTTAGCCCGCTAACAGGCCTCAACCCGCGGGCAGAGCTCCGTTGGGCCCCGCGGGAGAGGGAGGCGGCTTCGGTCTTGGCGCTAGGCTTTTCCGGCTCCATGATAGTTCAGTAGCTAACGCTGCTAGCTGCTCACCGGAGGTAGAGGGGAGGAGACGGGACCATGACGCACTACGCATCGCATGACGATGCGTAGTGAGAGAGACAGGGGATTGGATGGACTCACGGACCAATTAATAGTCGCAGGTTCTTAGGTTTGATTGGCCAGCTAGTATGCAGCTTTTCAGCGGATATACTGAATGGATTATTTTCATTCTTTTTGGTCTTTATACTGTGTAGATAGGACCATAGGACCATAACAGCCTTATAAACGGTGTTATTAATATGTACAAAGCTTCCAAATCGTAGACCATAGCTTTAATTAACTTAACACTAAGATTAACCCTTTAACTACCAGCTCACCTGTTTGGCAAGGTTCAAAAATAAATTCAGGGATATGTAACGTTTTTTTTAAAAAAGAATAAACCAAATCCTTGTTTGATTCCATCAACACTTCAGGGACCAAAGAAAGCAACAAACAAACCAAAAAACAGAAATTTCTTGTTGTGGGATTTAAAGGTTTTAACAGCCAACAGCGATGACATAAAAATGCACAAAAATTGGGATAAAATAAATAAGAAAAGGCAGAAATGTTTGTAAATAAAATAGAAGACATAACTTAAAATATATGATATTTAGTCTGACAAACGCACAAAGTTTTATAATGAATAAAGTAAATGTATAAGATAAGTATATAAATAATAACAATATAATAAGAAGAACTTATAGATTTTTAAGTCCTGCACAAAGAAAATATAACTTCTTTGGTTTGTTGGGGTTATTTCTATATCCTAAATCAATGACAGAAACAAACAATGATGTTTTATGTTCTTTAACAAATGAAATATTCCTGCCTTAATTGACCTCTGCCAAACAGTTGAGCTGGGAGTTAAAGGGTTAAATTGATGGTATGTATAATTTATATATTAATTGCGGACCCCTATTATGAGTCAGTTATTATCTGCCTTTTTTATCAGAGGTTGGTAACCTTTTTGCTTTTTCAAGTGCCATTTTCATATGTTCCTGCTGCCCAGAGTCCACCTCATCATTGGGCTACATCAAGTTTAATCAGAAACTAAACAACGCTTATTACGCTCATGGGTCTGTTCCAGTATTCTATCCAGAAGGCAGTATGCCCAGCATCATGATTAAATGAAAGGAAATAAATTATGAACTGTAAATTATTGTAGTAAGATGATTAAACAACAAGGCAGCCATGTCTATCAAAACACCCACAGCAAAGACAAAAGCATTAACCACTCCAGCCTGTTAGCAGTATTTATCAGCATCCAATTGAATCATGAGTTTATGTTGAAATTAAAAAAGAAAATTAAGTTTAACAACAGTGAAGGTCTATGCAACTCTGCCAGCTTCCTTATAAAATCTCCTTAACTGAGTTTAAAATTCATCCTGTCCATCAGCGGTAGATCAGAGTTTGTCAAAATGGGTCTGTAACAAAGAGGAAAATCAGTCCTAATCAAGAGTATTAGTGTGACGACAGAAAGGGCTTGAACTCTTCATGTGTGAGAATATCAGCTCACTGAGACGTGGATCCAACGTCCAGCCCAAGAGAACTTTGCTTCTTTAAAACAGTCATGCAGGTAAGGGGCTGCTGTAGTTTTAATGACTCTGCAACCTTCTCACTCAGTATGCTGTCTGCATTGACGATGAGCATCTGCTGATCTCAGGCAGAGTAATACAGGTTGACGGGATGTGTTCAATGCCAGTGGAAAAACTCACTTAAATGATCATTTTTGAGTGTTTTGGTTTGGTTCATTGTAGTTGCTCTTTAAAGTTGTGGCACTGTTAGTCACCGTGGTTTTTGTAGAAGTATGGGTTATATACTCTCACAAAGCACATTTACTGATACAGTTCACTCAGTTTGGTGCTGTTTAACATCCATCAGCTGTCACAGGCCCTACAATATCCCTCTGAGCAGTGTTTGTGTTCGCCTTTCTCATATGGCATATGTGTGGCTGGTAGTTGATGCATATAGAAGTGTACAAAATGACAGAAACTACTGTATCAATACAGAAAACAGGTCAACCTGTAAGTAGAAGTTGACTTCATTCCCTCCTTTTTTTCAGAACAGTTATTGTCCTAAATGCTTTTTCATTTCACCTGATGTGACTTGTGACAGAGAGAAAAAGGGATTAGAGAGGCAGGGTAGAGAGGGACAGCATCTTGAACTGTCATGACATCAGACACTGAGGGCTTCCTGTCCTGTAATGAAAAATCAGGGAGCTAGTCCAAGTCAAATATAATGTCATGTCTGTGGGCAACTCAAATCTGCCTCTTTAACTTGGCTCAGAATCTTTGAATGAAGCTTATGAAAGCAAAACAGATTTCTTGAATTCTGAAGATTTTTTTCTTTAAGTTTACAATAAGCAGAAATATCTTTGATTATTATTATTATTATTATTATGAAGATCTTTGAAAGACAGCCTTGGGTAGAAAGAGGAAGAGCCGGTCCGCCAGTTGATGACGTGCTTTACAGTTTTACTGACCTACGAATAAACTCTTTTTAGAGCGTGCTATTTGGTAAATGGTAAATGGACTTGAGCTTATATAGCGGTTTTCTAGTCTTTGACTACTCAAAGCTGCTTTACACCGCAGGTCACACCTACCCATTCACACCCATTCGCTCTCCCATTCACTCACTGATGGTTCAGAGTTTCTATGTTAATTATCCATCAGTATTTCTAACACATTCACGCCCTTTCATGTCCATTTACACGCCACTGATGCAGCAGTGGGAGCAACTTGGGGTTAAGTGTCTTGCCCATGGACACATCGCCATGTGTCGCCCAGAGCTGGGCTTGAACCTGCAACATCCCGATCACTGAACAAGTGCACTATCCAACTGCGCCTGACTTTAATAGCCTTTCCTTCTGTGTTTTGTAGATCTCCTCCTATATCTGGCTTCCTGGATGATTTTGCCTTCATTATCCTTGGCTTACTGGACCTGTATGAGGCAACTCTGAACACTGAGTGGTTGCAGTGGGCAGAGGAGCTGCAGCTCAGACAGGATGCACTTTTCTGGGATGATCAGGGCGGAGGATACTTCTGCAGCGATCCCACCGACACCACTGTGTTGCTGCAACTCAAAGACGGTGAGAGTGCACCCAGGTCTGTTTGGTTATGGATGTTATGGATTTGGTTAGGATTATAAAGCATGATTACAAATTGATTACTTACAACATTTGTACAAAAATGTCGAATGACTAGATAAAGCATATTCCTTTGAGGGGCAGCCACAGCTGGGTATCGAGTGATCTTGATAATAATAGAAATAATATCTTCATTTATGTAACACATTTTAAGCTTGTTTTGCAAAATGCTTTAACAGATGTGAAACTCATTAAAAAATAAAATGTAAAACAATCAATTGGCTAAACAGAGAATGTCACAGAGAAGTCAAACAAAAGACAAGACCAAAACAAAACAACAAGGAAACAAGTAAAGGAAAAATCTGTGATAAACAGGCAGATAATAAAAGACACGTGAAATACTAAATGAATAGAGAATTAAAATATAAATATTAAATAATTAATGGAAGTGGAACTCCTACAGCCTTTTGTTAAAGAACTGGACGTACTGCCAGGCAGGGAGTATCTATCTCATCATTTTACCTTTTTATCAACTGTTCATAAAATCTAAATGTTTTATTCAGGCTGTTAGGGCTTATTCCTGCACAGCAGATGAGAAGAGAGAGACGGAGCACTTCCGCGATGTATTCAAAAATGAACGCAACTTCCTCCGTAATCACTGCATGTTGATGATATTGCTTTTAATTTTACTTTGTTTGTTTTCAGAAAATTAAAAGCACATAAAAACAAAAACATACAAATACAAATTCAACACTATACTTTTTACCCAGGTTGTTCTTGTAGTGTGTCACATGACCAATATTTTTTGGAAGTCAGTCCATTTTTCCCAGTGATCATCATAAATCTTTGCTTTAGACATTAGATTATGAGTCAAATTTCCACTGAAGAAAATCTCACAGGAGTCTGTGAGGATCAAACTATCAGCTAAGTATGTCCTCCTGTGTCTTCTTTTACAGCTTCATACCAGGTTTTAAATAAGTCGTCTAAAATTCTTCTCACTTCCATTAGTCCTGTAGATCCTTTTTTCCTAGTCTGTTTCCATTTGGCTTGATCCCCAGGGGAGCACCAATAAACATTGTATCTCGTTTGGACAGCAGGGTGGTATCCTCTAAAATTTGTTAGTGCTACAACTGGTTTGCTGAAATTGATTAAAATTTAACATACCGTATTTTGCGGACTGTATGTTACACTTTTTTTTTTATCGTTTGGCTGGTCCTGTGATTTATAGTCGGGTGCGACTTATATATCAAAATATATTTCATTTAACATGTTTCTAAACGTTTAATTTATACAGACAGACATGAAACATGGAGTAAACATTACCTTCTACAGCCACAAGAGGGCGCTCTAGATTAGACAGAAACAAAATGCCCCCAAAATGAAAATCCTATTCTGAAGATAACCAACTGCAGGTAGTACTGGCGAAAGGTAGAGGTTACCCTTACTGCAATGAAGACAATGAAGAAGGCTTATCGTGGGCTGAAAGCAAGATGGCCAGAGCTGGAGGAATGAGTCCACAGATGGGTGTGTGAACAATGTGCTGCCAGGAGAGGTTTGTTAACGGTGAAGTTATGTCTCTACGCTCTGATAGCTGCCAAGGAGATGAATATAAATGAGGCAGGTGGGCCTTCTTGATGTTACCACTTCATACAAGGCAGCCACCTCTCCATTAGAGCACTGAATAAATGCGACTTAAGGTCCGGTGCGACTTGTATATTTATTTCCTCTTCATGATGCATTTTTTGACTGATATGACTGATACAGACTAATACTCGGAGTGACTTATAGTCCGGAAAAAATGGTTCTCTTTATGTCATGCACGTACAAAAAATTGACTGATAAAAACCTTGAATCCTTTAATTGAATCCTTGAAATCCTGCATATCTAAAGCTTGTCCAGGTCCCGTCTGTACACCAAATCGGAAGACGATCAGATGAACAGCCTTGGAAATCTGGGAATGGTAGCCTCCCTGGCGGCATATCCCCATGACAATGAAGCATTCTTTTAAGCCTCTGAGTGTATGTGTGATCACTCAGATCTTTTCCTTGGTGTTGTTATCTTACCTCAGAGTGGATTTTTTCTGTGTGCACAAATTTTTTGTATGCTTGAGCTTTTGACACTAAAGTTTTTAGTGTGTGCTTTGGAGGTGGTGAAGCCTTGTATGTCTCTTTTTACACACACATATGCAGTCGAATGGGCTTTGTTAAGAAGCAGATATGCATTGAGGGCTTAGTGTTAGGGTCTGATCCCCTCCAAGCTCTCACTTGACACCGATAAGAGATGAGGACCAACCACTCAACATGACTCAGTGGCGAGGTCATCTGTTTTTCCCATTGCGTCACAACGCCCTGAGATGGTGCTGAACCACTGGAAGTCACCGGAAGGTTAAGAAAGATGTATTTCAACAGATTGATTTTCCTGTTACATTTAAGGATGTCTGTTATAATGAGCCACATTTGTTGGACTTTAAACTAATTCCATTTATGTTGAACATGACTGTGCAGTAGGGATGTAACGGTTACCGGTAAAATGGTAAACCGCGATAAAATTTCCCACGGTAATCGTTATCGTGTCCAATTAAAATTACCGTTATATCGTGCTTGATTACCACACTGCCTCAGTAACGCACGATGATGCTGCTCTTTGCCTGGAAAAGCTGGAAATATGTATCTGTCCTCAATTAAGGAGACTCACGCGAGGTGCACATGCGCAGTTTGCATTGTTTGGCCTCTGAGTCTGACACATTTATTGACAAAAAAGACAAAAGAACTGTTATGAATATAATATTAAAGGGGGTTAAATGATTTCAATTCTGTGTAAAAGTACTTTTAGAACATTTTGAGCACACTGCAACAATACCGCGATAATAATGATAACCGTGATAATTTTGGTTACAATAACCGTGATACAAAATTTTCATATCGTTACATCCCTACTGTGCAGAATAATGTTAAAAGAGATATCAAAGTTTGACAATAACAGTATGCTATTTGAGTATTAGCCATTTTTATTTTATTGGACAGTTAGCATCATAGCCCAAGAATTTATATTTAAATTTCTCTTAATCATGTGCATTTTTAATTCCTCTACTTTTTTCTAACAGGTCAGTCACAAGGTTTTAAAAATAACTTAAAACATGCTGTTGTTCAGACTCATTCTGCTGCTGATGGCTTAAGTGGTCAACAGTTTTCTAAGAGGCCTGTTTGGATGTATTTTATACACACTCACACTTACTCCTACAATTCAGATGCAGTTATTCTCTTTGTAACACCACATGGTCCCCTCAGATGTTTTTTTTTGTACTCACAATCCCAAAATCTTTCAAGAGAATCTCAAGTGCGCTGCCGTAAGTCCTCATGTCTGGTTGTTAGTGCATGCACTTTATGGTGGGAGACTATCCTTGAGTTTGTGTGTGTGTGCGTGTTTGTCTCGCAAGACGTAATGCTAAAGGACAACACAGAAAAGGTAGAAGAAGCAGATTTGTCCACTTTACAATGCTGGAATGATAATATAATATATATTCTGTTTATCTTTTATATATTAGAACTGTTGTATATTCATGTCAGTGTGATTTGTAGTTTAATGTAGTCGTTGCCTAAAAACAAACAAACCATTGTAGCAGTTTGGTGACATTCACAGAGACTGCACTACTCTGAGTTGTACAGTTTTTACCACCTGGACTTTTGAGATCGTTTTCTCCTTCTGCTGTTATCACTTCAGCTGAGTCCTAGTTAATAGTATAAACTTGGCTATTGTTGTTTACACACCAAGCTGTCCCTGTGTCAGCTCTATAGTAAAACTGCACATCTTTTTGTACTTTTCAGATCAAGATGGAGCTGAACCCAGTGGTAACTCAGTGTCAGCGCTGAACCTTTTGCGTCTGTACCACTACACTGGGAAACAGCAGTGGCTCCAGAAGTCCCAGCAGCTGCTAGCAGCCTTCTCTGACCGTCTGACCAGGATCCCCATAGGTCTACCAGAGATGGTCCGGGCTCTCATGGCACAGTACTACACACTGAAGCAGGTTATTGTTACATATTCACATTTCAGGCATAACATTATGACCCCCTCCCACCCTGATTGGTCTACAGTTTTACAGCCCCGTAGGCTACAAACTACAATGTACTGTTTATTCTGACACATTTCTACCCGGACGAGCGTTACTCTGGGGATGAACGGACCACTGGGCCAGTCTCTGTTGAGTTTTGGCCGCCCATGACCTTGTCGTAGGATCACAACTGTTCCTTCTTTGGACCACTTTAGATAGACACTGACCACTGCAGACTGGGAACACCTCACAAGAGCTGCAGTTTTAGAGATGCTCTGACCCGGTTGACTAGCCTTCACAATTTGTTTTATCATGTTTTTAAATGTTAATTCATAGCATAGCTCTAGGCTAAGCTAGACATAAACAAAATGCCCCCAAATAGGCCTGTCACGATAATTGTCCAAAATATATTAATGATAAACAATATTATTGTCAATATTATTTTGGATTTTTTTTTCATTTTTTCATTAATGTAATTACAGTAAATGTCATAATAAAGTGAGTACACTGTGAAAAAGGAAATAAACTTAATTTCTTAAGAGTATTTAACTGTAATTGGATGGTCAAGATCATTTAGATAAAACAAATTAAACAAACAGTATAATAAATTTAACAAACAAAAAAGAATATGAAGTGGACTCTCCATAAGGAAAAATTACATGCAAATAAAAAAAAAAAATACTCTTACCAAAAACACTAAGAAATAGACCCTGTCTCTGTAAAGAAAAAACGAAACTCCAATAAAAACACACACAAAAATATGAACAATAAATGAAATGGAGTTTATACAGTTCAGGAATTATTTGTGACATGTACGTTCTCCCAGTCAATTCGTACTGTCTGTCAAACGTTTGTAACATTGCTGGCTTTTCAACCAGTAAAGACTGACTGTCAGGACGAAGGCTCGGCTGCACCTCCCCTTCTTCGTCGCCACTACTTTCAAACAAATGCGACATATCGGCTCGTCAGTGTTCATGAGCTCACACCTTGTTCATTCTGATTAAATCCAAAATATTCCCACACTGGGGCAGTGGCATTCGGATTAGGGACCGTGTCTTTCGGGCCATCATTCATATTTGTGTTTGTTTCCTCGTTACTCCTCAGGACGCTCACTTCAGCTCTCTCAGTGTATATGCGCGAGCGACCCCGCGGCCCCTTCAAAGATTGCAAGATGGACAGATGCATCACTCCGCTATAAATCCGCTAAATCTGCTATATAACCGATGCACCCCGGTGTTTAGAAAGATGGACAGAGTGAGTCATCTCCTCATCCAGACTGTTTGGTAGAAAGAGAGGAGGAAAACAAACATGCATGCATGTGTCAGTTTATTGAGGCCTGCAAACTTACCGAGAACGTTTTTATTTATCGTTCGGTTAATTGGTTCATTGATTATCGTGACAGGCCTACCCACAAAGTGAACATCCCATTCTGCAGATAAAAAACTGCAGGTAGTTAAATACTCAGTGGTTATTGAGCCCAAATAAAGTTTAGAGTGAGTGAGAAACTGGTGAGGGACTGGTGAAAAGCACAGGTTACTCTTACTGCGATGAAGAAAATGAAGAAAGCTGATTGTAGACCGAAAGCAAGATGCCAGAGCTGGAGGGATGAGTCCACTTTAGATAGACACTGACCACTATGGACTGGGAACACCGCAGAAGAGCTGCAGTTTTAGAGATGCTCCAACCTTGTCTACTAACCTTCAAAATTTGGCCCTTTTCTGATCCACTCAATTCCTATGCTTGCCCAATTTTTTCAGCCACTTCTCTGATTATTGTCAAGTATCTTTTACAACCAACTTAAAAAATACTGCAATATCCCTTTAAAGTTTCAGAGGTCTTTTCCAAAACAAGCTTTAAGTCTTATTTTGGGGCTGCGTCTGCATGTCAGCGGCGTATTCATTAAGTATTAAGCCTCTGAGAAACCACCTCTGAAAGGCTTTAACTCAGTAATTGTGCCTTCACTGTGGTGTTTTAGCTGTTTGTTAAAGTCGTACATTTTGAATATTTAAATCCTTCAGTAAGCCACAAACCAGCGTACTGACATAACATGGCAGGAGCTGAAGTAAAGGCTTGTGGCCTCTTGAAGAAGTTTTTTGTGTTTAAGTATTAGTTGTACAAAGACACCAGGGATGGAAAAGGAGACACTGAGGGGTGATAGTTAGCCTTCTGTCAATCAGTGAAGACCTGCGGGGATGAGTCGAGGCCAGAGGGCGAGAGTAACAAGCTTGGGGGTGAAGGGAGGTGAGGTTGTTCCCGAGAAAACACCTGTGCCCCCCTTATTACTGCTACAGTCCCACGACTGACCTCCCACTCGCGACTCATTTATGCCTCACCTTTATCCTCTTATTTCACTCTGTTAATTCATCTCCATCCTGTCATTACTCTGTACTTTTCCTTCTTCCTTTTCTGTGTGTATTACATCATCTTATACAACCACTGTTTATTTTTTTGAAGATTGTAATCTGTGGCCAGAGGGATGCCCCAGACACCACAAGTCTTTTAGCAACGGTCAACTCCCTCTTCCTTCCACATAAGGTAAGTGTGTGTGTATGTGTCTGAGTGTATGTTCTTTACAGTTTCTAATAAGGCTGCAGGAATATATTCGGCTGAATAATGCAAAAAGAGCCATAGTCAGCCTTCGGTGGAGTGAGGTCATAGCAAAGCCAAATAGTACCGTGTGACGCATGATGAAACCAAATACAGCATTGCATGTGACTGTGGTTAAGCAGACTTTTGTCAAAAGGACAATAATTAATTTGTTGCGAGTTTATCCACTTAAAGGTGTAGTCAGCAATGTGGGAGAAAAGGAGTGGAGAGGTTGTTGATAAACAAATTCAGACCCGCCTCTCCCTTCATACCTCACCCCTGGCTCCACCCCCGAAAGCTGATGGACGTGCATCATCATGGAAACAGCCGTAGAAACTGCGTAGCTGACCAACGTAGCTAAGGTAACCCTGACTCGTCAGACAACTCGACTGACATTATTGATAACATCACAACAACAGTACATTCTGGCAGATTAGACAATAAGATGAACGCCCGACGGCTGTTACTGTTATGTGAAGCACCACAAAGCTAATGTTGCTTACCTATCCAGCAGAAAGACGGCGACATCCGCGTCTGTTTTCAGGTCTTTCAGTTTGTGGAGTTCCCTCCACCATCGGAAAGCAACACCAATGTTGACCCAGGTCTTCGCTCTTTCATGGTCATAGCCCTTCTTTTTCACTTTTCACTCCTCTGACCTTTTTCTTTTGGGCCTTTTTTCAGCCATTGCTACTGCACCTATTGTATCTCTCTCTCACGCTAACTGCGCACGCTACACAACCTACGACTCCCCCTCCCCCCTCTGTCTGATCTGCGCATGAGTATGATCTCCCCCTGGATGTGGGAGGGTGTACCCTGTTTTGGTGACTCGGCCCGAGCCACAGTATTTACCTGCTGAAATTCAGAGCCAAGGCTGTGTATTGAAACCGGACTTTTTTTTCAACATGCTGTCAGTGGTGACATCTTGTGGATGGAGAGGAGAAATACGGTGAATTTGACAAATACTGCATGAGACTAGAAGATTATAAGATCGCTGACTACACCTTTAAGTGTACTTTGTTATTTTTTAATGCATGTTTTGTTTTGTTTGAAGGCCTAATATGAATGAAAAACTCAGTTGTGCTTTTTTGAAATCTACTGAAGAGGATTAGGGCCACTGAGAAAAAAAAAAAATGGAGTGCAATTTTTTTTAATGAATATTTCTCTAAAGAAAAAAAAAGGCTGAATTCTGAATTTTTTCTTTAGAGAAATATAAATAAAAAGTAATTGGACTCCATTTTTTTTTCTCTGTGGCCCTAATCCTCTTCTGTAGAAAAGCAAAGGCTACTAGAATATAAAAAAAACGTCATATTCAATAAACGATTACTTTCTTTTAAAAAAAATGCCTAAAAATTTATTCTAAGCTATTTCTGCACTATTAAAAAAATATGGTGAACTACTTAGCCTCCACATTGGATATTTGGTATTCAGCCAAATGTTTATATTTTATTGGGCTTCGGCCACAATTTCGGTGCATCCCTCGTGTCTAATGTCATCAGTCCCTGGAGGCAGAGATAAAATATTACCAACGCTGCTATCATAACAGACTGACTTGCATACAAAGAAGGATCAGGCTAAGATGGCTGGTTTTCTGTTTGCTTTTTGAGCTTTACCTAGGCCAAAGCTCTTCTGGGACATTTTCAAGTCAAGTTGACCCAATCTCAACTCAAAAGTTTAAGGAACACTCCAACATTTTTGATGTTTTCGTGTCTTACCTCACTCTCAAATCCATGACAAGCAGGAAGACATCATTTTTTTTGACTATAAATCAAATAACAAGAAAGAGAAGGAAAATGATTGCCAACCGCTAGTTAGCTCAAACACTGGGAGTCAACCTGTAGTTCTAGCCTCCTCTGCCTACAGTCATCTCTAAACGGTGTGGTGTGCTGTTATGACTTATTTATGTTGTGTTATCTTCATATTTGCTTCATTTTATTCTACTCCTATGCGGAGGCTTTGTTTTGTTGACTTACCTACATGGTGGTTTCATGAGAGATGTGATGTTCGAACTAGTCGAGTCTGTTGAACAGCTCTATTAAATGGACGAGGAGAACTGACTGCAGCTGTGAAAGAGCTGTTGCTGAAGAGTTTTTCTGATGACTGTAGGCAGAGACAGGCTAGCACTGCCGGTTTACTCCCAGCGTTTGAGCTAAGCTAACTAGTGGTTGTGGTCTTTTCCTTCACTTTCTTGTTGCTAGATGCAGAGTCAAAAAAATCATGTCTTTCTGCTTGTCATGGCTTCAGGAGTGAGGTAAGACAACAAAAACACCAAAAATGTCAGAGTGTTCCTTAAAGGGAGAGTCTGGACGTCCTTATGTGTGTTTCCCTTCCAGCCCTGACACGGTATATATTAAAGCTGGGGTTGGTAATCTGATGTAGATACACTTTTTGTAATACTGGTTAAAATGATCTTTATGACCTGATGGCAATTAATTCTTAATGTGTTCTTAAAATGAAGCGACAAATATCCACTATCTATAAACAGGGAAAACATGAACCAATGAAAATGCCGTGTCACCCATTTTTAAACCAATCAAATCTCGTTGCTGTTCTGCCTGCCTCTTGCACATACATTTTTCCGGCGTGCACAGACTTTGATTCAGTGAGTGTAGCCTAGCTGAGAGGGATCCAAGTCTGCTGGAGAATGCTTTACTGCCAAGTCTTGGCTTTGAAAATAAGGGAAGCCTGCTACGAGCCGTCCCACAACCCCAACCAAGCTCCAGTATCCCTCACATTTTAATACAGGTGTACAAGAAATCTAAAATAAACATTTTGTTTTTCTTGGTTTGTTCTGCTGCTCTAATCTCACGACAGCTGCCACCCAGGCTACTGCAGGTGAAAGTTCTCACAAGGCTTTTTCTTTTTCTTCTTTGGTTTTACAGCGGTTGGCATCCATCATTTTGGGGCATTACCGCCCCATTCAGGCTAGAGACAGAGTTCAGTTTGGAGAGACAGAGGAATGTTTTTATTATTATACCGTCACACAGGAGATTTACAGGAGAATACTGATACAGGAGAACGTCGGGAAAGAGGATAAAATACGGTAGTTTCATGGCCAAAACGGGAGACTTGACAGCTTTGTGGAGAATGTCAGAGGAACTACCTATACCCCAATCAACATCGGGCTGTGAGCACTAACTAACTTTACAAAACATAAACATTTTGCTGAGGGTTTGGGTTTGAATCAGTCTTCTGGTTGGAAATCAGCGGCTTGCATGCATGTGAGCTGGGGTTCATGTTGGAGGAGGGGTGGGAGGGGCTAGGCTGAGCCCTGAGGAGATGCTACATTCAAATTCATGGTAGTTTTCCAAAATTACTGACCTAGCTTTAATTATTAATTGGACAGCTGTCAGTCTTAGTCAGTTCAAAATTGAGATTTGAAAGCCAAGACTGTTACATCTGTATTTCTCAGGATCAAATGTCCAGAATTTTCATAAACTTCAAAATGCTGTAATTTTTCTTATCATCGGTTAAAGGATTAATTCACGTCTTGAACTTCCTGACTGTTAGAAGATAACATATGATCAGCCCTAATAAAAAAAATCTTTCTCTGATCCCTCAGCTGTCTTTTTTGTTCCACATTATTAATACTTTTAAAGTAAATATCTACACCAAAACCACCCATCCAGCACTTCATGGGTAAAAGAGCACATATTCAATGGTTATTCTACTCTGCAAATCTTTCCAGCACGAGCTTTGACTGTGGTTAAGGCATAAATTCCTGAGTGTGCAGGAGTTACGCATAGAGTCTGTTTGATGATTAAATGCATGAACATTTAATGATGTGAAGAAAGGCTTTTATTCTCATAGTGAATTTTCAGTTGATGTTAGCCTGGATGTGTCTGAATAGTGTGCCTTCAACCAGATGTCTCTCAAAGAACATGTTAAGATTTATCACAACAGCATTAAAAACAATTGTCAAAAATTAAAACAGAAAAGTAGATTTCAAATGACTTAGAGGTCTAAATGTAGTAGATGAGGAAAAAGACTGTAAAAGAGCTGAGAGAGGAGAAGCTGACATCTCTGATGTTGGGTAATGACAGAACGCTTCTGCAGTCCACATTAAAAATAGATACATTAGGTGGAGTGACATTATTCCTGATGGAGTCAAGCAGTACATATGGTCGGATTTAAGTGTTGGAAATATGTGTAATTTTATATATACATACATGTTTATAAACACACACACACACACATATGTGTGTGTATATATATATATATATATAATATGAAGAAATATATATATATACATCTAATATGAAGAAATATATATATATATACATATATATATAATATGAAGAAATATGTATATATATACATACATATATATATGTGTGTGTGTGTATATATATATATATATATATATATATATATATATATATATATATATATATATAATGTGAAGAAATACTCTTAAATGAAAATGAAAAAGAAAAACTTTTTTATGTGTAAAGAAAGTCTTACTCTGTCATCTTTACTGACTCCATGAATAATAGATTTACCTTTTTAAAATATCAGTCTTTATAAGGCATTGGTTGAAATAGTCTTCATAAACCTGTGTTTAGGAATTTCCTTTTGTTAACTCTTGGTCTCAGTTTTTATCTTTTTTTTGTGTAGAATGAAAAATGAAAGGTGAGGTTGTTGGATTGGAGTTGTGTAACGTTCATGACATCAAACTCTCCACATAATTAAAAGAACTGTTTAATACATCACTACCAAGCTGCCTTGATTAGGCTCTATTTTGAGACACGGCACAGCCTCCATGTCCTTCCACCTGCAGGATCAAACTGTTGTGTTGCTTGAATTTTGCCAAATAATTATACTTTATCTTAATTAAGGTTAGCCACATTTATGGGAGTTTAATGAATATCCTGCTGATCAAGCACAGTCATATTGAGAAAGAATTTTTATCAAGCTTAGTTGACCCATAGCAACAGTGAACATACCATGTGCTATCATGAAGTACACTTATCATTGGAACCATGGCTTCAGTCTCTCAAAATAAAGAAAAAACAATCAGTAAGACTCTAATACTCTGTAGTTTAACCATCATCTGGCTGCTCTGTTTTGTTCTTGGAGTTTCTAAAACAGTGAATCTGGCCTTTACAGTTAGAAAAATGTCTATTAAATCAACAAGATCCTGCATGATAAGAGCTGCTCACTGCAGACAGAAGTTTAAAAGCTGTTAGTCTCCTCTGATCCTGAACATCCTGAAGCATCCTGAAGTTATATTTCTTAATAACACACTTATTTCATCCAGTTTGACCACATGAGCTTAAGATTTATTACCTGAATCAACAGGTACCGTGTGTTTTTTCAGTCCTCCAGTGCTCATAGTGGGTTCCTGAAGTTTCAGTTAAGACCTGTGGACTCTTCATCCTCAGAGGTTACTCCTGAGGTGTCTCAAAATAGTGCCTAATCAAATCAATTTTGCAGCACTATCTCTTTAAAGAGTTTCTGAGGGGATATAAGGAAAGAGACAGATGAGGGTGAAAAGCTTGGTCAGAGGCTAACTAGCACTGGCAGTGACACAACACTAAAGAGGATTACAGCCAGGCAGTTTTATAGTTCTCCTCAATGACCTTTGACCCACCTCTCTTCCATCTACTGCTTTATTGCTCCGTCTACTTTCCTCTTCAACTACATCCCTACACATGTGTATATATGATGGTGTAGTAGATCTTTTTGAGGAGTCTCTTCATCGTTCTTCAGCCAACAGAATTCCACTTCACATTTGCTTGAATATTATCCTCCCTCAGTTCTTCACTGACTGAGAAATCAGACTTTTCTATGTATTTTTTTCCATTTTAAAGTCATTCTGCCATATGTTTGACCACCATCCATATAGCTTGTGGGTGTGGGGGGGCGTTGCACTCAGCATCCGGCAGAGATTGTGCAGCTTTAGTGGTGTTGCTGTAAACATAATCCTCTCCCCATGGTCCTATCATGTCTCTCTGCCAGCTTGACTGTGCTTGATCATCAAGTCATCATGCCTCTCCACATAACTAACCCTGGAAAATAAAACCCATGCACTAAAATAAGCATATCCCTCCCCCACACACACAAACATACAGTACATATACAGTACACAAACATGGGAGCAGATGCTCAAGTGTTTTTATCTCTTTCGCTTTATCTCTGTAAACTGTGAAGGTTTCCTGTTATAACCATAGATGTTGTCAGAATTATCCGTAAATAACAGTATTTTACACCACAGCAGAAAAAAGTGATCACTGTACCCCAAAACTGGTAAATGTTAAAAACAAAATAATGCCTCTGAATTTGGGGGTAATATTTTAAAGAAGTGCACATAGCATTTTTTTGTTCTCTTTACAAAAAAAGACAATGAAATAATTTTGCTTAGAACACTGCAAAAATTAGTGTGGACAGTCCCTGTGTGCTCTCCAAGAGGAGAAACTTGGTGGTAATGGTACTGCTGCCCAAAAAGGTATTGGACCAAGGGATCAAATTCAGAGCATCCAGTTAAAAACTGTTACTGTATTTCTTTTAATTAAAAAGAAATCTTTGTTCTGTATTTAATTGAAAAAAAGCGTTGGAAATTATTTTTTATGCTGTTGTCCTTATTTTATTCTCATCACACCAGACCTGACCTCTGTGGTCAGGGCTTGAAGATAAAAAATATAATTTACTAAAGAAATGATGTGCAGCTGACCTTGGAAACACAAATACTCTTCTACAGACCAGAGTGCAGAAAAAACAAACTTCTACAGATCAAGACCCAACAGGGTCTCATGAAATAGATGGAGCCACTCAAGTTTTCCCCACCGTCTTTGACTGAGTCTTGACTGAAACATGCGGGGACCCTCCTGCAGTGGTACCTTAAAGGTGTAGTCAGCGATGTGGGAGAAAACAAATGAAGAGGTTGTTTACAAACAAATTTAGACCCACCTCTCCCTTCATACCTCACCCCTGGCTCCACCCCCGAAAGCTGATGGATGTGAATCGTCATGGAAACGGACGTAGAAACTGCGTAGCTGACCAACGTAGATAAGGTAACCCTGACTCGTCAGACAACTCGACCTCCATTATTGATAACATCACAACAACAGTGCATTTTGGCAGATTAGACAATAAGATGAATGTGTGACGGCTGTTACTGTTATGTGAGACACCACAAAGCTAATGTTGCTTACCTATCCAGCAGACAGACGGCAACATGGGCGTCCGTTTTCGGGTCTTTAAATTGACGGATTTCCCTCCACCATCAGAAAACAACACCAATGTTGACCCGGGTCTTCGCTCTTTCATGGTCATAGCCCTTCTTTTCACTTTCTACTCCTCTGACCTTTTTCCTTTTGGGCTGTTTTTCAGCCATTGCTACTGCACCTATTGTATCTCTCTCTAACGCTAACTGCGCACACAACCTACAACTCCCCCTCCCCCCTCTGTCTGATCTGCGCATGAGTATGATCTCCCCCTGGATGTGGGGGGTTGTACCCTGTTTTGGTGACTCGGCCCGAGCCACAGTATTTACCTGCTGAAATTCAGAGCCAAGGCTGTGTATTGAAACCGGACTTTTTTTTCAACATGCTGTCAGTGGGGACATCTTGTGGATGGAGAGGAGAAATACAGTGAATTTGACAAATACTGCTTTAGATTAGAAGATTAGAAGATTGCTGACTACACCTTTAAGCCCCATTTCCACCAGAGGATTCTGTTCAGTTCGTCTCAGCATGGCTCACTTTTCGTGGCGTTTCCATAGCTTAAAACCGGGACAGGACCCCTCATAAGCGAACTGTACCGTACTACTTTTTGGGACCCTTCTGTCGGGGTGCCAAGCATACCGATCCGACCCCAGAAGGTGGAGCTAGAAACACTGCAGTCCATTGATTGGTCGAAGGAGATGTCACTTCCCATGCGACAGCGGAACAACTCATAACCCCGCCATAACCCCCCCACTCGTCTTCGTGAAGATAACTCTCGTTGCATACAGCCTTCTCTGAAACAAAGCTTGGTTGCGCTTAGTAACAAAAAGCCACATGCTGATCACAAAAAAGGAAGAATTACTGGATGTCTTCAATCGTTGCTCCTTGTTTACTGTCTTGCATTTTCTTCCTCGTTGTATTTGATAGGCGGGTACACTGTGTTGCGCTGCTATGAGGTCATGCTATCGGCATCTGGCTTATACAGGGCCTACCAAGTAGGGTTCAGTTGTGGAAACACAAACCGGACTGCTTGGTGGAAGTGGGGCTTTAATAACATCCACATTGATGAGCGCAGTGGTTTTTCAGCACTTTCTTCTCTAATATGAGCTAAAGCTGAAACCCACTGGATAGTTTCTTGTGGGGGAGCACCATCTCACTGGGACACCCCAGTTTTATAAAAAAACATTATTTGTATAACTAAGCATGCTTTTGGTGCAGTTTAGGCTGGACCTTGGCAGGCACCCAGCTGGAGGGGAAAAATTGAAGTGGCTGCATTTGTAAATGTTACATGTGCACAAAACAGGGTCTGAAATTAGAGCACGCTACTTTCCATACACGTGTGATCTGTTAAAAAACAGTACTGCTTTTGTACACTGCTGCCTGTGATGCTGTTCTTCTAACACTGGCTGTTGAAGCCCCCCAGAGGACCCAAGTGCTAAATAACTCCACTATCAGCTTTGTTGATATGGAATCATGTAATTGTAATATATACTGGTTTGAAATAAAAGTATGATTTGTAAATGAGTTAGTTAGGGCTGGGCAATATTACCTATAATATAACCATAATTGAAGCTCTCACCTCGATTATGATTATTGGACAATTATTTTATGATATGCCGGAACAAATTGGTGGTGTTGCCGACGGTCGTTGACTGTCCTGCAGTATTTACACTTCTTCCTGCTTGGTGTCTAGAGTCCATAATGTGCCCAAACGACGGAGACAGCATTTTTCTTGGCTGCAAGACCCTTTGATAGATTGGCACACGTTTACTCTCCTTTGGCACGTGGAGAATGAAAATACATTACATTTTCTAAGAATTAAGCTGACATTCCAGTTTTGATGTTATTGGAATATTAAATTGAATTGACTTTTTTACCATTTGACCGAAAACAATCCTTTTTATCGTAAATGCAACAGTAGCTGTTGAAGTAAGTTGTAGGAGACAGGGACTGATTGAGAAGAAGGGCTGTTAAATCTGCTCAGACACTTGGACATTCTCACTTCTTGCTGCAGACAGCGGTGATTTAGATGAGAGGTTTCTGTAGAGGCTGTCAGCAGCTGGCCCCTGAAGCTCAGCTTGACAAAAGGCAGAATCTCCAATCCACTGTTGAAGGGTACGTGACTGAGCAGTGGTTGCTATATATATTTCTGTACATATATACATACAGTTTCTCACAAAATTGATTGCACCCTCATATTTCAGTTAATATTTTTCCGTCTTTTCAATGGACCGCACTGAAGAAATGACACTTTGACACAGTGTACCGTAGTGAGTGTGCAGGTTGTATATCAGTGTAAATTTACTGTTCCCTCAAAATAATTCAACACACAGATATTAATGTCTAAACTGCTGGCAATAAACTTGAGTACACCCCTAAATTAAAGTGTCCAAATTGAGCCCTAAATGTCAATATCTGTGTGACCACCATTAATTTTCAGCACTGCCTTAACCCTCTTGGGTATGGAGCTCACCAGAGCTTCACAATTTGCCACTGGAGTCCCTTTCCACTCCCCCAATGACCACATCACATCGCTTGGTCAGTGATCGGGAGGTTGCAGGTTCAAGCCCAGCTCCGGGCGACACATGGCGATGTGTCCTTGGGCAAGACATTTAACCCCAAATTGCTAACACTGCTGCGTCAGTGGCGTGTAAATTGGCATGAAAGGGCGTGGATGTGTTCGAGATACTGATGGATAACTAACATTGAAACTCTGAACCATCAGTGAGTGAATGGGAGAGCGAATGGGTAGGTGTGACCTGCGGTGTAAAGCAGCTTTGAGTAGTCAAAGACTAGAAAAGCGCTATAGAAGCTCAAGTCCATTTACCATTTACCATCACAGAGCTGGTGGATGTTAGAGACCTCAAGTTCCTCCACCTCCCTTCTGTGGGTGACCCACAGATGCTGAATAGGGTTCAAGTCTGGAGACATGCCTGGTCAGTCCGTCACCTTCACCCTCAGCTTCTTTAACAAGGCAGTTGTCGTCTTGGAGGAGTGTTCATCAGTTCTTCTGGTTTCACTATCTACAGGAATGTATTTTAAATGGTAAATGGACTTGAGCTTATATAGCGCTTCTCTAGTCTTTGACTACTCAAAGCTGCTTTACACCACAGGTCACACCTACCCATTCACACCCATTCGCACTCACATTCACTCACTGATGGTCAGAGTCAATGTACAGCCGCAATGGGGTGGGGCTAACCCTCCTGCGATGCGACAGCCGCTTTTCACACTGCCACATAGCTTGTCGCACGATGTGAAAGTGAAAAAAAGTTGATCAATCTTTTGATTGCAGGTGTGCACGTGTGACGGTACCCTAGACAGACAATTATTCATCCGGACTACAGCGTAACAATCCATGTCCGAGTGGGAAACATTAGTCAGTGAGGACATTAGTTTCGCCTAGACGGACCGCAGAAAACTCACAGATGATGCTGCTGCAGGACATCAGCTGCAGTGTTTTGTGGTCGATAAGTGAATGAAAAGGATGCAGCTGGAATAATGTCCGCTTATACATCCTATTATATGATATATGATATAATCGCGGTGAAACTCGAGCAGACGTGACGTCACCCAGCGACGGCCTACGACAACGGTGACCAAAATTAGGTATTTACGGACGCGCGACGCTACGTCAGTGGGCGATGCGATTTTGGTAGCTGGATCACTTGCGGTGTGAACGCAGCATAACACATTCAGGCCCTTTCATGCCCATTTACACGCCACTGATGCAGCAGTGGGACCAACTTGGTGTTAAGTGTTTTGCCCAAAGACACTTCGCCATGTGTCGCCCGGAGCTGGGCTTGAGCCTGCAACCTCCGATCACTGACCAAGCGCACTATCCAATTGTGCCACCGACGCAATCAGTAAAATGATATTTCCTTCTGACAACATTTCCCTCAAATTCCAAACAAGAAAACATGAGAGTGCAAACCTCTGCAAAAGTAGCTCACATATTGCTGTTACATCTATAAGCAATAGTTCCATGATAAAGTTAGCATCATAATATGATTCCTTCATGTTGATATCATTATTAGTTGGACAGCCAGTGAGCAAACATGATTGTTTGCTAATGGAGGCTATATGGATTACCACTAAGATCTAATTATTTCTAAGTTTGGCCATTCCCTATGGGGAGAGGTTTGTCTCAAAATGATGCACACAAATCTTTCCATGATTTTCAAATGTGTTTTTCAGATCCACAAATATATCCATAATTTTCTCATGTGTTTTTCAGATCCACAAATATATCCATAATTTTCTCATGTGTTTTTCAGATCCACAAATATATCCATAATTTTCTCATGTGTTTTTCAGATCCACAAATATATCCATAATTTTCTCATGTGTTTTTCAGATCCACAAATATATATGATTTTCATATGTGTTTTTCAGATCCACAAATATATCCATAATTTTCTCATGTGTTTTTCAGATCCACAAATATATATTTGATTTTCACATGTTTTTTCAAATTTTGTGAGAGCATTTATTGTGACTTATCATTTGTAAATCTTCAGTTGTGCTTGTGACTATTTTTGAGACAAACGCAGTTTCACAGAGATTCACACACACACAGGTTGAGAATATTCACGCAGCCCCGCCTCCATCCACTAGGCAGCAGTGTTGCTGTCTTTGTTTAACAGGGGGCGTCAAACGCCCTGCCCCGGCCATATATCCATGGCCTCGGCTCGGTGCTGTTGAAGAAGAAGGAAGCCCCTTCAGGAGCAGAAAGGCGCCTCAAATTAGAAGCAAAAGCAGCCTAACCCAGTCCGCCAGTATTCATTTCTGGCCCCCGCCATGCTCTGGAGTGGCCAGCTCTCACAAAATTTGAAAAAACATGTGAAAATCAAATATATATTTGTGAACCTTAAAAACACATGTGAAAATCACGCATATGTTTGCCAATCGGAGAAACACGTGAAAATCGTAAAAATATTTGTGAATCCTAAAAACACATGAGGAAATTATGTTTATATTTGTGGATCTGCAAAACACATGTGAAATTCGTGGATATTTGTCTGCATATTAATGAGATAAATCCCTCCAAATATGTGTGTGCATTTCTTGGAAACTGCGTTACGTTTGTCTCAAAAATGAATGCAGGTGTCAGTTGATTCACAAACGCACTTCCAACAGTTCACAAGCAGAATTGAAGATTTACAAATGATAAGTCATGATAAATGCACTCACAAAATTTGAAAACACATGTGAAAATCAAATATATATTTGTGGATCTGAAAAACACATGAGAAAATTATGGATATATTTGTGGATCTGAAAAACACATATGAAAATCATATATATTTGTGGATCTGAAAAACACATGAGAAAATTATGGATATATTTGTGGATCTGAAAAACACATGAGAAAATTATGGATATATTTGTGGATCTGAAAAACACATGAGAAAATTATGGATATTAGAGCTGAAACGATTCCTCGAATATTCGCGAGTACTCGATTACAAAATATCCTCGAATTAAATTTTGTGCCTCGAAGCCTCGTTTAATATATAAGTATACATATAAATATATATCTGGACTACTATACAGTGCACAGTGTTTGACACGGACGGTCATTTCTGTGGCAGAATGCGCCTGCTACCTCCACTGCTGCGCTGCTTGTAAAATCATGAAGGAAGAGAAAAGAGAGTGACAGAAAGGAGAGAATCCGCAGGAGAAACGGCAGACAGTGTCCCAAGTGTGTGGTCACTACAAGAAGGAACGAAAAGAAAACACAGTGCAGTGTGTCTGATGTCAAACAGAGTTAGCCTAGCACGTAGCTTAGCATGATAGCACGTCGTTAAGGCTGCAACTATTACTATTACAGCATTTTAAATGTGCTCATCACAGACATGCATCCTCTTTCCATGGTGGAGGACACAGGATTTAAGAACATGATCAAGGATTTCGATCCAAACTACACGATGCCCTCCAGAACACACTTCACAAATGTAATTGCAGAATTATATCACTGCTTTGTAAATCAGTATTGTATTGGCTTTGTTTTAAGCCAGTACTGGTTTAAACTTTGGAAGTTGTTAAAATAAAAACCCTTTTCTGAGGAATAAACGACATTTGGTTGCTCAATTTGAAAGCCCTAACATGTTGCATTGTATACAATTGATCAATTTGTTTAAAAATAAAAAAGTATATTTTGTTAGAGTACTCGAGTACTCGAAGAAATAATTGACAGAGTACTTGATTCCAAAAATACTCGATAGTTGCAGCTCTAATGGATATATTTGTGGATCTGAAAAACACATGTGAAAATCATGGAGAGATTTGTGAGCATCATTTTGAGACAAACCTCTCCCCATAATTCCCAACATCTCCTGAAAACTTCAGCAAAATTTGTCCAATGTTTTATGCATTATGTCGCTAATAGGCAAACAGACAAATGTATGCAGGTAAAAACATAACCTTCTTGGCAGAGGTAATAAGAGTATTTTCATTTAGAGAATGTATTTGCAGACAAATGATCAAATAACAGAAGATTCAGTGTTGTCAAACCTTGAACCGTGTGAAGAAAACAAGTTTATATTATTTTAAACAACACAATAGTAATGTTTTAACCTGGGTAAGAGTTCAGAAATTAATATATAAAGTGGGAAAACAGCTTTAATTCATTTTGGCATGCCCCCCACCAGTCCTACACACTGCTGCTGAGTTACTGTATGCTGCTCATGGAGCAAAATTTCATGCAGCTTAGCTGTGTTTGATGGCTTGTGACTATCCACCCTCCTCTTGATCATGTTTCAGAGGTTTTCAATGGGGTTCAGTCCTGGAGGTTGGGTTGGCCATGACAGGGTCCACGCTCTGATTGTCTGGTTGTTTGGCATGGAGGATTGTTCTGCTGCAAAAAAATAAGCCTCAGATTCCAGCCCTGCTGAATCGATTACCCATCATACCCAATCCTCCACCAAATATCGCAGTAACTGTAGCTTGTAGGCGTCTTTAGGTCTTCATCTTACCAAAAATTTAAACTCATCAGGGTTCAGTACATGAGTCTTCTGTTGGACAATCCATGTGGCCTTTTGCAAACCTCAGCCCTGCTCCTCATTGTTGACTTCCTTTTTGTAGCTTTACAAAACTTAAGCTCTGTCCCAAGGAGCCTGTTTGAACTGTACTTCGCCCCAGCTGCCATTTTCCAATCTTGTTGTCAGTCACGTGATGTCTTCCTATGGTTTGAGTGACAGTCTGATGAGTTCATGGTCACCCTGTCAGTAAAAGATGTCTTCACCCTCTGTCAGTCTGTAGCTTTGTTCTCCCCAGCGATTTTGCTGCTTGACCTTTTTCTTATGAACAGTCTGCTTAGAAATTTTAAGGATGGAAGCAGCCTGACGCTCACTGCATCCAGCAAAGACAGAGTTTATTTCTTTTTCTCACTCAGAACTTTTCTTTTCAGCTTTTCTGGCACAAAGATCGGTTTTTATTCCAGTTCCCTTTGAGGTATTGTTGGTACTGTTTTTTTGTACTTGTCCTTGTTGAATAATATTTGGTTCAGATGGTCACCTGATCAGTACCTTATCCAGTAGAGTAAGGTGTGCTTGTGTTGGAATCCAATAAACGCTGGCATGTGATATACTCATACATGTAGAGATGCTGATTTCAGAAAAACATCGCAGTGGTCTCTGAATTTTTCCAAAGCTGTATTTTGTCAAGGTCAAGGTCAATGATTCATCCTTTGCTTGAGAAACAGATGTCTAAAAAATGCTTCAAGGGATGGGTTTCCTTCAGACTTTAAACACGTCCACTCTTTCCACAGAATCAACTCAATAGCTTTTAATGCCCTTAAGTCTTAAGTCTTATTATCATCCTCTGCTTTCAAATGCGGTCTTGGGAGCATTAAGAAGGTTTGGAAGCATCGAGAAATCTTGAAACTTTGCAATTGTTAATATTTTGTAGGCCATTGATCAAGGTCTTGTGATCATCCTTTGCTTGTGAAAGAAATATCCCAAGAATACTTACAGTAAAGTATCATAAAGAGCAATTTGAAGGTTAACCCGTTAATGCCTGTTGTATCATATTTGATACATACTTTTATGATACATTTATCTAATCAATATGATCAAAAAATTACTTAAAAAAAATCTGAATTCAATCCGATAAATTATGAAAATGTCCTCAAATGGATTATCAGTTGCAAAAAACACATAATGTTACGATAGTAGGAATAGAAACGAACATTCCAGCTCAAAGAAATAAGAATTTTCTGGCTATAATTTGTGTTTTCAGGCATTAAAGGGTTAAATTTCTTTTGACAATAGTACAAAACCTTGTGTGTTAATATCTGCCATTTAAGGTGATTCCTGGTTTTAAACTTTTTTTTAAAAGCAAAAAGGCACAAATGTTGATAAACCATAATTGCCTACTTTAAATGAAGCTGATGAAAATGCTTTTTTCCCTTTCTTTTCTGTGTCTCGTTAATCTCTGAAGGGAATCACATTCTCTGACTCTAATCAATGTACAATAAAAGGATTTTAAGAGTCCAAGCCAGGATTCTAAACCTCAAATTGACCAGCGGGCAACTTTTAGTCCAGTCATCTTGAGGAAATCTTTCATAATCTAAAAATAAAAATGCCTTATTTCTGGAAGTTGTGTTTTTTTTTGTTCCCAGCATTCACATTTCTGTCACCCTCGAACAAAATATGCAGCCAACAGTTATTTACAAAATTGCATTTCCATTTATTTCTATTTATTTATCTATTTTTCATTTATTTATTTCTCATAATAAACATTTCTGTATCAATGATTGTATTTATAAATAAATGCTTAAAGGAAAAGTTCGGTTCCTGCAGCTTTTACATTGTTTATAGAATGAAGAACAACAATATACTCACCCAGAAGGCTTTCCTGATGCAAACGGTGCTTCGGGAGATATTTAGATCCAAAATCGAGCAGCAGACACCAATATAATGGTAGCCTGTAGGGCATAGATCGCCGCTCCTAAAAACTGCATTAATCGTCCAAAAACTCATGTTTTTCACCAATATTCCATCATGATTTGCTCCGAAAGGACCGCCATTGCAGCCTGTGTCTCTCCACACAGCGCTGTGTGGCTGAACTAACCTCTGAACTGACGAGCTGTTTACATGCCCTTTGCGCATGCGCAGTACTCTCTGGAGCGCTATGCGATCGCTTCCTTATCTGTATATCTGTATACTGTGGCTCCAAACTGTAAGGACGTCCATCATATTCAAAGTCCTCCTCCACAACATCTTCATCCCATAGACATTCGTCCATTTTGCACAAAACTGGAAGAAGAAAGTTGATTTGTAGCTGCCGATCTTCCCCTGAAACAGTGAGCACGCACTGCGCATGCGCAAAGGGCACGTAAACAGCTCGTCAGTTCAGAGGTTAGTTCAGCCACACAGCGCTGTGTGGAGAGACACAGGCTGCAATGGCGGTCCTTTCGGAGCAAATCATGATGGAATATTGGTGAAAAACATGAGTTTTTGGACGATTAATGCAGTTTTTAGGAGCGGCGATCTGTGCCCTACAGGCTACCATTATATCGGTGTCCGCTGCTCGATTTTGGATCTAAATATCTCCCGAAGCACCGTTTGCATCAGGAAAGCCTTCTGGGTGAGTATATTGTTGTTCTTCATTCTATAAACAATGTAAAAGCTGCAGGAACCGAACTTTTCCTTTAAGCTGCTCTCCCTCACTTCTTGTTCTATGACTGATGGAGCTGGTCGTGTGTGTTTGATCATCTGAATATCTAAAATATGATCACTGTCACCTTAGTGATCGTACATTTTAATGGTGCACTGTATGCAAATACATAATTAAAAAACAAAATCCAGATCTTTGGTGCTGAAGAAGGAAAGATCACAAACAAGTTCCGCTTCACACTTGGCACAACCCAAATACCATCAATCACTGAGAAGAGCCTGGGAAAGGTGTTCAGCTGCACCCGAAAGGACAACCAACCTTGAACTGGAAGACTGGCCTACCTGGCAAGTTCAAGGCTTGGATATACCAACATGGCATCCTCCCTTGGATTCTCTGGCCCCTCCTGGTCTATGAGGTCCCAATCTCCACCATCGAGGACTTTGAGAGGAGAGTCAGCAAGTTCCTGTGGAAGTGGTTGGGTCTGCCTCCAAGCCTGAACAGCATTGCCCTGTATGGCAAAAACAACAAGCTGAAGCTCCCCATCAGAACTCGGAGTTCAAGGTGAGCCGTGCCAGGGAGGTGCTGTAATACAGAGAGTCAGAGGACCCGAAGGTCTTCTAGGCTGGGATCGAGTTAAAGACAGGGCGAAGGTGGAGGGCAGTAGACGCTGTGGATGCGGCTGAGCCATGACCGAGGCACAGGGCGCTAGTGGGAGCAGTAACTCAAGGAAGAGCTGGCCTGTGCAGCGGCACAACATCTTGCTGCTACAAGGTGCAGGGAAAGGACAGGGGAGCACTGGTGCAGCAAGAGGTGCGGGCATCAGTGAAGGAAGAGCAAGCCAGGAAGACAGTTGGAATGCTGTAGCAGGGAGTCTTGACACGATAGGAGCAGGCAGCAGACGGCAGATTTTCATGGGCAGAGCTGTGGAAAGCAGAGCCCCATCGCAAACAGATCCTGGTCCAGTCTGTCTACAATGTACGACAGCCCATCCAACCTGTTCAGCTGGGATTGGTGTAGTCACCAGCCTGTAGCCTCTGCGCAAAGAGGTGGACCTTGGAACACATCCTCATCTGCTGTTCGAAAGCCCTGGGTAAGGGGTCCTATCGCTGGCGCCACAACCAAGTCCTAAAGGCCATAGCAAACACCATCAGCTGTGGAATTTGCCACTACAAGCACCACCACCCAGTGTAGAACAGCGCTGTCATCCAGTCACCAGAGCTGTCTCATCTGGCCTACGAGCTACAGCTCAAGACTGGGAATTGAAAGTTGACCTTGGGAAGCAACTGAATGTCTCAGAAGCAGTCCCCATGACAACACTGCAACCCAAAATGCTACTGATTCCAGAGACTGCCCAGCAGATTGTTCTCCTAGAGCTGACCGTATCCTGGGAGGAGCGTATAGAGGAGGCCAACGAGAGGAGGAGGGCAAAATACAATCAGCAAGTGGAGGAGTGCCAGAACATGATACAAGATACAGGCTTCGTTCTGGAGCAACCATTGACCATCAGGAACAGACTGATTGACAACCAAGAACAGAGCGGTGACGGCTGGAGAGACAGTGGACAGCCCCGAGAGACGGCAACTAGGGATGGGACCGATCCGATCCAATATCGGTATCGGCGTCCGATCCAGCCATAATTCACGGATCGGATCGGTCCGATCCGCGTGCCACGGGGCGCCCGATCCAACACACAACACACATGTGACGCCACTCCTCATTTCAAGAAATCCATTCCACAGTTTGCAGCCAGCCAGTGTGTGCAGAGCATAGTGCCCCTGTGAGTGTGACGCCATCTATTAGCCACCTGAGCTAACAAGCGCTAACAACAACATATCTGCTGTGTGAAGTAATTCTGTCAGTTCTCCTCAAAATCAAAGCCGAACGGTTTTCGGATATGCCCCTCGAAAATAAGGTACAGAGACTCAATTATCCGCCCTTTCGGTAAACACCCTGCCGAAAACAATACAGCCACACGGGGTAAAACTCTTGACGAAGCTCTGCTGCACTCGGCTGGATGAAAAGCCGTCGGCTGAGCCCGCAAATAAGAGGAGGACGAGTGACTGAACTGTATTTCACAGAACACACAGCTTGGTCTTTGATTTTAAGTTTGCCATCAACGGTGTAGAACCAAAAATACGTCCTCACAGCTCTCATCAGATGACTTAGAGAGCTGTGTAGTCCGCTCCGTTCAGAGTGGAAACTCTGGACTGAGATCAACAGAGCAGCGGATGTATCTGACGGTCAAGCTGCGCTCACAGCGCTCTCTGTTGAAACGGTCCACTGCTCCAGGCGCTCTGATGTGCTGCTACACTCAATATTTTGCATTCAAATATTTATTTACTATTTGGTCACATATATTTATCCCCATATTCGATCAGCTACTCGGGTATCACAGTTAAAGATTAATCAAACATCTGAAAAGGCACCACGTGAGCGAACACCAGGATTATTTTTAATTTATTATATTTTATTTGGGGGGGTAGAGATGTTTACAATTATTTCATGTCACTTATGAAAGCTGCTGCACTATACTTGATTTGTGTGCTGTTCAGAAGCAGCAGCCCTTATGGTGTTATTATATTTTTGGTAGTGTAAATAGTTTAGAACAACAGACTGTCTTCTTGATACACATTTTATATCAAAAGTGAGACAGTTGGAAACAGACCTGCTACAAGAGCCATACTCTGCTGTTCATATCAAGCAGCCCTCGTCTCTATGGAGATTAACTGTATCCTTACAGTGTTCTGCACTTCATTCAATAAATGTTGCTATTCAATTTAAAACCCTTACAGGTGTATGTTTTTTGTTTATCTTCTATGTAAATAACTGTTCTGTGGTTAATTACAGCCTCATAATCAAATTTTACACATAATTTCAACAATATTGATAATATTCATATTCCAGCAATAATAGCTGTGGTATCGGAAAAGTATCGGTATCGGCCGATACCCAAATTCGGGTATTGGCATCGGATCGGAAGTGAAAAAACCTGGATCGGTGCATCCCTAACGGCAACAGGGTAGGAAGGGTTAGCAGCCCAACTTGCATCTTCTGAGAGGAAGAACCCACTTAAACAAGCTACAAGTTGATGTATGACACAAGCTTGTATGACCATTTCTGTGATTTATATTTTATTGTACCATAATAAATTCAGCCATCGAGTAGGAGGCTTAAATCAGATTTTTGTCAGGAGATGTGTGACATTTTTTTCATCCTGTACTGACAACTCACAGCAGGTCAAACTTTTCTTCCCTCACACAAGATTAAATGCTGAAGATTTTAACATAAAGTCAAAGTTGTCTGATACGTACATAGTTCAGCACAGCATAGGTGCATATTTATATAGAATTCACAGAATAAGTTGGCAATCTGTTAAATAGCTTTAGATAACTCCTCAGTGGGAGGGGGCTCGCACTGACGAGGGATAGGGAGACGGAGAGAAGAGATGTGCACGTGTGCAAAGACTCTGTGTTACCTCTGTTATATAGGATAAATGGGTGTGTTTGAGGTTTTATTGTCCATAAAAGAGTACGATATAATATCAGGAACAAATGCTTCTTACACAATAATTATAAAAACGCTTAGATACATAAGACCTGACAAAACATGACTTTACTCATCAGAACATGTGACGACCTTTACAAATGTCTCAGCTCAGAAATGCAGTCACTGTCTGGGTGTGGAGCTCTAAGGATGAGTTATCCCCTTTGGCTTTGTGAGAAGATTTTCCTGAAGCTTTACTGAAGTAAGGCTCACTTAGTCCTCACCGTCCTCTCCCTGATATCGTCCTTGTGTTTGATCCAGTGGTGATTCTTTAAATTAATCCCTTAAAAACAGCGGCACTGTCCTGCATATCGAGCAGGTAATTTCACCAAAGTCCACAAAATACTGCAGCTGTCCACATCCTTCATCCATTTTCACTTTTTGAAGAAAACAGCAGTTCAATAATTGCCGGCCTGCAGCCAGGCATCTCCAAATAGCCGTAATCTGCAGTTTACACCTGCACTCAAAAACTCAAAGCTAGTGGACATGTAATTCCAGTTTCCAGACATGTAATTAATTTAGGCCAGTAATGAGAATATGTTATAGTTATTTTCACTTTTAATTTTAAATTACATTAAAAAAACATTGAAACTTTGTTTAAAAAGAGTTGCAATGAATTAAAAGTTAAGCGGTTAAATGAAAAAAAAAAAAAAAAAACAACCACAGGCCGGATTGATGATATTTTACATTCTTACGCTTTATTTTACTTGATTTAAGGATTGCTCAATACCCTCTTGCCTGTTTGATGAATTACAGAGAACATTTAGACTTTTTTCCCCCCAACGTGAAAAAGAAATGCTCCTGTTGGTCCGTCTGCTTTATCTCCTTGTCATGTTATTAAATGCTGGTCATATTCCATCTAAAGCAAAGTCATCTGAAATGACAGGCATGTTCTGTTTCCTATAAATTCTTCACAATAAATATCTCTAAGTCTTAATTTGTCAGAGGGCATATAAGGTGAAAAAGCCAAAAGGAAACAGGGAGGTTTACAGCTGAGGCAACTTAACGCAACAGTCTGAACTTGCAAGCAGGGAGAGTTAGAAAGACACAGCTGTTCACTGACTCTGGTAAGAGCTGAAACTCCCCAAACTTAACAAACAGGTTTATGAGAACATCTTCTGATCTGATGAACTTCACACACTTTGACTTATACAGTGTTTTTTCTCTGCACCATTGCACACACACAAAACATTTCAGGCTTGAGGGTGAGCAGGGTAATAGCATATTCAGTTATAAATAGGTCTTTAGCATAAACACATCATCAGATGTTGAGAGCTTATGTTGCTCACTCGCCTGCTGGTTCACATCACACCAAAACTTTATTTCTCTGCTGTAGCCATGATTTCTGTTCATCCTGACCTGTTTCTGCTCTCTGTGACACATTAGGATTTCATAATGAAAACTCTGTTGATGACTGTAAGAGGATGCAATCAAAGATATTCACTTTCATTGATAAAACTATCAATGTGACCCATGTAATAATACAATTATAATTAATGTAAAATGTAGGCAAACTCAGTAATGCTCCCTCTTATTATGTTCCAGATAGTTCTTAATGCTGTTGTAAGTCAGACTAGGGGTGGGCGATATGGCAAAAATATCATATCACAATTTTTTAAAAATAAAATCACGATCACGATTTTATCACAATTCTTTTTTACTTTTATTTTTCTAGACTACTTTGCATGTTTGACCATTATGTCCTCATGTTTAACACATAAAACATGTAAAACCCTAAAAGAAAAAAAATTACTATTGAAGCCAAAGAAACTTTCTGAACAGGTTTTAATTTAAATAGTGCAGTTTTTATAAAAATGTGCAATAAATGTAAACATAAAAGGTAATGAACAACAGTATCAATATTATCTCTTAAAGTGCAACAATTTAGAACAAATGTTATCTAACTGCAATGTCTATAATCTGAGTGAATAATACAGCTGCTTTAGAACAGATTTTTGTTCAGACATCTTCAAGCTTTTATCTTCTTTTCTCTTTACCCCATGGCTTCACGCTACATAACCAAACAGGAGATCCCACCATGCACTGTGCGTCAAAGTCTCTGCGCTCACACAGACGATCTGATGATCTTTCTGCTTTGTGAGATCATCCCCACGTTATAGTCCCTAATAATTTAATATCGTCATATCACACACCCCTAAGTCAGACCTACAAAAACGACTTGAGAACTCAATGTCTAAATGTATACATGTATTTGAAAATATTTGGCTTTTAGGAGGACAAATCAATGAACATGGAACTATTCTAGACCCTGGTTCCTGCTGTTAACTGCACAGGGTTGTTGAAAAGTCAACAATTCCGTGGAAAAGTTTCTGGGTTGATCAAATATTAGATTAGATATCTACTTTATGTTACACTTGTCACCCAAAAAGAATCAGTCTTGAGTACCTCTCCAGGAAATGACAAAAAGAAGAAGAAAAGCAGAAAATTGCCAGCAACCGGTGAAACTTTAAATATTAAAGTCAAGACAGTGTTGATGAAACAATATGAAATATATTACAAACATGAAACAAAATCGATCTATAAAATGAAAATCTGGCTCCCTTTAGGTACCATGATGTGCATGCAATTAACGTTTTTGCTTACTAGTGATTTAAGATGATGCATTGTTCTGTCATCGATGCATTTCAGGTTATCGTGTTTGCAGTTTGAGGTTTGATAGTCCATGCTCCATGGTCAGTAATTATCTAAGAGGCTGTGTAGACTGTACTAATTTTGGAAGTGAAGTCTACAGACACTGACAACGCGGATCAGCTTTAGTTTCCTTAAGAGCTGTGTCCTGTTTTTAGGAAAACTCTCATTCATCAAGAAAAGGCCAAGGTGTGAATGATCTCAGTATTAATAAACCGTCAGTTTATTGCACACAAACACACTGTTTGCCAAACAGACACAGAGACACAGGAGGAAACACACTTGCAGACAGTCAAGTAGTCAGGATGAAAAAATCTGATTCACAATTCAGAGAGCTTTGGCATGAACAGGAGACATTACTGCCAAAGCATTTCATTAAAAAAAAAAATCCTATATGTATATTTATACAGTGGTAGCTGAATACAAAGCTGACAGATCTAATTATATTTCCTTTCTTTGGCCTCCAAACATGATTTCTTGTTTATATGCAGATTGCTGCTCTGAGCTCAACAAATATCAGACAAAGGGAATTCTTTATTTTGATCCATTTTAAACTTAAGTGTTTGATATTTCCACCCTTTGCAGCAGTTACAGGAGCACATGTCTCTGGCATGGAGTCAGCTTAATTTGAGAACTTCAACACCGATATAATCCCATGGCTTTTGCAACTCGAGCCAAAGGCTTTCCTTTGAATGCACAGTACATCTGTTCATTTTATTTTCCAGCTCAGCCCAAATTAGCATCGCAGGGTTGAGATCTGGATTTTTTTTAAGGGGGCCAGTCCATCACTTTTGATATTCCAGCAGATTCCTTCAGTTGCAGGTTGTCCCAGCAATGGTTGGGTTAATGTTTTGGGTCATTGTCTTCTTGGAAAATTAATCCAGGTCCAATAAGATAACTCACAGGTGGTACTCTGTGCCGTACCAGAACGTCATGGTAAACTTGCTCATCCATGATGCCATCAATTTTTAACATGTCACCTGAGGCTGAAATGGCACCCGACATCAAAATACTTCCCCCTCAGTGTTTAACCATTAAGAGAGACACTGATATGTGCACCTCGTGTTGTCAAACTGTTCAAACTTTGACTCATTAGTCCACAACACTTTATACCAGTCTGCCTTTGTCCATTTCTTTGTTCTTTTGTCATTTTGTGGCATTTCACTGTATTTTTCTTATTCAGTAAGCTTCTGTGCTGTGATTCTGCCAACAAGTCCTTCTCCTAGTTCCTGGTGCTGACGCACAGTTCTTGAAGACACTGTTGTGATGTTGGACATTGGCCCCGTTTACATGGGTAGTTTTCCTCAATCTGATTGAAATTGATCGGATTAAGTGAATCTGATTTGATCTGTTTACATGAACTTTGAGTAAAGAGATCCACGTTCAATCCGCGTTTGCATGGCCCCAGCTGAATCCGATTGTATTGTTTATTTTTGACATGTGCAGAAGGTCACTCTGCCACTACCTGCAAATGTGTAAGAGAAGAAGAGGTGCACTTCCTGCTTCCTGTTTACCTGTAGAAAGATTGATCCACGTTGTGTTTTGTTGGGGACGCTTATTGTGTTACGGTTACATTTATTTGAGGATCTGAAGTCATTTTTAACTCTCGCAGGGTTTCTATTAAAAAGTTTGTTTCAGTTCTTCTGTTTGTTTGCCATGTTTGTTTGGGCACACTCTGCCTACGTCACTTCGTGCCTCTTATGTACTACGGAGCGCCTGAGCAGACCGAACAATCCTCTCTATCAACCCAATCCGCTCATCAGTCAGATCCGGGTGAATCAGATTAGCTAAGGTGTTTACATGAGACATTTCTAATCTGATTGACCTTTCAATCTGATTGTAAATAGGATTTTTTGACCCGTGTAAACACGGCCATTGTGGTGCTGATCTCATCAGGCAGTCCTCATGAGGTCTTTCTTTGACCTTGAGACTGAGAACTTTGAGATGCTTTACTCGTCTGTCCGAGAGGTTTTTGTTCTCCTTCTCCCCCTTCAGTTCTGGTGTGGGTTCATTGTGCCTTGGTGGTCTAAAGTGACTGAACAGTGCTTGGACTGCATCTCAAGTCCTTGGCTGTGGGACGCTAACTCCAGCCAGCTTCAGGAAACGCCTTTATTTGAAGCTGTTGCTCACTAGTTAGCTCCTTCTTCACCTTAGCCATGTTCAAAGAGCAACATGTGCTCCAGGACTACTTCTAGACTTTTAGAGGCTTTGAATTAAACCAACTGATGATGTGGCCTCAGTGACAAGACCCATATATAACCAGCCACTTTATAAACAGAATAGGCCTGCACATTAAAAACACAGACACATCTGTGTCCTGAGACCCTTGTATCACCATCAGTTTAACCATGATCACTCCTGACGGCGTTACACATGTCATTTGGCTTCTTCTGTGTAGGGACAAGATTGTGGGGTATTGGAACCATGGATGTATTATAAGAACTGGATAGCGTGGCTCCGCCTTCTACCATTCAATGGTTTTGAAGCCATAATTTCCCCCGTCAGGGCGCCGCCATTGTGCAGCCAGTATAGAATCTGGACTATATCTGGACGTAGTTGTCGTAAACTGTCGCAAAACCCCCCAGCATACGCCGTACACAATCATTATGAAACTGCCGTAAACCGTGGTTATTTTTAAACTCTAATAACTGATGAAAAAGAAACTTTTCAGAAAAAAGAGGACTTGGAAAAAACGCAGCCCAATAATACTTTCATATCACCACAGCATACGGATGGGAGAAATATTTCTCTGAGGTGTATTAATTTTTTGAAGTTTCACTACGGCCCCGTTCAGATGGTTTATTTTGTTATTTGTAATGAAAATGACCTAAATATCCTTATGGTGCCTCTGTGTTATGGTTCATAGAGCATCATGATGACTTTGTAATGATTTCAGTTGTTTTGTGGATATTAATATGGCCATTTCTATTTACAACACAACAGAAACCTCTTGAATATGTGTTTGATCATTCTGGCTGACACTAAGCAATGTTTATGTACACAAACACACACATACATACGTACATACTAGGGCTGGGCAATATATCGATTAAATTGATTAATTCAATTTATTTTCTGCAGAAGATTTAAGAAATAAAGATCATGATTTTTTTCATTAACTAAATTGTAAGTAGTTGCAAAGAATGAAAAAATATAAAGGTTTATAACAAGCACTTCTTTGAGCTTATACATATATATATATATATTTAATTAGGTTAAATATTGATCAGAGAGAAACGTGTTCACAATTTGTGAAAATCCCTCAGCTTACAGTGTTTATGTAGGCAAACCTGCCTGTGCTAGAACTACACAATCAACATTTTGACACACATTTTAGTTTTAAGAGGGGAATTCTCAATGATTTGGGAATATATTTCGACAACATAAAAGTAGATTTTAATTCATGTCATTTTTGTGTCACTTTGAGTTTTTTTGCCTTGAGAAGAAAGAAAATAGACTGAAATCATAAATCGAGTTTTATTGGCAAAAAATCTGGGATTTTATTTATAGGCCATATCACCCAGCCCTAATACATACATAAATACATACATATGTGTGTGTGCGAGTGTGTGTGTGTGTATGCTGCTTCCCTTTTTTGTTGCTTAAACAGACTGTCGTGTAACATTGATTTGTGGGTGCATGAATGATGTGATCTTGGCCCAGTGAGAGATGAACAAGGCTGACAAGTGAGAAGAGTCAAGACTGAAAGAAAAGGTTCAGCTTGACCGGGAAATCCTCCTCCTGTTTCCATGGCGACAGTCTCACCATTATGTTGGCAGTTCATCACATACGCCTGTGTGTGTATATGTGGTTATTTTTGTTTATTTGTTTTTATGGAAGTAGGACTGTAGTTTTCTATGTTCAAGCTTTAGTTTCACCTGTGTCACTAAACAACTGTCCCAGAATCACTGCAAGGACGGAGACAGAATACAATCCCTGGACTTAATAGGAATATTTATTTATTAGGTGTCTTACGTTACATACATCATAACGTTGCTGCTGACATACATCAGTGCAGAGGAAGCACATCTCGATGATAGGAGATGCCCACTAACCCCCTGACTGATGCTCAACATTAGAAGTACAGATGGTTTCTTCTTGCAAAATTTACTTCCTAAATGGCCAAGCAGTCCACCTGGGACACAACAACACAACTGCTGATGGTGAACATGGGGCTCATTGAGACAGAACAAAGGGGCTGCAGAGGAGTCTTTGTAGGTGTAAAGGAGGAAATGGTGGTTTCTTACAGGGAACAGGGAGAAGTGTATCTTCTAATGGATATGGTGTCTCCTGAATGAGGTCAGAGTTAGGATACATTTTGAACTTGTTGACAAACTTTATTTTATGGTCTATAATACAGGGGTATTGAATTAAAAGATACTGAGGTCCAGTTAATAACATTTCCACAGATAAGAGGTCTGAACCAAAGTTCAGTTTGTGTCTTATAGCCTTTCCATATGTCCAGATTTTTATGGTTTCAACAATATTTGTCAATTTTTGATACAATATGTATATTTTATTGAGTGCACAGCTAGCTTAGTAACCATTAATAAATATAGTCAATTTTAATAATAATATTAATAATACATTTTAATTATATAGCGCTTTTCTAAACACTCAAATACGCTGCACAGAGGCTAAAAACATCATATAAAACAACACAATAAAAAAAATATGATTAAAAAAGAAACAAAAACACAAAATACATATAAAAGCAGTCATACAAAAAAAGCAATTTTGAAAAGGTGGGTTTTGAATGTGGACAAGTTCGGGCAGTTTCGGATGAGTAATGGTAGTGCATTCCAGAGGGTGGGGGCGACTTTATTCCAGATTATAAACAGAAAAACCTAAATTAATAAAAAAAAGTGCAAACAGAGCCAAAAAAACATTTTTTTTCTTAAATTAAAAGAGGTCCCTGCCAAGAATTGAAGGCCTACACATCAAGTAAAAAAGTCAACACTCTCAAAAAACAATAGGCTAAATTTTTAAATATATATATATATATATATATATATATATATATATATATATATATATATATATATATATATATATATATATATATATATATATATATATATATATATATATATATATGTATATATATATATATATATATATATATATGTATATATATATATATATATATATGTATATATATATATATATATATATATATATATATATATATATATATATATATATATATATATATATATATATATATATATGTATATATACACATATATATGTATATATATACACATATATATATATATATATATATATATATATGTATGTATATATATGTATATATATATGTATATATATGTATGTATATATATATATATATATACACAGTCATGGAAAAAATTATTAGACCACCCTTGTTTTCTTCAATTTCTTGTTAATTTTAATGCCTGGCTCAACTAAAGGTACATTTGTTTGGACAATTATAATGAAAAACAACAAAAATAGCTCATGAGAGTTTAATTTAAGAACTAAGAACTATTCATTTTCCATGGTTTTTTGATAATAACCAAAATTACTTAAATTCTTACATCAATAGCTATGGCATTGTACCGCCAAAAACACTACTTTTAAGCATTCCATGTTTTTCTGTTTGCTTTAAACACATGATACACACAAGAGTTAATACTTGATTGCATAACCATTGTTTTTGATGACTGCAGCCATGCGTCTTGGCATGCTCTCCACCAGCTTCTGACATTGTTCTGCTGTCACAGCAGCCCATTCCTGTTGGACAAATTCAAACAAATTTTCTTTTGTTTTTGGGCTTGTGGTTCTCCATTTTGAGTTTGATGATTTTCCACAGGTTTTCAATTGGATTAAGATCTGGTGATTGAGCAGGCCAAGGCATGGTGCTAATGTTGTGGTTCTCCATCCAGGTTTTAACTGACCTTGCCGTGTGGCAAGGGGCATTGTCTTGTTGGAAAATCCAGTCATTCGAGGCAGGAAAGAGTTTTCCAGCTGATGGAAGAAGACTGTTTTCAAGGGTAGTCCTGTACATGACCTGGTTCATTCGGCCTTCACACAATTGCATTTGCCCTGTTCCACTCAGACTGAAACAACCCCAGATCATGACTGATCCACCCCCATGTTTTACTGTAGGGCAAGACAGTCTGGGTTGTAAGCTTCTCCAGGCTTCCTCCTAACCAGTAAGTTGGCTGGAGGGCATCAATTCAAAATTGATTCATCACTGAAGAGAACCTTAGCCCAATCATCAACAGTCCAATCCTTGTGGTCTCGAGCAAAGAGTAACCGGCCTTCCTCTGCCTTTCATTGATGAAGGGCTTCTTGCGTGCTCTGTGTGACTTCAAACCAGCTTCAACAAGTCGGTTTCAACTGTCCTTGCTGAACAAGTCACATTTCTCGACAGTGCCCACTCATTTTAAGGTCCCTGAGGTCTGACGACGATTCCTGACACAGGAACGGATGAGTGCACGGTCATCTCGGGGTAGAAAGACGCTTCTGCCACGGCCAGGTAGCAATTTGGTAGTGCCATGTTCAGCTTGTTTTTTTTTGTTGTAATGAACGGCTGTCTTGGAGATCTTCAGTTTTTTCGCTACCTGTCTCTCACTCATGCCAATTCCCAGCAGTGCCAAGATGGTTGCTTTGTGGCTTCACATAATTCTTTTGTTTTAGGCATTATGTGAGAGCTGACAACTTCTGAGTTGTGCTACGGCTTGAATGTAAGCAGGAACCACTCTAGGCCTTTGCATGTGCAGTGCTGCTTGTGACATGAAATGGCCTCTTATATACCCTGGGAATCAATTGCTTAAGAATGTCAAATAGGACATAAAGTATTATGTGGCCAGCTGCATTTTTTGTTGTGTTCATTGTATTATACGCTTAGTGGTACCAGATATTAGAATGAACAAGAAATTGAAGAAAACAAGGGTGGTCTAATAATTTTTTCCATGACTGTATATATATATATATATATATATATGTATATATATAGACACACACACACACATATGTATATATATATATATATATATATATATATATATATATATATATATATATATATATATATATATATATATATATATATATATATATATGTATATATATGTATAGATATAGATAGATATAGATATAGATATAGATACGTGTGTGTGTGTGTGTGTGTGTATATATCTGTATCTATCTATCTAGAGATATATATATATTTATATACACACATATATATATTATTTTCATTATTATTAGTGGGCTGATTAATCGGTAATCAATATTTTTTCCCGCCAACTTTCGGTATTGACATCGGCCTCAAAAATCCATATCACTTGAGCCCTAGTTTTTAGCCTTGTTGCTCACATGCAGAGATTTCTCTGGATTCTCTGAATCTTTTGATGATGTTTGGAAGATGAAATCCACAAATTTGTCGCAGTTGTTCTCAACTGTTGGGACTGTTTGTTTTCCCAGTTGCTCACAGAGTGGGAGACTCTGCCCCATCCCTGCATGAAAATATCTGAGTTTTTCCTGGATGTTCCTTTTACACCCAATCATGAAACTCACTTATTCCACTTAACCTGTCTCCTGTGGAATGTTCCAAACGTGTTTTTTGAGAATTCCTTAACTTCCCAGTCTTTTGTTGCATCTCTCAAGTTCTTTTTTTTAACATTTTCCAGACAAGAAACTAAGAATCAACAAATTTTGGTAAACAGCAGTAAAGTTGATCAGTTTGAATATTTTACAGCTTGTTGCTTTAGTGTATTCAACTGAATAGAGGTCTAAAAGGATTTGCAAATCATTGTTTTCTGTTTTATTTTCTTGTTACTCAGCGTCCTAACTTCACTGGAATTCAAGTTGTATTTTAAACATTAATATTTTGTATTATGTTCACAATATGAAAAAAACATTTGTGTTTTCTTGCCTGCTTTGGGGTTCTGTCAAACAATAGTAAACATGCAAATAAATTTAAAAACATCGCTTGCCATATAAAACTCTTTTCTGTTTGTTCTTCCATGTTCCTCCATCTCTTTCTTTTTCCTTCTTCTGCAGGTCTTGATGCTCACTGACGAACATTCTGATGGTTTCCTCAGTCAGCGACTGCCTGCGCTGTCCTCCATGGTGCAGCAGGGTGGTGTAGCCACTGCCTACGTCTGCAAGGACTTCACCTGTTCTCTACCAGTCACTGACCCGCAGGAACTACGCAGGCTGCTGTTGGATGGAACTGCAGAGACGCAGGGAGAATGATGCTAACAGAACAGACAGACTATAAATCAATGTTAGGCTTGTTAAATTCAAAAGGCTACAGTCCTTTGACCTCCAGCATTAGCTTAGCTTATTTCTGCTGTTATTGGATAGCCCGGCCTTGGTGGGCGTAATGAGCCAATGCTTATGGAGTCAGTGTGGGCGGTGGTTGACTTTGTTAAAGTACTATGCAGTGACAGAGCCTCTTTTTTTCTTTGAGGACCTTTTATGCTAGCAAAACCAGCAAAGTTATTACATCAGATACCAAATCAAATCTTTTAGCAGACGTTAAACTGTGCAGCACAGCAGTGAAGCATTATGTGTAACTATCGAAGCAAAAATATGCACAACAATTAAGGTTTGGTTAAGGCCAGTGTAACTGAACTCAACCAGACAGTTTATTCACATCAGGCTACAGCTAGCCCTGTTCTCCAGCACCATATTCACATAGCTCTGTAAGATGCCTGTAAGATTATTTTTGAGTGCAGAGCAAAGATAATTTCAGGTTTCCTTCACATGTTTTCAACTTTTTTAAGCATGCATGTCTGTCTGTCATGTCTGTCTTTGAGGAAATGAAAAAGTGTGCCGCAGTTTCTGTATTATCAACACTAAAGACTCTAATACATGTCCAGTGCAAGGCTTTGTGTGAAGTCCAGGTGTCCGTCAAATTTTCTATTATGAACATTATTTCTATGCCCAGCACCTACAGTATTTTAATAGAAGTAGCCTGGTTTGGGACTCCGGGGTGTGTTGAGGACCTGGTGGATTTTTATCAAGAGAATGATGCAGAAGACAGGGCCTTGGACTTGGTTTAAAGTCTGTGGTTCAGTGTGTTCCTGCTGTTTAGAGGACTCATTGAAATTATGGGCAGAGGTCTGCTAGAAGTACTTTTACCTGCACACAGGCTGCACCACTGTGCATTCTCTTCACAACCTAATATCAGTGCATGTCGATAAGTTCAGCTGGAGTTTAAATGGCACAAAGGGCTGGGAGATAGTGTGCTGAAGAGTGGGATTTATTATTGTATTATCATGGCTGCTAGATAATCTTGCTTGCAGATTTAAAAAAAAAAAGGCCAGTGTGCAATTAGAAGAGCAGCAATTTTCAACAGGTGGTCAGTGTTGCACTGGGACACAATGTGTGCCTGGGAAAAAAAGGAGGCAAAAGGTCACAAATATAAGCAAAAATCTCTTTTTTTTTCTTCTTTTTTTAAAACATAACCTGGCCAAAAAAAGTCACCACCTGGATTGAACTAAGCAAATAGATACGAGCCTCCTATTGGATATTTACAGCATGGGTGATTATCTTTCAGCTGGAAACTAGTTATTTAACCCAAGATAATGCAGTGAGTAGCTTCTCATTCTTTAAGGATAAGTTCGGTTTCTACAGCTTTCACATTGTTTATACAATGAAGTAGAACAATATACTCACCCAGAAGACTTTCCTGATCCAAACAGTGCTTCGAGCGGTGGACATCCGTATAATGGTAGCACACGGGACATGTATAGCGCCGCTTCTAAAACTGCATTAATCGTCCAAAAACTCATCAGTTTCGCCAATATTTCATCATGGTCCGCTCACGCTACTCCTTCACGACAGTCTGTGTCGCTCCAGACATGTTTTTGTGACTGTGCTGACCTCTGAACTGAAACTGCTCTCTGGAGAGCTGTTCTTCTCTTTGCCTCCGCGTCCTCCTTACGATGAGTTCCTCATCTGTAAACTCTGGCTGGAAACTGTAAGGACACCCATCATATTCAAAGTTCTCGTCCACAACATCTTCACCCGATAGATATTCGTCCATTTTGCACAAAACTGATAGAAGAAAGTCGTTGTGTAGCCGGCAGCCGCCCCTGAAACAATGAGCCATACTGCGCATGTGCGGAGGCAAACGTAAACAAAGTCTTCAGTTCAGAGGTCAGCACAGTCACAAAAACATGGGTGGAGCGACACAGACTGTAATGGAGGAGTAGCCCGAGCGGACCATGATGAAATATTGGTGAAACTAATGAGTTTTTTGGACGATTAATGGAGTTTTAGGATCGGCGCTATTCATGCCCCGTGTGCTACCATTATACGGATGTCCGCCGCTCGATTTTGGATCTAAATATCTCCTGAAGCACTGTTTGGATCAGGAAAGCCTTCTGGGTGAGTATATTGTTCTACTTCATTCTATAAACAATGTGAAAGCTGTAGAAACCAAACTTATCCTTTATACAACCAAGTCAAAGACACATCCTGTGGTCGTGGAAAAGATGTTAGTCTGTTTAAGAAGGGTCAAATCATTGGCACATCTAAGGAGATTGAAAAAACCACTAAAATTGGGTTAAGAACTGTCTCACGTTTATTAAAAACTAGAAGGATAGTGAAGAACCATCGTCTTCAAGGAAGAAATGTGATCAGAAAAAAATCCTGATTTATCGTGATCAGTGACCACTGAATCAAATCAAAGAAAAACAACGGTAGAACTCAGGTGTTTTGTTTAATAAGGAAGGTAGGAGCATTTCCACACACAGTGTAAAGGGAACTCAAGAGATTGGGACTGAACAGCTGTGTAGCCTTAAAGCTAGGGTCTGCGATTTGATTTAGATACACTTTTTTAATTCTTGTTAAAATGGTCTTTATGACCCGATGGTAATCAACTCATAATGTGTTCTTAAAATAGAGCGAAAAATATCCACTATCTACAGCAGGAGTAAAACAGGGAAAACCCCAACCAATAATCATGCCGGGATACCTGTTTTTAAACCAATCAAATCCCGTCGTCATTCTGCCCGCCTACTGCGCGTGCATTTTCCCGGCGTGCACAGACTCAGTGCGCGTAGCTGAGGTCATATGTATCAGAGTCCGCTGGAGAATGCTTACCTGCCAAGTTTTGTCTTTGAAAATAAGGGAAGCCCGCTGTGAGCCGTCCCACAACCCCAACCAAGCTCCAGTATCCCTCACATTTAAGACAAATTTACAAGAAATCTAAAAAAAAACTCTTTGTTTTTCTAACTTTGTTCTGCTGCTCTAATCTCGCAATAGCTGCCACCCAGACTACTGCAGGTGGACGGTCTCGCAAGGCTTTTTCTTCTTCTTTGGTTTTATGGTGGTTGGCATCCATCATTTTGGAGCATTACTGCCCCCTTCAGGCTAGAGACAGAGTTCAGTTTGGAGAGGCAGAGGAATGTTTTTATTATTATATCGTCACACGGGAGATTTACAGGAGAATACTGATACAGGAGGACGGCGGAAAAGAGGAGAAAATACGGTAGTTTCATGGCCAAAACGGGAGACTTGACAGCTATGTGGAGAATGTCAGAGGAACTACCTATTCCTCAACATCGGCTGTGAGCACTAACTAACTTTACATGTTTGTTTGGTGTTTTCTTACCGCTGACTGAGACATGACTTGGTGTAGTGTAAAACAAACACGTTGTGCTGAGGATTTGGAGTTGAATCAGTCTTCTGGATATATCAGCCGCGCGTGTGCATGTGAGCGGGGGCGGGCGGTTAGGCGTAGCCCTGAGGAGATGCTACTTTCAAATTCATGCCAGTTTTCCAAAATCGCCGACCCCAGCTTTAAGCAAATCACTAATCAGTATGGCTATCCAGAAAAAAGGCTTCAGTTTGCTAGGGAGCATAAAGATTGGACTCTGGAGGACTGGAAGAAGGTCATGTGGTCTGATGAGTCCAGATTGACCCTGTTCCAGAGTGATGGGAGCATCAGGGTAAGAAGAGAGGCAGGTGAAGTGATGCACCCGTCATGCCTAGTGCCTACTATACAAGCCTGTGGGGGCAGTGCTGTGATCTGGGGCTGCTGCAGTTGGTCAGGTCGAGGTTCAGCAACATTATGGCCCAAAGAATGAGCTCAGCCGACACCTGAATATACTGAAGGACATGGATTTGCATTCACACATGGATTGGCCACAGAGACCAGACCTTAACCCCATTGAGAATCTTTAGGACGTGCTGGAGAGGGTTTTGTACAGTGGTCAGACTCTCCATCATCAATACAAGATCTTGGTGAAAAGTTAATGCCACTCTGGATGAAAATAAATGTTGTGACATTGCAGAAGCTTGTTGAAACAATGCCACGGCAAATGCATTCTGTCATCAAAGCTAAAGGTGGTCCAATGAAATATTAGTGTGTGACCCATACTTTGGTGGTGACTTTTTTTTGCCTGGTAGTGTATTTTCCTGGTTTTGCTGTGATAAAGACTACAATTTGGTTTTCTTGAGTTCTCTGTTCTATTACATTGTCTATCAACACAATTTTATGCCTCTAGAAACCCCAAATGTACAAGATCAGGAGAAATGTCTAAAATAAAGAGTATGTGTGCACTTTGCCCAGAGCTTCTGTAGTCATTGTTTTTTACACATCTTTGTTTTGTCCTGTCTCTTTGTTTACACATTGATTTGCAATGCCAAACTGAAACACATATTAGTAAATCTACTTCTCTATATGTATATATATATATATATATATATATATATATATATATATATATATATATATACACACACACACATATATATAGACACATATATATATATATATATATATATATATATATATATATATATATATATATATATATATATACATACATATATATATACATATATATATATACACACACACACATATATATAGACACATATATATATATATAGATATATATAGATATATATAGATATATACATACATATATATATACACACATATATACACATATATATACATGTATATACACACACACACATATATATATACACATATATATATATATATATACACATATATATATATATATATATGTATATATATATATATATATATATATATATATATATATATATATATATATATATATATATATATATATATATATATATATATATATATATATATATATTGGCACAGGAGCAGTTTCTTGTAGTTCTGCTGCCTCTACATCTAAGATGTGACAAGATTATCTCACCAGTTCAGTTCAGAGCTTTTATTGTCCCTCCAGGGGATATTTTGTCTGCAGTAACAGCACCTCCAACGACAACAACTATGAACAAATAAATAAATATATACACAAAACATCAGAGTGACAGCACAGCCAAACTTGATATAAACAACCCCAATGAAGTACAAAAGAATCAAAGAGTTTTGGAGAGAATAAAAGGAGTTAGGAACCTGTCATCAATATATAACATGGAAACAATGCAATCAAGAATTATGCAAGTTGACACAATAAAAAAACAAAGAACATTTACCATGACCTGGATGCCTTGACTAACATATATGACATCTCAAAACTCAAACGATTAAACTAAAAAGGAATACATATCAACTAACCCTGTAATAAGAAGACTATATAAAAAACATATATATCATACATACATAAATATGGTAGACGAGATATAAATGAATAAAAGAACTGTATTTAAATAAAATTTCACAATAAGACAGAAAGTGAAAAAATAAGTAGTCTGTGATGTGCAGAAGACATTTAAAACAATCAAAAACAGATCAAACTCTTTAACTCTGTCTGTCTTAGGTACAACAATTCAAAGAACCAGCTTTTAACATCACACAACACAGGATCATCACCCGTGCTTTAATTTAATATAAGATGAATTAATTGTGTAACTTTCTGTCATTATAAAGTTCCTTTAAACATGAATCAGCATTGTGTTGTTATGATTGGTATATTTTTTATTAATTGATCACGTTAACAGCGAGGCAAAGTTCCATGTGCTTCCATGTTCTGTAATTTTCCATCTGCTTGAGAAAACAAAGATGTTTGACAGTCAGATATTAGTGCTACAGCCTGTTGATCAAAAAGAGAGGACAGGACTAATCAGCGATTTTTATGCAGCAGCAACAGGATACTTAATCCATCTCTGTCCTCTGCACCAACTGTAGATATATCACATGTTGCCAGGTCTGGTTCTTGTGGTGAATAGCAGGATAACTAGAGCGATGGAGGCTGAGAGGGAAGAGGGCAACTAGTTCATCATGTTAGCCCAGTTAGATGAAAGCAGAGAGAAGGATTTCCTTATTAAATCCTCCCTCCCCTGCTGTTTTCCTCTATTCATTTCCTTCTCTCCCTCTTTCCTTTTAGCCAGTCTCACAGTTTTTCATGCTTAGCCAGTGAAACATGAGCAGGAGTGTTTGGCAATATTTTCAGAGCTGGCACAGAAAGAATTTGGCATGAGAGATGATTACTTCAGTTCACTATTGGCCTATTTTATTATTTTAAGTCAAAGGAAAGAAAAGAAAATATTTGATCTTGTATACAGTCAGAAAATTAGTTTGCTCTTTACATTAGACTTTCATTTTTTTTTTTTCACCTTTCACATTATTTTACTATTAAAGGTGCTATGAGGAGAATTTATCGCCGGCGTAATGCTGCGTTCCTGTAACCTCGGAAATGGGAGTGACATCATCTCCGACTTATCGGCGTTCTAGTTGAAGTCAGAAAAAAACATGCCTAACTACCAGGCTATTGTTAGCTGTTGTTAGCACGCCCTGTGTTGTTGTATGAAGAATGTGATTATCACAATGGCAGCATTTTTGTAAATATAGATCTAACAATACTATGTATACAGCTGATCTAGAGCGACACATCCCAGTCAGAAGTGCAAATAAATGGATTATTACAGGAGATAAATAACTGTTCACACTGGGGGCATCCATCTTCGATTGACACCCCGGGGTGGAGAGGTTTCACCGAGTTCCCAGTAGGAAATTCAGATTTCGGGGGACGTTCCAGTATTAATTTCCCACTTGGAGCTCAAAATTCCTACTTCTGACTACAACTTGAACGCACCGGAGACTTGAAGCCAAATGTGTTTGTTTGTTGTGGGAAATGCAGCATGGATCTTTGTCGGAACTCTGCATTGCTTTACAAGTTCTTTTTCAACAACTTACAGGATGCAAAGCCACGAGGTAATGTATCTCTTTCTAGTTACGTAGCGGTAGTTTTTGATGTGTGACGACAAGCAATGCGGGGAAAAGTTATTATCGTAGTTGTAGACGGCTATATATCGCTACTTACAGCCCGGCGCTCTAAGACGTGTAATATAAATGATAAAATAATATAAATTTGCTCTAGTTTTAATTGTCTTGTTCCTGAAGTTGAGTATCCAGGCCAGTCCAGCCCTGTACGACCCGACCAGGAGGCTAAAGAATAGCATTTATAGACAACCTATTTTGATGCTATAAAACTCATCGATAAGTGTGTATTTCGATCAGGCATATATCTAAAAGTGAGACTTTTTTGTAATTACTTAAAAACTCCTCACAGTCTCTTTAATTACACATATTTCTTTGCCACTCAACACTGTCTCTAGACTGTAAGTACGAAAAACCCAATTTTTAAATATTTTTTACAAACCTCTGATATTTCAAAACCAAATATTTACAGGCATCCAGTTTAATCTGTGCTCAGAACCACACTTTCTGTTGATTCAGTTCAATTAAAATTGCTCTTTTATCTTAATTCATAAGAGACATGAATGTTTTGATATTTTTTTTTAGATTAGATAGATGGATTAAAGTAGTTAGATTATTACTTTATTAATACTTTTGTAAAACCTCTCTCAGAGAAAAACCAAAAATATATACTAATTTAGTAAAAAAAAAATTAAAAAATAACATAAAATGGTTTATTTTTATGATATAAATCTAAAATGTAGTTGCCAATTTAAAGCACTTCTTAAAGGGACTTTGAGGAGTTTCTAGGTAATTACAAAAAAGTCTCACTTTTAGATATATGCCTGATCAAAATACACACTTTAAGATGAGTTTTATAGCATCAAAATAAGTTAGCTATAAATGCTATTCCTTATGCCTAAGTCACACATTCCTGTTTCTCATGGCGATTGTGCACGACTGTACACGATTGACGAGGCTGGTGTGATCGCTATGATACGGGATGAAATGACCGTCTCACCCCTGGACACACCCCGTAAATACCCCGTCAGTAGAGCTTCTACAGCGCTTCGGGGGCGTTCGTCCCGCTCCAGTTAGGTTAATATAGCGATATGATGAGGATTGCATGAATTTCCATCCCGCTGACTCAACTCAGCCCCGACTCAGCCCCGTCGCTTGCGCCGTCTTGAACGGGACACAGTCGGGGCACAAATGGATACATCCTTGTCAGTCGTCCTCATAAAGCTTTCAGGATTGAGCTACGATCAGCCCGACTGAACTCCGTACATGCCACGCTAATACCATTCGCATTAGGACTGCATTAGGCTTCCACCCCGCTATACTGAGAGCAGCGATTCTCCACGACAGTTTTGAACAGTTCAAAACTGTTGTGACCCTTTCACGTTCCCCGCCGTTCATACACGACTATACAAGGCTGATCCAGACCAAGTAGCGCATGCACCACGGCCACAGCACGTTTCCTCAGGATTATGACAATCGTGCACAATCGCCATGAGAAACGGGAATGTGTGACTTAGGCATTAGCTTTGTGGTCGAGTTGGACAGGGCTGGACTGGCCTGGATACTCAACTTCAGGAACAAGACAATTAAAACTAGAGCAAATATATATTATTCTGACATTTCTTAGAGCACCGGGCTCTAAGTAACGACATATAGCCGGCTACAAAACTACGATACTAAGTTTTCCAAAAATTGCTTGTTGTCACACATCAAAAACTACTGCTACGTAACTAGAAAGAGATACATTACCTCGTCGCTTTGCATCCTTTAAGTTGTTGAAAAAAGAAGTTGTAAAGCAATGCAGAGTTCTGAGGAAGGTCTGAGCTGCATTCATTAGCATCACAACAAACACACACTTTAGTTTGGGTCATGTCTTTTGGTGCGTTCCAGTTGTTGTCAGAAGTAGGAATTTCTGAGTTCCGAGTAGGAAACTGCAACTGGAACGTCCCCCGAAGTCGGAATTTCCTACTGGGAACTCTGTGAAACCTCGCCACCCACGAGTTGACAATCGAAGATGGATGCCCCCAGTGTGAAAAGTTATTTAGCTCCTGCAAAAATCAATTTGTTTGCCCTTCTGACTGGGGTGTGTCGCTCTAGATCAGTTGTATACATAGTATTGTTGTTATATTTACAAAAATGCTGCCATAGTGGTAATCACATTCTTCCTGTGATATTTATGAACAACAACGCAGGGCGTGCAAACAACTGCTGACAATAGCCAGATAGATCGGCATGTTTTTTTCCGATTTCAACTGGAACGCCGATAAGTCGGAGATGATGTCACTCTAAGTTCAGAGGTTACTGGAACGCAGCATTACAACAGTCGCCGCGCATGCTCATGGGTAGCAGAGTCTTAATGTCGCCGGTAATAGATTCTCCTCATAGCACCTTTAAAAATGCTTAGAAGATGTAAGAAGCTACTTATAACACTGAAGTCATTGATAACAACAATGGTAATTATTGCAATCAGTGTAACCAATGCACAAAGATAAAAAGGATTTGATTAAGTGTTTGAAATTGTTATTTTATAAGCATTCTTATTTGATAGGTATTTGCTTTATTTAGGCCACTAATACTTATAAATGTCTAATAAGAGGCTCACTACGCATTTTAAGCCTCTTTTTAGTCTTTAAAGTTGCTAATGACACCTTGCAAAGCTCCTTAGAGGAGTTCTAAATGGATCATTAAACCTCATAAGCCTTCCTATTGGCATTACACATGGCTAATTACACCTCTTAATCGTATTAGCAATTAACAGCAATTATTGTTTATTAAAAGCACCCTAAAATGCAGTAATTCTTTAATTTTCACTGTGTTTTAGGGAAACACCTGCCCCACAAACAGAACACTGGTATACAGAGTTTAACTTAATGACTTGTCATCTCCAGAGAGGAATGGACGTCAGCGTCACACACATGCTCATCATACATACTAAGTATTCACTCCCATCCTAGTGTCTAAGTCCTTGACATTTCCTTGACATTTGGGGACATTTGTTGACACATGTAAACTGCTGGCTTTAAAGTTTATCAAAAATGGAAGGAGGAAAGGGATGCCAAATGTCAGCGGGCCATGCCATCTGGTGTTTTGGCTCTACCCTAAAGTGCTCTGTGAGAAAGCACTGCTCTGCTGCTCTGGGTCTCAGAGTCAAATAGCTATTGATTGGACATAATAAAACATTTTTATAGCTTTAGCATTTGCAAAGAACTCATTTTCAAACTTATAGCACAATCAAGATGTGCCTTTGGGGAAACATTGTTTGGTGTCTTTTGGCGAAGGCGGTATCTCTGGTCTCCTGACTGAGCAATTGTGTTTATTAACATAAAAACCTCATCCTGTTTTCTTGTAACAGACATTTCTCTTAATGTATAATGCAAAACCTTTAAGTGGGAGACTTAAAGGGATATTCCAGCATTTTTTCTTGTTTCCTACCTCAGTCCTGAGTCCATGACAGGCTGATAGACACCATGTTTTTGACTGTGTGCAGCTACAAGAAAGAAATGGTCAAAGCTCGACCACTACTAATTAGCATAGCTGAAACACTGGGAGTCAGTAGGTAGCGTTTGCCTGCCTCTGCCTACAGTCATTAGATACAATTCTTCTTCAACTCTAAATGGTCCTAAACGGTAAAAAGGAAAAGAAAAGACTCCAATGCATTCTGTTTATGCTATCAAAATGCCTTTATTTTAACGGCATGGTAATGTAGACCTTAAAAACAAACTTAGATGCATTTCGGCATCAAGCCTTCATCAGGAAGTCATGCAAACAGATGCTAGGCTGCAGTAGGCCCCTTTAAAGGGGTGCTCCATCATTATGAAATTGCCATTTGGGCAGTTTCCTTCATCTGTCCCCTTTACCTGATTGTCAGTGGGTTCCAATGGTTTGTAATGAAGTTGGGTTGCTGTTAGGAATTCCAAGTTATGTTTTGCCATGAGGTAATTAGGGTCCTCACCCTAAGGGAAAGGACCCCTCTTGCTAGAGCTATTGTTCCTGTAGCATTTCTTTCTTTTTGTGTGACAGGCAGATAAACCTTAATATGACCCCTAATCATGCTAAAAAAAACTCACCAAAAATTGGCAGCCACCTCAGTTTTGGCTACAGAAATTGTTAACATAAAAAAAATAACCCCAACATGGTTAAATGTGCTCTCTAGCACCACCTAAACACACTAAAACATCTCTCATGGTCAGTACTAATGTTCTAGAGATCAAACATGGTTTGTAGGTCTCTCATCAAGACCCACAAGACACGTGCTGAAACCCTGACCTATCTCAAACAGGAAGTCGGCAATTTACCTTTCAAAATAAAAAATTCTAAAAAATATTGTCCTCCAAACAGAATGAATTTCCTCCTAGGCTGTAAATGGTATCAACTTGAAATGCAGATGACTGAGTAGGCCATGCTGATCAAAAGTTCAGTTTCCAAATGACAAGCCCTCAAAGTTGGTGAACCGTGAAATAGCCCTTGCAGCTCCTCCCATTCAAATAAATGGGTGACGATGGAACAGCAAGAAACATCCTGTGTCAGTTAGGCCTCTACAGACAAAATCAACATCTTACAGCTTTAAAAAAATACATGGATGGATTCCTGACAAAATGTACCATCAAAATATATTTTTTAAACAGAGATTTGGTCAAAATTGTGGCACCTGTAAGGTGGTGTTTGGAGTGTGTAATACATACCCATTATAAAGTCTGCGGCTCAGAAACACACCTCAGTTTACCAATGAGCAGGTCAAAGGGTCAAAAAGGGATGAAACCCTGGAAGTGGAGGTCAAAAAGGCATTTGGGACGTGCGACAGAGCAAGGACTCGACAAATGATGTTTGGCGCTTTAATTAATGTTTCCAGTTCTTATCGCATTTATGTTCTACAAGTCCATCCTGTAGGCGTCTTTTGTTCTGCCGATGTAAAGAACTTTGCAAATGGGACACTCTAGCCTGCAGATAACAAAAGTGGTCTTGCAGATAAGAAGTGATTGATATTGTACTCTTTTCATGATGATGAGTCCAGAAATGTCTTTGTCTAACATTTGCACAATGATTACAGTGACTGCATTGAAAAGTCCCTTTTGGTTTTTGTCCCAGCCATGTGGTTTAATCACTGGATTTGAGATGACTGTAAACCAGTTTACTGTAGCGATATCAAACTGGTCAACTTTAAGGAAACTCTAAAAGGACAAAGAACATTCCTCTCTGACTCTGGGCCTCCCTCCCTGCATGACTGTAAATCTCCTAGAAGCATCTAGCGCCTGGCGTTAATGGCTGCAAGGTACCCCCAAACAGACATCGGTGTGGATGTTTACTCTTCTTCCTAAACAGCGATTGGCTGAGACCAGATAGTATGTTCGAAGAGAGTCCATTCCCAAAGTCATAAACAATTCTTAGGTGGCACCTAAGTTGACCTTGGACCTCCCTGGACACGTAGACCCCTCATCCGCTCCAGATGTGGTCTCTGTCTAGCACAGAAAACCACAAAACTTTTAAACTCTTTAAATGAAATAATGGACAATCTAACAATGTGATGTTTTATTCTGTCATGACAAATGCTTTCTAATGATGTGACTTGTGTGTTTTTAGCTGTAAAAATGCCTAAGATACAAAAAGTTTGTTTATCTGTGAAAGTCTTCTGACAGATGGAGAAGATACCTTTCTCCTCCAGGAATGTGCCTGTACTCTGCATTATTTCATCACTCTGATTACTGAAGAATGCTATAATAGGATTTCTACACTTTATTTTGGTTGCATACTATTCCCAAAGGCATGTTGACTGATATATCTTAAGTTAACCACCTCTATTGTGTTTAATTGACTGTTTAATGGGATTTGAATTGTTTAATTCTTTCTTATACTTTAGATATATAGTATTTGGTATCAAATTGATCACCATGAGATTTCCTATCCAGTTGGAGTGCTTATATTGGATGTTTAATCAAAATACAACTTAATATTGGCCAAATATTAGTTGATGAAAGTTTTGATCACCACAGAAGGCCCTCCTCCTCTGAGATCCTCATCAGGAGTTAAAACAGAGAGACATGCGGTCTTCTTCTCTTCTCTCTTCTCTTGTAACCTCGTTTTTTTGTTGTCTCATCTCTCTCTTCTTCCTTCTCTTTATCGTCACCACTTTTTGATTTCGGCTCCACATATTTTTCCTTAACTTTTTATCTAAGCTTTGTAGCCCGCCGATTCTTTCTTTATAAGCCAGTAAGACTTCAAAGATTTGCTTCATAGTAAATGGACTTTTGTTATTAATTTCAGAAAAGTATTCGTTTGGCCAATGAATTCTTGATTTTTGGAATTAGTTACAAATCAACTTTTTATACAATCGAGACACCAACGCCCAAGCTCCAGCTTCACCTTGTGAGAACCTGCAAGTCGAATCTAAGACTTCTCTCCCAGGGAATCTGGGACAGATCAGCTCGCATCGGAACATCCTCCACTGGATCCATGGCGCTGGATAAAGTGTGGACTTCATCCTCTGGACCGACTCTAAACCAGAAAAGTCCTTCAGAATCTCCAGTAGCTCCGGACCAGTCTGAGATCCGATCATAAAAGCTTCACGAAGTAAGGCGTGGTTCTCCAGTCATTTCAGATGGGCTTGAGTGTGTCTTGGTTCAATTCTCCAATAGTTTCCCTTTTATCTGACCTTTTACAAGTAGGTTAATTTGGAAATTAATCCTCTATAACCACTCCATATGCTTAAATGTTCCTTGAGGGTTCATATCTTCTTTCCTGATTGACAGCATCATTGATTTAGTATATCTCTGACATTTGTTCCTTCTTAAGTGTTTATTTTATTTTATTTTGTCTTATATATTCATTTTAATAAATCACCCTTATATATTTAAAGTTCTGTCTGTTGGTATTCTATTTGGAAGATTGACATCACTGCATGAGAGTTTTGTCTTTAGATTTGAGATTGACAAAACTGATAAGTTTGACTTAATTGATTTATCTAATTTAAATAAAATAATTAATAAATCAATTAATTAAGTTAATTTTGCCTTTTTTGTATAAAAAGGATGGTGCCCCTTTTTATTAACGAGAACAAACCTGGTTATTAAATGAATATTAATTACTTGAATTAATATCCAATAATATCCAGAAAATAATCGCTACATTACCTATAGGGCTGGGCAACTTCTGAAACTAACAAGTGGAGGCTGTGGAAAAATGTCAAGTTGTGCATCCCTCTGAATTATGTCCCAGTTTTTGTTTATTATCTTTTTGATGTTTTGCATGAGTACTAATGTGGTGACAGACACTGGTCTGTCCATTCTTTGCTTAGTCAGGTTTCTCCCCCACAGAGTTTGTCTGTCCTTTTCGCAGTGTTGTGTGTTTCTCTTTTCCTCCACATCATCTCCTCAGATTTGATTTTAAAATCCTCCTCCTGGTCACATACTCTCCTGACTTGCTGAAACTGTCCTAAAAGAACATTTTCTTTCAGCCATTTCAGATTGAAGCTGTTAGCATTTAAAACTATTTCTATCTGTTGGGTTTCTAAAAATAAAGGTGTCTAATGTTCCTTGAGTGTCTTTACAGAATGTGAGGTCCAGAAAATGGATACTGTCTTTACTGTAATCCAGAGGCAACTTGATATTGGGCTTTGGGTAGTTTAAAAAGATATGAAAATTCGAGTAAATCCGCCTCTGGACTAGATGTATGTAGATGTTGATCAGCAATGTACCAACCCCACTAGATTATGTGGTTCAGTTAGTTTGTTTTAAATGATAAAAAAACAAAGTCCTCCTCCCATTTTCCAAGGTACAGACCTGCATTGGGACTATTGCAAGCCCCCATGGCACAACCTTTCATCTGTTTTAATATGTTTTCTAAGGTCCATTTTGTTAATAAAGTAAAAAATTCACTGGGTGGTGTTTCAGACTCTAACCAAGTGCTCAAATAATTTAGTGCTGCCAGGCCTTGTCAATGTTCTTCTGTAGTGGATGGATCCAGGGTAACCTGAAAAGCCTCCAATGTTATTGTTATTTAATTTGCCTAGTATATCTGTGGTATCCTGGATATAAGCAGAAAGTGAGGGCAAAAAAGTTTCATAAAATAATAGTAATACTACAACTACTAATGATTATAATACATTTTATTCAAAGCGTATTTCATAACACTCAAGGATGCGGCACAGGATTGGAAAAAACAACAATACAATCAGCCACAAAATAATAAAGAAAAATCATCAAAACACAACAGACAATGGTGTGGTATGGGGAAGAGGTGGTACATTATTGTCAAATGGAGTATGCAGTCCTGAACAGGTGGGTTTTGAGCCTGGATTTGAAAAGGGACAAAGAGTTCAAGTTTATGAGGTCTGGGGGGAGAGAGTTCCAGAGCTGGGGAGCAGAGCAACTGAAGGCCCTGCTCCCCCGAGGTGGGCGGAGGGCACAGTGAGATGGATGGAGGAAGAGGATCTGAGGGAGTGAACTGGAGTGTCAATGTGGAGGAGGTCGGACAGATATGGAGGGGTGATGTTGTGGATGGCTTTGAAGGCGTGAAGGAGCAGTTTGAGTTGTATTCTATGCTTGACGCGGAGCTAGTGGTCTGCATATTTGGACACTGGCTCAGTGAAACTATCATTGCCTGATATTAAAGGTCTGTCTAAAGAAGGACTGACGAGACATTTCTGGAATTTAGGCAGCATATAAAACAAGCAATTCTTGGATTTTCATTGTAAAGTAACTTCATTTCAGAATCAAAGATGCAGCCATTTTCTTTAGCCTCTGTAAGCGTAGTGTGTAATTCAGCTTTAAGAGCCTTTGTGGTATTACGGGCCAAAGGCTGATGGAATTCATTATTCTCCAGTTGTCCATAGGTGACTGCCCACCTTCTGTGTACACTTTGCCAGCATGCACAGACCATGATTCAATGTGCATTGTCGAGATAAGAGGGATTCAAGTACGGTGGGGAATGGCAGAGAAACTATCTATACTCTGATTAGTTGTGAGTACTATCTTACCTGCCATGTTTATTTGTTTTTTTAACTTTACTGTGATAATGTTTTGGTGTTTTCTTACTACTGAATGAGACATGAGTGTGCATAGCGCAAAACAAAAATGATGTGCTGAGGACTGATTTTGAGTTGGTGATTTTAAATCAGTCATATGGTCTAGAATCAGCAGTGCTTGTGCATGTGAGTCTCTTTGGTATGGTTTGTCTTTAGCATACTTTCCACATTGTTGTATGTGTGTCCTGTAAATGTAGAGTTCATGTTTTGTGTATTTGTTACTGATATTTTTATGTACCATTTTTACTTTAAGATTGTTCACACCTGTGCAAATGTATTACACCAACCAGCTGGGGACAACAGATGGAAATTAGCTTGTGGCTGAAATCTGGCACATTTACATGTCAATGTTCATTAACGTGCACTGTCTTTTATTTGAATAATTTTAAAAATAAATGAAATGAATAAAATAAAATACATTTTTTAAGAGTATTCCGAATTTATTGGTTTTCATCTCAACTCAAACTTTTTTTTTTTTTTAGATAAAGCTGCCTGACATCATGAGCATCCAGAGACTGTGATAAAACTGGCCACACAGGAATGTCACCTGGACACAGATCAGAGAGAAGGAGTGGAACTATGGGAACAGATGCAGAATAGTAGGAAGGGAAACATTTCCAAAAGTAAGTAAAAGATCAACAAACACACACACACACACACACACACACACACACACACACACACACACACACACACACACACACACACACACACTCACACACACGTGTCTGTTGTCTTTGGAGGCCATAACCTTCTCCTCTATGGGTTTTCTAAGCAGCCTGTCCTGTCAGAATGGTCACACTTTATTAACCTGAGAGAGAGGAGTAGTAAGACAGAAAGACACATGAGTGTTTGAGTGTCAACAGTGTGACCTTCTTTCAGATATTTTGTCAAAAAGTCTGGAGAGAGTTTCTGCCAATAGCAAGGAGCCATGCAAGGGCTCACTTGCTGCTAAAAATTTCAAACAGAAAAAATGTATGCAGCTTTTCACAATGTCTTTGTGGTCCAAGCTCAGTTTGATGTTAAGATTCTAAACAGAGAAAGGATTTTACCGTCCCTTTATCAATCATAATACAAGAGTAGCATGCAAATGTGACATGCCTGCTTAAGGCCCTCCTTGCACGAGGACGGCCCCCTATTGTCTTGGCGTCGGCATCAAAATATGTATCCCTGTTTACATATCTTATTGTACATAGGCTTGTGCATTTACGTGACAATGCAAAATCCTGTCGGGTTGCCCATCTGGTTCAGCTCCGAGGTGTATTCCACGACAACAAGTGCTCATGCACGCGTAACATTCTGCGTCTCTGCATGAGCACTTGTTGCTGTTGTTGCCGTAGCTGGTGTTGTTGGTGTTCTGTGAGCAACTGTTGGTATAAAAGTCGTAGCAATATTTGTAGCTGCTGGAACAAGATCAGAATCAGCCCGGCTGCCGCCGTTGTTGTTGTTGTTGTTGTGTGTGACAACGTGGGTTGGGGGCGGGGAGGAGGAGGGGTGCTATGAGGTCACTGTCTTTTCCCGAGTTATCCGTTTATATCAACTATGGCATGAAGAGGAATACGCAAATATCCACCTGCAAAGCCATTTTCAAAAAAGATGGGGAGTCATGGACAAATACGCGTCTCCGTGTGTCAATACCACCAGATCGATAGTTTATTTTACTGGAGTCTTACAAATTCATACTTGTGTAAAGCCCACAAAGTTTTGACCTTGGGACTTTAATCAAGTGCAGAAAAATAATGGGATAAGTAATAAATGGTCCATAAGTTTTGTACAACTTTGTTGTTTTGGGGAGAATACATGGAAGGAGATTTCATGTATTTTACAAAGAATTTGTTATTTTCATTCACAACATCAGATTATGTACAAATGAAACTCAAAAAGTAGGAAAATTAGTGCTGAAGTACTTTTTCTTGGCATTACATCTTAAGCTTGTTTGCTTTCCTTTTATTGTGCCCTTTTGTAGTAGTGATGGGTGAGACCAGACTTTTTCAAAACAATACAATATTAATACTATTTGCTGTTTTTTCAACACTTATACCGATATCTCCTACAACACATACATAATGTTTCTTTGACCCAAAGCAGATAAAGGAAACATGTAGTCCACACTCTAGACCATCCGCTCTTTAAGTGAGTTTGGTTTCAAGTATTTGTCCAAAAAAAATACATTGAGTAGATTTTCTACCACAACAGACTTTAGTGATGTTTGCTTTTTTGGATGGATATTTATTTATTACAAATACAGATAAGTAACTACAACATACATTTTGCACTGATTTATAAATCTTTTAAAACAAATCACGTTATTTAAAAAAGTGACTTAAACATATTATATAGTATTGTAGTACTGCATGAAATTGTTTTTTGTTTGTTATTCTTGTATTAGTCTGACACTAAACTGCGTGATGTTTTTGTGATGTTTCTGTGTGTAAGTTTGCAGCTGCAGTAGCATACAGTTTGATGCTTCTGTTTGGTCTCTGATGACACAGACAGTGGTGCTCACTTGGCACACAGAGTAAAACTGAAAACAGTCAATAGAACTTAATAGATGAACATTTCATCATCAATCAAACAATCTTGATTTGTATCAAACCATTTCATAAGTCTCGGTGTACTGGGTTTCGTGGGTCACCTGCGTTAGCATTTGGTAGCGTCGATGCTGGACTGTTTTGTGAAACAGACATCACCTCATCAGGAACACACTGCTGAAGCTGACTTCTCTCCTGCAGCTGTTCCGTCTCAAACATTTCATGCACTAGTGTTTTTAGCTTTTTAGGCTTCCCAGCACTAGTGATTTGTCTCCACGTTTAAATCGATACTGCTGCTGCAATGTCTGTAAAGGATCAGCCAATCACTTAACTGGTTCCGCCTTATGTGCTTGATTGACGGACCAAATCATTCTGCTGAAAAACAACATTATGAAATAAAAAGGCCATTGTAGAAAGGGAAATTATGAAATAAAATTGCCTTTTTTTTAAAAAGCTTGGAATTTAAATTAAAAGATATTATTTTGAAAAGTATGAAATTGTTCCCTGAAGCCTCTCCAAAGCAGCTTCACAGCATCCTCCTGTCACTCCCAATCAAAGTACCCTACTTAACCAGCTCCGTGACTCACCTGCAATCATCAGTGGATTTCACATCTGATGTGGTTTGTTCTGGCCATTTCTCCTCAACTCACCAATTAAACTCAGCTCAGCTCAGCTTAAGCCTTAAGCCTTTTTGCAGGTCCCTGCTGGAGCCTGGCTTGTGCTTGAGACTTTGAATTGGATGTTTTTAAAGTTTTTGTTACTTACCTTTTTTCCTCTGCTCCCTTTTTTCATAGTGTTTCTCCACAAGCCCTCAACACCACCTTCACCTGTACATACTCACCATTATCACTGGATCACTGCTATTTTTGTCACTTACCTTGGATTGTTACCTATAAAGTCACTGTCAACTTTTACCTGCCTCCCCTTTGAAGCTTTTGGGTCCAACATTAAAACCTTGAGGATAGTTTCCTAACAGTAATCCACCGACCTTACAGATGGAGTCAGCCAAGGTCGATCAGGTACAAGAAGCTCTGACTAACCTGGGACAACATGAAAATATGCTTCGTGGAGTAGCCACCTCCTTTGAGGAGCTCACTTGCCAGGCGGTCCAAATCAACACTCAGCTTAATGACCTCACTCTCCCTGTAGCTGCAGTCCCTCCGGTGAGTATTCCTCCAGCTCCTGCCCTGCTGCTCTCTCTCAGGTCCTCCTCACACAAGGACGGCCCCGTATTGTCTTGACGTCGGCATCAAAACATGCATCGCTGTTTCCACATCATATTGTACATAGGCTTGTGCATTTACATGACAACACAAAAATCCCGTAGTACATACACCCGGGCAAAAGGTGACACTGTGAAATTGCCACAATGCACCAAAAACACAAAATGCACATACAAGGTCGACTTCCTTCCTGTCCATGCTTCTGTTCTGAGCGTAAACAACAGCAGCAATGGCGATGTTTGTATATTACAATACAATACAATTACTACAATATTTGTAGCTGCTGGAACAAGATCAGAATCAGCCTGGCTGCCACCGTCGTTGTTGTTGTTGTTTTGTATTTGTATTTATTTTGATCTCCATTAGCTGTAACAAGTACAGCTACTCTTCCTGGAGTCAATTCAACATGCTCTGTGCAAAACATTTACACCAGTGCTCACATCACCAACAAAACACATACAAAAAATAAACAAATGAATAAAACCCACATCCACCCACCCACCCCCTCCCCTATACACACACATACACACACTCACACACACATCTACATATAAATGCACATATAGTACATAGACCTACACATTACATACATATATCCATATACATACCTATATAGTACATGCATGTATATATGCACATGTACATGTACAGAAAGGACCCAGTCTTTGCTGTTTTTCTGACATTCATAGAGATTCTCAGGCTCATGGTGGTTAGTTATTTCAAATTAAGAATTCGTTACTGATAAAATGCCTCTTCAGAAGGAACTTAAACTGTTGTTTAGTGTTTGCAGAAATTATTTCACTTGGCAAAGTGTTCCAGCCAAACATTGCTCTATACATTACTGTACTTTTTCCATAGTTTGTTTCCACATTAGGTAGTTTGAATCTACCCTCCGTGGCATGTCGTGTTTCATATTGATGTTCATCAGAGCTTAGGTATAACTTTTGGAAGAGTACATTTGGTAATTTAGTTGTAACAATATTCCTAGTAAAATTAAGCAATGAGGCCGTAAATCTTTCTTTAACTTTTAGCCAAGACAATGTGTTGTGCATCCAGTTCACATTAGTTCTGAGTGGACAACGAAGCGCACATCGAGCTGCTCTATTTTGGACAGTTTGTAAGGTCTTTATATGTGTTACAGCAGCACATGACCAAATCTCAGAGCAGTAATCTAACTGCGACAGCACAAGTGTCTTTATCACATCTGCTGTCATGTTGAGAGGTAACATGCGAGAACATCTTCTTACCATTGAGAAACTTTGGCCCATCCTGCGAACTACTGTACGAATATGTTCTGACCATGATAGTTTGTTGTCAATCTCAACACCAAGAAGTTTTGTCACCCATACCTGTTCAACACTAATGTCTTTGACAACCAGATGTAGTTTGGGTTCAGTTAACAGCATATGTTTGGTTCCAAGTACAATACTTTTTGTCTTGCCAACATTTAGGACAAGCTTGTTATTCATAACCCATTCAAGTACAGCTTTTAACTCTTCCATCAAAACATTTTGAAGTTCTTCAATTGTAGCTTGTGATGAATAAATGGTTGAGTCATCAGCGTACATTGCTATTTTTGCTTTTTTTAACACTAATGGCAGATCATTAGTATATACAGAAAACAGGAGTGGTCCTAGACAGCTTCCCTGTGGTATACCACAGCGAACATTTTTCCCATCTGAGAAGCTTCCATTAAAAAAGACAGCCTGCCTCCTGTTTTCAAGATAACTCTGAAGCCAAAGTGATGCTGCTTGACCAAAGCCATAACATTGCATCTTTCTTAACAGAAGGTTGTGATCAATAAGATCAAAAGCTGAGCTAAAATCCAGCAAAACAGCTCCTGCCAACCCTCTGTTATCTAATGCCGTCAGCCAATCATTTGTCATCTGGGCCAAAGCTGTAGCGGTTGAATGCCCTGCTCTGTACGCATGTTGGAAATCTGTATTTAAATTATTGTCTGAGAAATATTTTTGAATTTGTTCAAAAACAATCCTCTCCATAATTTTACTCAGAGCAGGTAACAGACTGACCGGTCTACTGTTAGTGCCACAGAAAGGCACGGTTGCATTTTTTGGTAATGGCACAATTTTAGCTGTTTTCCAAGCATGTGGATAGACTCCCTTATTAAAACTCAAGTTTAAAATGTGAGCAATAGGAACTGCAATGAAGCTTGCAGCAAGTTTCAATAATTTTGGATCAATATTATCTACACCCGATGGCTTTTCTTTACACTCTAATAATAATTTTTCTACCTGGCCAGCAGTAACATTAACAAACTCAAAATTGCAAGTTTTCCCTACCATAATACAATTCCTTATGAGAAATTCTGCTTTTGAGTTATTAGTTTCTCCCATATCATCTCTTAACCTATCGATTTTGTCACAAAAGTAATTGTTTAAGTGATTGGCTATATCCATTGGCTTTGTGATAAACTGACCCCCTGATTCAAGAAATGATGGAGTGGATTTAACATTCCTTCCCAGCATACTGTTCAGGATACTCCATAATTTCTTGTTGTCATGTTTCTCATTTATAATCAAATTGTTATAGTACACCTTCTTTTTCTTTTTATTTAGTTTAGTTACATAGTTTCTAAGTTTCCGGTATATCTGCCAATCTGTTTCATAATTAGAAACATTTGCCACTCTTTTAGCCTCATCTCTTTGTACCATGCAGTCCTTGAGTTCAGTATCAATCCAACCAGCTCTTACTTTCCTCACTGTACGCTTTTTAATCGGGGCGTGTTTATCACTCACTTCTAAAAACAGCTTGTTGAAAACTTCAACTGCTGCCTCTAGATTGTTACTAATCAACACATCTTCCCAACAGATATTACGGACATCCTCAGTAAAACCATCTTCAGTAAAACTTTTATACGACCTTTTAACTATTATTTTATGCCCAGCTTTAGGAACTCTGGTTTTCCTCACCATAGCAATGAGGTTATGATCACTACAGCCCACTGGGACTGATATAGCTTTAGTACAAAAATCACCAGAGTTAGTAAAGATATGGTCAATCAAAGTAGATGTCTTAGATCCATCACTCCTACAGTATATTCGTGTTGGTTTAGTTACCAACTGTTTTAAACCACATGCCTCAATCATAGAATGAAGCTTATTTCTTAAAGGACACTGTAATAAATTCCAGTCTATATTAAGGTCTCCCATAATATAGACTTCATTTTGATTGTCACATACGTTGTCTATCATAGCACATACATTATCCAGGTAAGCAGAATTTGCATTGGGTGGACGGTAACAACAGCCAACCAGCAGCGGTTTTAGATGTGGAATGTGGACTTGAAGCACTAATACTTCAATCTCAGGTAACATTAAATCCAATCTAATTTTTACTGGTATATGCTCCTGTATATACATGGCTACACCGCCACCCCTTGCATTTCTGTCATTTCTATATATGCAATACCCTTGTATATATACTGAGGAGTCTTCAAATGAGGAATCAAGATGAGTCTCAGTAATCCCTAATATATGTACATTGCCTTCATACAAGATGTTTGAAACATCCGTTAACTTATTTCTAAGGCTACGTATGTTTAAGTGTGCCAGCTTTAGTCCCTTCTTAGGTAGCTTTGCTAAATTAACCATTCTCAGTTATTATTCTTGTACTTCATCATACTCGGATTTATTTAACCACCATAGAGCCATCATCTCTGCATTGGCATTTATAGTTATTGGGTTCAAATTCAACAGACATTTCAATACACAACCTCTCACACACACACACTCGCCCCTCCCCTTCACCCCCCCAAAGTCTGTGATCATAGTGAAACTAGTGCAGTAATTTTCTCCTTATTGTCCTGCTGTACAAACAATATATTAGTCCCTCGTTCTCATATCATATATTAGGTTCCCTCCAATAATTTCATGGTTAAATATACATTCACCAGTCACTGTCCTCCAGTTGCTTACGTCACGTATGATCGTATGGTCACTCCCCAATCAGCAACGCTTGCGCCTTTACCACGTGACCGACAATGCGGAACCAAAACAACAGTATTAGTCCTCACATGGACCGGCGAATGGAAGAATACACTCCGGTGCTTGGACACAATGTCTGGAAAAAGGGAACTTTGGGATAGCTGACTATATGATGACATACTTGAACATTGCTGGCATTAATTTGAGCAACCCATGTCGTAATTCCATTGGATTCTACTCTGCGTTCTCCTGACTCTTGAGGAACAGCTCTAACTTCGCCGGGTCATCAAAAAACTTGTGTTCATGGCCTTTGGATACTTTTATAGTGGCCGGATAGATCAGAAAAGCCATGAAACCAGCAAGTTGAGCCTTTTCCATGACAGGATAACAGGATTTACGTCGGACCCGAGTTGCCAGGCTGTAGTCAGCTGTGAAGCGGACCTCCTTTCCTCCGATCACAAGTGGTGAGTCCCTTGATGCTCTCAAGATTCTTGCTCTGTCCGTATATCTTAAGCACATGAAGATCATGACCCTCGGTTTTGTGGCCGCACTGCCCCGCGGAGGTCCAATGCGGTGCGCTCGCATGACCTCCGGTGGTGCGTCTTTCAGCGTTGGGAACCAAAGTGGTAGTTGAGCCGTGATGTAATGTAAAGCATTAGAGTTCTCCTTGCCCTCACAAAGGCCATGCACAACAATGTTGTTTCGTCTGCTCCGATCTTCTAGGTCAGCTAGCTTTGTCTCCACAGTTGTCATGGTTTTGGACAAAGCTGTAGATATCTGCTCCACTCTTGCTGTGCGAGCCATTAAGTTTGTGTTAGACTCCCGTAGCACCTTTGTCTCTTCTTTGGTTGCTGAGAAATCTGCTCGTAGTGAATCCAAACGTTGCTCCACACGTGCAAATCCTTCTTTCGATGCTACCTCGGCCTTGGCAAAGTATTTCTCGAGAGCAGTTTCAATAAGCGAGGCTAGCGTTTCTGCAGACGCCATTGTGGCCTCGCTCTCTGTGGCTCTCTCTGGTATGTTTCCTTTTCCACGCGGCATGTGAAGCATCAAAAGTTCCTCAAATCCTTCAAAGTTGATGTTTAACACAAGCTGCTTGCTAGTGCCAGCCAATCCAGTGGACAAAAACCTGGACTATACTTTGCACATTAAATCATGCAGGAGGAGAAGCGAACGGAGCTACTCCTTAGCAGCCATTTTGCGATGTTACTGACATCGCAAAATGGTTGTTGTTGTTGTTGTTGTTGTTGTTGTTGTTGTTGTGTGTGACAACGTGGGTTGGGGGGCGGGGAGGAGCAGGGGTGCTATGAGGTCACCGTCTTTTCCGGACTTATCTGTTTATACCACCTACTACATGAAGACGAATACCCAGATATCCACTTGCAGACCCGTTTTCAAAAAAGATGCGGAGTCATGGTCAAATACACGTCTCTGTGTGTCAATATCACCAGATCGTAGTTTATTTTACCTGAGTCTTACAAATTTGTACTGGTGTAAAGCCCACCTCAGGCTTCTACTTTAAATAAAAAAACCTTTTGTTTCCACCCCAGAACCTTATGAGGGGGTTCTGGCTCTGGTGGCTGCTGGGAGGGAGATTCTGGGGTTTTCTTCTCTTTTGAACAGCCTACCTCTCATTTCCCCAGCTCTTCACAAAGAGTTTCTTTCCCCTCCCTTCTGTTTTGGTCCCAAGGGTCTGTAAAAGTCCCCATATTTTTAGACTTTGGGGCTGATGAAAACTTTATCAATGAAAGTTTTGTTGAAACAAAAAATTCCTGTTGAAACTTTACCCTCACCCAAGAGAGCAGATGCACTAGATGGCTGTGTTATCACATCAGTAACCCAGTGTACCTTTCCTTTGATACTGCTGCTCTCTAGCAACCATAGAGAGCAGATTAGGTTTTTTTTAGTGCTGTCAATCGATTAAAATATTTAATCATGATTAATCTCACAAATGCCATAGTTAACTGATTGATTAATCACAATTAATCGCACATTTTTATCTTTTCTTAATGTTCCTTGAATTATTTTAATACTTGTGAAAAAGTGGATAGGCTTGCTCTGTGCAAATGTTATTTTTATTGTCAACTTGTAGTGTTAGATTTCACATTAACACGCTCACTTTGTGCAATCATTCACATTTGAAGCAAAACCTCAACAACAATTTTGCACTGTCAAACAGATGACAAAAAAAATAAATTGCTTGTTAAATTAGTTACAAAAAAGCACCCTTTAACAACAATTTTGTAGGAATCAAAACAGGGTAATACAAAATAAGCTATAAAGTGCACATCTTTGTAAACTAGGACTTGCAGTTGAACCATGGCTTAAACTTTCTTTTCCTTTGAACATACTGGCAGTCATACTGCTTGTCTATTATTTCACAGAGGCTTATCAACCCTCTTTAATTTCAACATGAACATTAACCGTTTACCTAATAGGAATACCAGCTCACTACTTTTTCTTTTGAGCCAGTTGCTCAAACAGACAAGCCTGTTGACATTTTCAGACAACAGGGAAGCTCGCTTATTCTGAACAACATGTCCAGAAAGTGAAAACAACCTTTCTGAAGGTACTGATGTGGCAGGTGTTGCTAAGTACTTGCGTGCGAGATGGGCCATCTCACTGTGTGTGACGCTCATGTGCGCGCCACCAATCCTGGGAGAGTCCTCTATGCCAATAAGGGGCTCTGCCCTGTAGCGCCTCCAGACATTGTTCAATACTGTCCTCCTCTTCTTCAGACGAAGACCCTTGTGCAAGCATGAGAGCCGGTTTCTTTGTAGCTGGCTCAGGAGTGACTTGGTTACCCGGCTGTGTAGGCTTCTCCTTCTCCATATTCAGGAGCAAGGCATGGATTGAATCCCACACCTGACCCCTGTCAGGTTTGCTCAGACACTTGAGGTCCTTAAACCTTGAAATGAAAAAAATAATATGAAATTAAACTCTGTCATTATACAGTTACAGGTATAACCCAACTGTGACTATATCCCCATCTCTACAATGCCTAAGTCAAAAGGTAAATTAGAAAGTAAATAGAAGTAACCCAAAACAAACAGACTAGAGAGAAACCGTACTGAGAATGAGGGCCAGTGAAAAAATGTAGCATGGCAATCTAACCTTGGGTCAAGTGCTGTCGCAACCCTCAGCCAAGTCATGTTGGTCTTCTCCTTGCGAGCATCCAGGTCTGCTGTGAAGGTTCCCTTGAACTTGATCATGTACGCTGGGTCGTCCTCTGTGATCCCCATCACTCGGGAGAGGTGACACAGAGCTGGCAGCACCACTGAGCGAGAAACATATTTCTCTCCACCCAAAAGTTCTGACACATATCTGCAATGAATAATATAAAGAAGCTATTTAGTGTTGTAAGTCACACTGAGTTCTCTAACTCACTCACACTTATAAACACATACTCAGACTAACATTACTGTTTTGACACAGATCTACTTTGACTATTCAAGAAACGTTAGTTTACACGTTTCATGTGAAGGCAAATCAAAATTATAAACTGCCATCCTTATCTCTAATACAGTGAGCTCCACAGACCTGTCTTTATCAGTGACTACAGTCCCTAAATCAACCTGTGCTTCATTTAACCACAGCTAAATGTAGTTTTCAGTTTATCACTAGCGGCAGGTCTGCTGTGTTTACAATATGGACAGGCTAACGTTGCTAACGTTGCTGCTAACAGGGGTCTAACATTCCTCCGCTTTTATGCTCGGGGACTTGATGCATCTGTAAAGCAAATCCAGCGACTAAAATCTACTGAGAGAGAGCTTTAAAATGCACCCCATCATGTCTATATTGGGTAACATTTAGCCGCTGCTGTAAAAAAAATGCTACCCGCGAGCTAACTGTTAGCACCCCAAACATGCAGTGCAACTACTCAAGTTAGCGCTACACATCATTGAATATTTATAACATATTTGTGGTGAAAAATAAGTACTTTTAATGTTTTAACTCCTTAATGCACCCTTAAAGAAACAGATACACACACAACATTGATAAACAATAAATTACCTGCACTGCTCCAACACTGCTTCCAGCTTTTTCATTTTCTCCAGCTCGGAATCTGATGGCATGGCGACGTTAGTTGAGTGAAGGGCCAGTGCATCTCTCAGAGGTTCGGCATTCCGCTGGACACGCTTGATCATTTCAAGAGTGCTATACCATCTTGTTGAAACTTCCTGTGTGAGCGACTCTTTCTTCTGATGATGTGTGACTTGTTGCTGCTCAAGCTCCACAGCATTTGCTGGACTGTGCTTGAAGTGTCCTACAACTTTTCTGCATTTTGCCAATCCACTGTCAAACGGGCTGTTGTGTAAAGAAACCGTGACTGCTCGGTGTAGACTGTGTGCGATGCACGGGATGTGTTCAAACGGGAGTTGCCTGGCCGCAGCAATCATGTTGCGCGCACTATCTGTGGTCAGTGAGACAATTTTTCGTTCAATGTTCCACTCTCTGGCCACTTGCATGAAATGCTCTGCAACAACGTCACCGAAGTGATGCTCTTCTGTCTTCATAACAGTCAAAGCATGCGACTGGAGTTCCCACTGTGGGTCAAAATAATGGGCTGTTACCCCGAGGTAGTTATCGTTTCCGCGGGACGTCCAGTAATCCCCAGTGAGGGCGACTGCCTGTGTCTGCTTCAACGCCTGTTGTACCTTCGACTTCTCCGTTTCGTACAAATCCTCTATGCGGCTTGTAGTTGTGGCTCTCGAGGGGGGTTCATAGGTCCAGTCGTTGGATGCGATGCGAATGATCTCAGTTAGACCCTCGTCCTCAATAATGCTAATGGGCCTACATGCAGTAGCCACCCATTTAGCTATAGCTGCAATAAGCTTGTTCTTAGTTGCAGTATCCATATGCCTCTGTCTAAAGCCATCGATTGTCGCCTGATTTTGACGAGGAGGAGGCGAATTAGCATCAGCAGTGTGTTTGGCCATCAAGTGGTATTTCAGACTCGATGTGCTACGGTGATAACTCAGTTCACAGCGACAATACACACAGATAACTTTAGTCTTGTCCGTCGACCCATCTGGCAACTTTTTGAAACTAAACTTTCCGTTCATAATCTTGTTCTCATCCATTTCTCTAGTGAGTAAGCGAGACCGAGCACATGCGTCTGTTTTGTTTCCGGGTTCTTCTTCTTCGTGGCGGGTGGCTTGTTTCCGGTTTCCTGCTGTAGTTTTTCTACCGTTACTAGCAGTGAAGCGGCCACAAAAACTGCTCCCCCTGGTGACTGGCTGCAGTATAGGTCAAATCTCCGTTCTTATAATACTGTACATCCATGGTGGCAACAGCTTATAAAAAAACTACAAAATTACTAGGTCACGAAGAGCATTAATCGCGCGATAAAAAAAATGACGGCGTTAAAAATGATTTGCGTTAACGCGATAATAACGCGATATTTTTGACAGCACTAGTTTTTTTATTATCACATATCTTTTCTCACCTTTAATCATGGGCCTCTGCTGGTTTAGACTACACAATCCTCTTATTGACTGGATCAAATCCATCCATTTTAAGTTGAATCACTAACTGCTATTCAGTTTGTCTGCGCCCTGCCACACCATAACCCTCAGCTCCTAGCAGTAGTTGACAACCTCCAGATCTTACTCTGGTTCCCAAAATCTATCATCTTCAGCAAGGACTTGGCATGGACCCTACCCCCACACCATCCCTATGACTGTGCAATAAACCTCCTCCCTGGTGCTCATCTCCCAACCAGTCACCAATACAACCTATGGAGAAATATATCACTAAGTCATTGGATGCTGTGCTTACCCATCACTATTCTTCTCCCTTTTGTGCTGGATCCTATTTAATCAAAAATAAAGATTCCATCCTCAGGCCATGTATAGGGATTAAATGAAATAACTATAAAGGACAAATCATCCATCACTCTCATTGATCCTTCATTCTCTAAACTTGATCTCCATCTATCATCTCATCTGGATCCGAGAGGGAGATGACTGGAAAACAGCTTTCAACACTCCTCTCGGTCACTTTGAGTATTTAGTTATGTCTTTCAGACTAACTAATGCCCCTGCTGTTTCCAGACCTTAATGAATGACCTCCTCAGAGACATGCTGAACAGATTAGTATTCGTTTACCTGGATGACGTTCTTAATTCCTCTCAGTCCCTCCAAGAACAAAAACAGCATGTTTGTTTGGTCCTTCAATGCCTCTTGGAAAACTTACTGTCCGTCAAACCTGAGAAGTGTGAATTCCATTCCCCCTTCAGTCAACTTCTTAGGCTACATAGTTGAGGCTGGACAACTCCTGCCTGACCCAGGCAAGATTCAGGCAGTCGCTCAGGAGTTACAACACTTCCTGGGTTTTGCTAACTTTTATCACTGCTTGACTAGGGATTGCATTAAAGGAGACATATCATGATTTAATACTTACATATAATATAATACATTTGAAAACAAGACCTTACATCCCCTTAATTTTCAAAAAATGAGATATTGTATTTTTTCTGATATCCTAGAACGAGATTTGATGCCTCTGAAAATAGGTCATTGCGAGATGTCCGCGAGATTTCAAACGTCATGACTTCACGAGGTACCTTTCTTTTTATTGGAGTAATCTGATAAAACACTTCCTCCTCTGTGATGTCCGTTAGCCCCAAACCCTCACCGAGGAACACATCCAGCAGCAGGAGTATAAAGCTCCCTCGCTCACTCTCCCCCATTACCAGCTCTGGCCTGTAGGGGGACTCAATACGCGGTCGTTGGTGCTGGAAAATACAGTAGAAGAAAAAGGACAAGCTGGCTCTGCCCCCGATAGAACTGACCAATCGGAGCACAAAGGGCTGTGACGTTGCGAGGTAACTTTAGGTCATCCTCGAGACCAAGCGTTTCAACAAGCACTTGATAATGGCCTAAAATGAGGATTTTGAGAACGCTATTGTGGGGCAATGAAGGAACTAAATGACTTGTACTGAGGGCAGAAATGCTTTACAGGCATCCTAGTCTGGCATAGTGAAAAGGAGAAACAAGCATGATATGTCCTCTTTAAGGTAGCAATCCCTCTCACCCAGCTTACCTCAATTACTGTCCCTTTCACTTGGTCCCAGGAAGCAGACCATGCCTTTTCTAAGTTAAAGGAACTGTCATCCAGTTCTTCATCCAAATCCATCCCTCCAGTTCTTGCCGGAGGTCAACTCCTCAGACTCAGGCGTTGCAGCAATCCTCTCTCAACAAGATGCCAAGACCTAAAAGCTTCTATCCTGTGCCTTTTTCTCTTGCCAACTCACACCAGCAGAGAAGAATTACGATGTGGGCAATAGGGAGCTTTAAGCGGTGGTGGAAAAGACATTTTTGATTGAAGGAATTGAAGGAAATTTTGTATTTGAGGCATATTATGGGTAGGACATTTGTGTCTTTATTATTTAAACCAAAATAATTCACTTCAATTGTTTAGTTTATTTCTGCTGTTTTCTGAAGAGCCCTTAAAAAAATACTGAAAGAGATCCAGGGGCTCTCCGTCAATGGGATGTCAGATGTTTGAGAGGTCTCAGGACAAAGAAGAAGACTGGCTGAGACTTTAAAAGGCCTCAGATTTCAAAAACCAAATGTGAGACTCTGTCAGACTGTATGAGGATCTGCAGGGACCTGAACAGAGTCTTTGTGGACGCTTCTCCAGAAGGAAACAGCTGTAGGGTGCTACAGTGGCTAAGTTACGGTCTGTTGATGAACTCAGGCATATTTAGACTCAGCATGTCAGTCAGTCAATCAATCTTTATTTGCATAGCATCAATTCATAACAAGCGTTATCTCAAGGCACTTTATAATATATCAGGCTAAAGACAAACTCTTC